>OX030948.1:48542089-48956815 GCA_943735915.1 Pherbina coryleti | reverse complement strand
ATAAAAATTGGACCAGTACTTTTGGAGTTTTGCGGCAACAAAAAATGTTCACTTTCATTTTATATAATAGTATAGCTATAGATATAAATAGATATAGATATAGATATAGATAGATAGATATAGATATATATATAGATATAGATATGGATATAGATATAGATATAGATATAGATATAGATATAGATATAGATATAGATATAGATATAGATATAGATATAGATATAGATATAGATATAGATATAGATATAGATATAGATATAGATATAGATATAGATATAGATATAGATATAGATATAGATATAGATATAGATATAGATATAGATATAGATATAGATATAGATATAGATATAGATATAGATATAGATATAGATATAGATATAGATATAGATATAGATATAGATATAGATATAGATATAGATATAGATATAGATATAGATATAGATATAGATATAGATATAGATATAGATATAGATATAGATATAGATATAGATATAGATATAGATATAGATATAGATATAGATATAGATATAGATATAGATATAGATATAGATATAGATATAGATATAGATATAGATATAGATATAGATATAGATATAGATATAGATATAGATATAGATATAGATATAGATATAGATATAGATATAGATATAGATATAGATATAGATATAGATATAGATATAGATATAGATATAGATATAGATATAGATATAGATATAGATATAGATATAGATATAGATATAGATATAGATATAGATATAGATATAGATATAGATATAGATATAGATATAGATATAGATATAGATATAGATATAGATATAGATATAGATATAGATATAGATATAGATATAGATATAGATATAGATATAGATATAGATATAGATATAGATATAGATATAGATATAGATATAGATATAGATATAGATATAGATATAGATATAGATATAGATATAGATATAGATATAGATATAGATATAGATATAGATATAGATATAGATATAGATATAGATATAGATATAGATATAGATATAGATATAGATATAGATAGATATAGATATAGATATAGATATAGATATAGATATAGATATAGATATAGATATAGATATAGATATAGATATAGATATAGATATAGATATAGATATAGATATAGATATAGATATAGATATAGATATAGATATAGATATAGATATAGATATAGATATAGATATAGATATAGATATAGATATAGATATAGATATAGATATAGATAGATATAGATATAGATATAGATATAGATATAGATATAGATATAGATAAAGATATAGATATAGATATAGATATAGATATAGATATAGATATAGATAAAGATATAGATATAGATATAGATATAGATATAGATATAGATATAGATATATATATAGATATAGATATAGATATAGATATAGATATAGATATAGATATAGATATAGATAAGTTGCATTGTGTATAAAATTGATGTTCTCTGTAATGCGTGAACCGATTTTGTTTCTGATTTCCCATAAAGGGTGACGTCAATACGAAGGTTTTTATGTATAAACGGTCTGTGTATGTGTATTGGTTCATGTATTATAGGCATTTTAGTGAACTTATACAACAATACAGGTGTGAACAAATACAGGTGCGCACATATGGTGTATATGGGGAAATATTTGCAAGGGAAATTGGAAATAAATGGAAGATTGGAATAATTTGGCCAGTCTCACTTTAGTTTGCATTTACGCGAAAAATATAGGCATAGTAAAAATTTTCCATACCCCCTTTTACCGCCCACAAATCAATAAAAATGCTATATTTAAGACTGTTTTAGTCCTATTAGACTAAGGTTTGGTAAATAAGTTCGTATGGTTACTGTCGGCAACTGGGCGTGGTCTAACTATACATACACCCATTTTTTAGAAATCATTATTATTCCTGAGTTGTACATGTTTTGATAGTGAAACTTGATATGTAGATGCTATGGGCCCAAGAGGCAGTTTCTATATATATGAGCGAACACTAGACAAGGGGGAATTTGTCCACACAGGCCAACTTTATGATATCGAATTGCTTTGGAACTAAAAGTCGTGTAACAATAAAGGTATTTCTACTAAAAAGCTGGCACGGGCATTCCAAAACAGGGCGTGGCTCTACCCATATTAACCAAATTTACGATACAGAATAGCTATAGAAGTAAAAGTCATAGAACATTGAAACTCAGAATGTAGATACCATTTGGTGATGTCCTTCTACTAGAAAAGGTGACATTCATTGGACAAGGGGGTGTGTCTCAACCCATACAAGCCAAATTTATGACACAGAAAAGCTATGGAAGTAAAAGACAAAGAACATAGAAGTAAGAATGAAGTTACTACTTGGTATATCCTGCTACTGAAATGAAAAATGCAAAAAAATTACAATAGAGAACGTTGCTATAGACTCAAAAACTACTGAGCTGATTGAGCTCAAATTTGCGCAGTAACTATGGGGTCATTCATAAATTACGTTACCAATTTAGAAGAGAGAGGAGTTTTAAAAGCACGAATGGGGGGAGGGGGTCTCAGATATAGTAATGTGACCAAAAATAAAAAAAACTCGAAAAAATTGAAATTAATACAACCCAACATTTCAAACCATTTTCATCCTTACATCTTCAACTATTGGCAAGTGTAGTAAGGGCATAATTTTTCTTTGCTTGCATTTCGACAGTTATTTTTTTCTATTTTCGAATATTTTTTTATCAATTAATTTTTTTATTTAATATACTACGTTACTTTATGGGGGTGGAGGGGAGTGTTTTTGAAATGCTCTACGAAGAGTATCGGAGGTGGGTAAAAACAAAATTGAAAATCGGTCACATAATTTATAAACTACCCCTATGTTTCGAGTACGACATGGTTTAAAAATAATAACGCTGAAGGCATTCAACATTTTCCGGTACTTATCTAGATAAGGTGCAGCAAAGCGCACCGGGAAAAAGCTAGTACCTTTTATATTAAACAAATGTTAGCGTTGCGTGTGAGTTGGCGCAAATGCCCTCTTTAGCACCAAAAATAAATAAACAATAAATTTTAAGGGCTTCAGTTATATGTCAACGTCTTGCCATGCCACAAACTGTGTCAAGCTATTTAAATGCAGTGTTGCATGTGGCAACGCCTGCAACACCGACAGCAACAAAATCACATAACAGCATTTATTTACAATACTGCATCAATAACTTTGAAAATAAAACAACAACACCAACAACAACAACAACAACAATAGAATAAAAATTTCAATCGAGTGACAATCAAGGGACCTTAAAACAAACAAATAAATTGCAAGCAGCTAGAATGGCAACATTTATTGTTTTATGTTAAACAGCACAAAATTCTAAATTTATGCGAAGAATTTATGCCAAACAAAATACAAAAATACAACAAGAAAAAGAAAAATAATGCATGAAAGCAAAGCAATTTTCTAAACTAATCTCAGCTTTTTGCATGCAATTGTAGCTGCAGCAACAACAGCAGAAGCGACAACAATATCAGCTCTTAAATCCATCATCATGGCCAAATAAATTGTTTGCTGCTTACCTAGTCATGGCGTCATGTTCGTGACTTGGTTTTATGAAATCAGCTTGTTTTGGGTTATTTTGTGTATTTTTATTTTTGTTTTTTTTTTTTGCATTTCCAAAATAAACAGTTTTAGCGACAATATCTAAATTGTAGCTAAGTGAGAGTGACAGTTATTTTATGAGAAACACAACCAAGGAAAAATGTCCTAAAAAAAGCTCAAATAAAATGATAATTTTTAAATTTTATTAATTTTACGGTCTCAGTACAAGAGATATACATGGACTTTTATAAATAATAAACAAACAAATTTCATGAACTTGTGACGTCGATTCGAAGAAGTTCTCAACAAGTTAGTCTTTGCCCGTTTACTACGTAGAAGATTTTGAGGAGAATTTTGAACTACGAAATAATTTCAGTAATTTACAAACTTGCTGTGAATTTTAGTAAAATGTTCGTATGTTTCATAAAATAAAACCATATCCCATAAAATTGTTGAATAGTTCATTTTTAAATACAGGCATTTAGCGCTGATTTTTATAACAAATCTACACATAAGAGAATTACGCTTTGAAAGCCAAAATAATAACAAGCTGGCAAAAAAATGACTGCACTGCAAAAAAATGTTACAAATTGTTTAAATTTTTTGTTGAATTTTTTCAATGCACCGAAAACCACACAATTGCAGACATCTGAGCAATCAACAAATTTTTTTCACAAATCGCGCATGTTTGGCAATCATTGGTCGGATACAATGGCATTTGTTTTCACAGCGATTGATGTCGAACAAAGCAAGAGTTTTGAGCGAAATTTTGCTGGTGCTACTGTTTTTTCTTTTTTTTTTTTTATTATTCGATTGTGGCAACAAATCGCTAGTTTTGAATGGACTTTTTTTTCAAAATATTGTTTTTTTTCACTTTTTGTTGTATTTATTTGAAAACCCTTCGGGAAAAAAACATGAAGTTTTATCGTGTTCATTTTACGTATTTAGTGTCCGTACAAGCCTTTACATGTCAACCGACTAATATGTATTTGTGTTAGTGCTTTCATTAGTGCTGCAAACGAATAAATAAAGTTCAATCTGTAGCGATTGAATTTGATTTAAATTGAAACAATTAAGATTTGATTAAAAAAATAAATAATGTGTAGTAGTTATGTAGTTTAAGGTTAACACAAGTCAAACAAATGCCAAAATCGCTTAAATAGATGTGACTGAATTAATTAAATATAATAAAATATGAATAGGAAAACTACAAACTTAACTGATCTGAAAAAGAACAAAAAATTTAATATATGAGCTGATAGACTCACATAATCAAAATACGGGTGCAAGCATTTCTGCCTGAATTTCGTTGATAACTCCTTGCCCTCAAGCTTCTTAACCCTTAAATACATATTGTATTAAAAATGAAACGTCGTTCATTGGTTTGAATTTGAATATGACCTTTCATTATTTTTTTAGTTTAGTTTAGTTTCTTTATTCAGTCTTCGGAAAATTATTCCTTACAGACCAGCAGTTAACATTTACACTTAAAGTTATTATACAAAAATTAGATTATAATAGAAATAAGCTTATTACATAATTCTTAAATACATCTTTTGGTAAAGAGAAATCAAAGCTAGAATTTATAGACAATTCATTAAATAATGTTAAAGCTTTAGTTATAGGCTCATTTTTAGCATAATTTGTTTTCTGATATTTTATAAAAAATATATTAAAACGCCGCAGCTGTCTAGAAGGAACATTAAACGAAATCATTTTAAGAAGAGATGGACAATCAATATGACCTGATATGATATCATATATGAAGATCAGAGAACTTATCTTTCTTCTTGTTTCTAAAGTTTTAAGACCTAGTAGCAAGCACCTAGCATTATATGCGGGTTTAAAGTCAGCCGAGTTCCACGTATGCAACGCAAATTTTGTAAAAGACTTTTGAATTCGCTCTAAGCGCAATGAATGACAAGCATAAAAAGGGTTCCATATAATAGCCGCATATTCTAGCCTCGATCTAACAAAGCAATTGTAGAGACACTTAAAGGTGTGGGGATCTCGAAATCCAGCACTATTTCTGCGAATAAACGCGAGCAAGGAGTAAGCTTTCGGAATTATAAAATTTAAATGATCATTAAAGGTAAACTTCGAATCAAAAATAACCCCAAGATCACGAATAGTATCAACTGATTTTAATGGGGAATCACCAAGAAAATAACCAGAGATCAAAGCATTTCTTGCCTTAAAGAAGGATAGATGAAAGCATTTATTGATATTTAATGGTAAACCATTTAAAGAACACCAATTAAAAACACTATTGAGATCAGCTTGCAGGGCAGAAACATCAGCCAAACAGCAAACTTCCTTAAAAATTTTAAGGTCATCGGCGTATAATAAGAATTTTGAATTACTGAAACATTTATTGATGTCATTTATGTATAAAATAAAAAATAAGGGTCCAAGTATACTCCCTTGAGGGACTCCAGAGGTAGCTATAAATTTGAATGATTGAACATTGTTTATGGAGACATAACAAGTCCGGGAAGTCAAATAGGACTTAACCCAGTTCAAAAATTGGGAATGGAAACCAAATTTAGCCAACTTGGCAATTAATAAATTGTGAGGCAACTTGTCAAAAGCCTTCGTAAAGTCAGTGTAAAGAACATCAACTTTATTACCCAAAGCAATCGACGAAATGCAAAAATCGGAAAAAAGAGCCAGATTTGTTATAGTGGATCTGCCAGCCATAAAACCATGTTGCTGAGGGCAAATGTGACGCTTAACAAGAAAAAATAGTTTATCTTTAATTATGTTTTCAAAGATCTTGGACACATTTGAAAGCTTAGAAATAGGCCTGTAATTAGATACTTCCGATTTCGAACCACTTTTAAAAACTGGGGTAATTAAAGCTATTTTCCAAGAGTCAATAAATGACCCAGTTGATAACGATTTATTGAAAATCTTACAGAGTGGAAAGGATAAGGCATGCGCGCAGTTTTTGAACAAAATTGATGAGATGCCATCAATGTCCAGCTTGACAGAACTTTTCATAGCCAAACATGCAAGAAAAACTTCATGTGGAGAAATTGTCAGACAACCAATGTCAGAAATTGTGTCAATATTGCACATATTTATATTGAAAACAAGTTTGCGCTTTAGGCCAAGTATGTTGACAACAAGACAACATGATGACGAAGAAGGCAACAACCAACAACTACAACAACGGCTCGAAACTATGATCGAATTTCAAAGATGCACATGAGTTAAGGCTATAGGTCTGTTTCCGTACTCTACACTGTGTAAGATTTGCGTAAGTCCAAACTGAGAGAGTAGAAATGAAATGTGAGAATAGTTCCAAAAGTACGGAAATAGCTTCTAGTAAGTTTCAAGCACAAAACAGCTGATTTTGACTGCAGACGTGTCAAACGTAAATTGCGCCAATTAAAAGTATCGTCAATTTGTTTGTGAAGTAAGTAAACTGAACAATTACTTCATTTTTATTTATTACTAGAGGACCCGGCAAACTTCGTCCCGCCCTAAATTAATTTTTTTTATTGAAATAATTTCGAGCCATCACGATTCTACCCGAAATTAATTTTTTATCGAACATTCACGATCGGTAACAAATGGCGTCAATCAAATTTCAATTATTGATTGAATGAAACATTCTAAATAAAAAAAAATAAATAACTGGCCATTTCAGCCCTTGAAAGGACTTTGACCTAGCTTCTTATGATCAATTGTGTTGTGCGTGTTAATTAGTTTGTACACAATTGACCGAGAACTGGACCTACATGCTTAACGCCGACTCCGAACGGCGATGAACGGAAAGTTCTCGTTCTCAAGAAGCTTTACATGGCATTTTGATTACTCTCTGAGGTTTGCCATTGTCTGCAGAGAGGTGGCGGCCGTACAGAACAATTATTTTAATTCAAATAATTTTCTGTCGCTGCTGGGTTTCGAACCTTGGTTTCCAAAGTTCTTTGACATAGCGGCCACGCACTTTAACCAACTACGCCACGGACGCCACACAATATCCCTTGAAACATTCTAATATCCCTTATTTACACTGAATGTAAGGCGGTTGAGGGAACCACATGTCAGATCAATTCAATGCTTTTTGATAGACAACGTTAGCAAAATGTAGCATGTAACATTTGAAGAAGTAAATTGGTTGACATCATTTTTGAGCAGATGATAAGCGACGGAAGCACGCTTTCGTTTCCGGCTCTGGCTCGTCGGCTAGGGGGGGTGGAAGTTCTTGTTACTTACCATCTTGTAACACCTCTACTACATGAAAATTAATTTTAAATATCGCGTGCATAGGATGGGGTAGAGAAAAGAAAGTAGAGAAAATAAAAGAAAAGAAAATCAGAAGAAATAAACAAACCGATTAAAGAAAAGGGAACATCTGCGCTCGAATGTTGTTGTTGGGCCTTGGTGACATGGCCTCAACTATTGCCCTCCCAACCATGATCATCATCTCAAAAAAAAATGTCCGGAAATAACAAAAAAATGATGATCCCAAGTGCTATTCAAAACAAACTCCCAACGCCTGCTAGAAATCAAAAATATTCAAAATTTAGGTATCCATATCCACTTGATTTATATTTCAAAAATTCATTCGTTCGACTTATAACCTATACAATATACTCATCTGCAATAAACAAAAGATATAAAACTGAACAATATGCAGGTAGACATTTTAGTTTTTTTTTTCTTTTTAACATAAAGAAAACAGTGTGCATAACTCATCAAGCTTGCTTCACCAAAAATACAAGTTTAAAAAAAAATAAGCAAAATAAAGAGAGAACAAAAACACTTACTTTGACTGTGTGCGCTGCTCCCACGATGAAAGATCTTTCATTCGGCAACGCTGCATTTTTGCTTGGCTAAATATAATTTAAATCAAATGTGAGAAAAGCTTTTTCTATGTTTTTTTTTTTTTTTTTTTTGAGTATTAAGTCACGATTAATGCTTCGCTTCGCTTCGCGTTTTAACAAACACAAATTTACCCTTAGTGGCGTGGTGAATTAGGTGAATTTCACCGAAATAGCTATAAATAGATTTTTAAAACAAAGTACATCAAGAGGATGCAAAAAGAAACATGGCAAAAATTGAATTTCAAATTAGGTTCTTTTTTTTTCTTTTTTTCTTTTTTTTAATAACTATTAACTTTAAACTTTGGTAAATGTGAATCGTAAATGAATCAAAATAATAATTAACTTTTTTGTTTTTTTTTTTTTTTTGTTTATATATTAACACTAATATTAACTCTTACTTATTTTAACTTAATTGTTTGAATGCTAGGTGGGCATAGTGGTTAAATTCACTTGTTCATATATTTTTATGTTCTTCTTACTTTTATTTATATCATTATAGTTCTTTTTTTATGATATTGTGTATTAGGGGTTTTTTTTTTCTTTAACTGAGTTTAAATCGATATTTTTTTTTTTTTTTGAACAAAACAAGTACACACACACACTTTACTTTTCTATTTTCATTTTTTTTTTTTCTTTTTGCCACCAACTTTTAGGTCCACTGTTTTTTTGGATTTATGATTCTATTTATTTTCGTTTTATTAGAGTTTTTAAGTTAAATTTTTCATTTAAGTGTCTTCTTTCTTGTTTTTTTTTTCTTTTGTTTGAATTTTGTTACAAATTTTAACACATTTTACCGCCCAAAGCACTTGTCTGCTGTTCACCAGACATTTTTAGTTGACTGAAGATGCCATCGATGTTTCTAATGTTCTGACTTCGTGTCCGTAGATCATGATGATTCCGTTACTTGCATATCGTTAGGTTGGCAAAGTAAAAGCTTTCTGCGATCATCGAGCAACTGCTTTGATAAAAGTTTTACGTGGAAATTGTTTTTTTTTTCTTTACGATTTGGTGCCAAAACTAGAAATCAAGTTTATTTTTTTTTGTTTTTTAATAATTTTATAGAAATGCAAAACTAAATTTTAATTTTACCCTTTTTCGGAGATGGCACCGAATTAACAGAATAGCCCAATTTAATGACCCTCAAGTTAGCCGAAATTAGTTTGGTCACTATATTTTTGCAATAACTCCAATTTAACAAAATTAAGTTAACTATCAAAATATAATGAAATACAATCTGCTCTTTTAAGAAAATAATGAAAAATTACTTACTTTTTCGCCAATAATCTATGAAAAATTTTTGGATTTCACCGTGTTTAGGAAAAGTTTAATATTCTTTTGGATATCTGATGAAAACTATATAGTTATAGTATGAATAGTTTCGGTGAACTTTCTTCAGCGGCTTCTGGATCAGAAAAGAACGTTTCAATCTTTCTATTCGATTAGGAAGTTCTATGTACGAACATATGCAAAAAAAAAAGATACAGTATACCGTGTATACAGTAAAGAAGTGAAACTTCTTCTTTGTATACACTCTTTCTCTTCTAGAATAAGAACCATTTTAGTGTAAAGGCTCGATTATGCAATCGTAAAGCTACGCAACGTAACGTGGCGTAGATTTCTATTTGGAATAGAACCCATCGCTGCGCTAGGTAACGTTACGATTTCACTAACCACTTACACTTATTTTTCATAAGATAGAACTCTACGTCACGTTACGTTGCGTTGCTTTACGATTGCATAATCGAACCTTAAAGGCAAAGAGAGAACTTTTTAAGCAAAAGAAATACAATAAAAAGTTTTTATAAAAAAAATATTCTGTTTATTTAATATTCATTGGTATGGACCTATGGCCGAAAAGCAATTAATTTGATAACCAATTTGCGTCGTGTTTACATATAAATGTGAATACAGAATACAACTTGATATATTTTTAATTCAACATATGTACGTATTAATATTACTCATATCAAATTATACTTTCTATTATTAATAATATTTCGATATAAAATTATATAACTACAATATGTATAAAATAGTTATCTATTGAAAGAACTTTTTCCAACTTTTCTTGCGCACAGTGTCAAGTTAGCGTTATGGGCGACAGCATATGCTTTATGAATTTGGGTTTTTATATAATTTTATATCGCAATATTATGAATAAAAATATAATATGTGTAATATGAGCAAAATTCATAGAGGTTATATTAATATATTGAATTAGAGATATACCAACGTCGGTATTCTAAAAAAATATTGGCATGGCAGCCCTAGTATGAGAGTCTACTTTGCGAAAATCATAATGCGCTCAGGGCAACTCTCTTATTCACTTCTGCTTCGCTGAATCTTTCTCTCTTCTACCCGAGTCATGGCAACCCCCCTGTCTACCACACATAGAACGCAATCAGCACACAATCTGCGGCTTTTGCCACCCAGCGGTAATCGAAATGCTTCAAAACCACTAAACAAGCGCTTCTGCCATAGCGCTTCACAAATCTGAAGCAGTTTTTAAGTAAACCAAATTCATATTAAAATTTACTAGTAAACCCGTATGACGTTAAAACGCCAAAATGCGCTCGCAATATCTTCGTTGTGAGGCTTAATAGCACATCTATTCTGTCGTTAACTAAAATTTACCGCAGCACGTTTCCTGAGCGAGTTATAATGCAACGATACTAAATTTCTGTTGGATAAGCTGCTATCTTCACGACCTGACCTTCCGTGCGTAGAATTGGGCTTATCACCCAATACAGATGTCTTAAGAAGAGGTATAGGATGTTTGAATCATCTGTGCAAAGTATGCTCTCCTTCAAATGAGCTGGCGGCGATGCCAGTAAAGGCTCCTGGAATAGCGATTTTGCATGAACTTGCTGTTTTGTGGCTAGTGTATCAATATAAAATATATTTGTACGTTTTTCGCTTCGCTCAACTGCTTTAATAATACAATAGTATGAAATTGAAAATTTGAGAAAAAATTTATCACATAGTTTTAGGCATTAAATAGAAAGCTGGCTCCATTCGTAGAAGATTGTTTTGGGTTTCTTATTTAAATACAAAATTTTTAAGAAAAAGTAAGACCTTATTGCACATCTACAGAGCAAGACCTTTCTATTGATACCCTCTTTATAAAAATCGCATTTACGGTATAGATTTGATGGTCATAAAAAAAAAGCGCTTGCGTAATAATAATATAGAATAGATATTGGATATCCTAGGATGAAAGCGCTTCTTTACAAACAAATAGTTAATAAGCTTTTTAAAAAAAACAAAAAAAAGCGAGAAAATTTTATAAGATGCGAGAATTGAACTCGGACCACTGGCACTACAATCAAATGTCTTACCGTTCTACTATTACCACGTTGTTTTTATTACGAACAAAATGTGTATACAAATTTGAAAAGCACATCCTCAAAGCATATCAAAACAACGCATAAAAAGCGCTATTTCTAGGAACGCTTTTTATTTTGCCGCTGGGCATCTACAGCAAAAGTAGTTTGATTAATTGGTATATAGAGCAAATTTTCGTATGAAAAGTTTAGCTCATTGGATAGAGCGCCGTCTTTGTAATCTTGCGTTCGCGAGTTCGATCCTCAGAGGTAACAAGCATATTTTTAAGTCTTTTATACAATGTATATCCATCTCATTCTCTCTACTGTAAAACATATCTTTCTTCTCTATCGTGTAACGAAATGAAGTAAATTGACCTTGAAATTTCACTCCTCAATATTCTCCTTCAAATTTCGAAGCGCCGCCTAAGAAGTTTCACTTCAAAAATATAAGCCGCAATAGCGTTAAAATTCCGATGAAAATACATAGGGATATGAAACAAAACGGAAACAAAATATATGCCAGCAGTGAGGTGAATTTCTTTCTGACGACTAGATGGAGTTGATTTCGTTTGAAAAATTGCAGAAGACATGAAAACCGCCGGAAGTAACGCATTTAGCTACAAGCGCCAGTACAAAAAGTAAACAAAGAACATGTCATATATTGTTATCCACACGCAAAGAAAAAAAACGTTTATCGCCAGTTTGCCGCAAACGAACTTCGTTTGTCGTGCTTGAAATCGTTAGTTGCAAACGTTTCAACAGTTGTCATAATAACAGTTCAGTTGCGAGAAACGCGTCATATAATTGCAGGAAGTTAATTTCGTTTGTCATAAACGCGAGTGATTTTTAAATTGCAGCAATTGAAAACTTCGTTTTTCTCAACTGAAAATTTTGTTCATTTTTCCCTTTGTTGTATAAACATAATGCTTATAGTTTAGAGTTACTTTTTGGACAAATTGTTACTATGTAAGGAAATTGGTTGTTTGCTTAATACGCGGACGGTGAAAGCAACGGAGGTGCAATCCATAAGAAGACGGACGGACATAATGAGAAAGATTATCAATATAGTAAAAGTAAATAGTAAATAATAATGACCGAAATAGCTTGCGGTATATATGTATAAGATATATTTTTAAGTTATGACAACTGAATATTCGTTTGCGGCAGATACAGCTCGCAAACGAAGTATAGTTGGTGAATTTTTCAGTTGTGGTAAACGAAAAATTTCTTTGCGTGCATGCAAGAAGCTTGGGAATTCAAGATTAATAGTTATAAACATATAGCTATGTTACATTTTTTACAAATAATTTAAGACATACATTATTTTGCACTAAAATTTATTTGAGCATCATTTATATTGTTTCCATATAATTTTGTGAGCGGAACTTCCGTCCGCATATCTATATCTAAAAAACTGAATGCACCTCTATGCTACAGATGTATAATGTATACGCTGCATTTGCATATTCTACTTGCTCTGTCTCTTTATATGCTCCATTATCTTTATATACATTATATATTATGCTATTCCTCGTATGTTCTCTTTATTCTTAAGGTAGAAAATAAGTTTAGATTTGATTTAATTCAGCACACAGTCCCATTATTAATTCCAAAGATTGGACTTGTGATTCATTGATTGTCATGGCGGTGCAAGTCGATGCATCCACAAAGATTGACTGTTTGGTGCGGTTTATGGCATGGCTGCATTTTAGAACTTTATTTCTTGCGAAATGAGGAAAAAGACACCGTCAACCGCTCCTCGGTATAAGCGATGTTAACCGATTTTCTGTAGCCAGCGCCAACTCCGCCTGTTCTCACGAGCAGCCTGTCCAAAGCCAGGATAAAGGAGGATGGTCGCAGGCAACGGGTTCGCCCTATCCTGTGTAAATGAGAAGGGACTACCCAGATCCTGGAGTTGGTCGCCTAATTTGGGTAGTAGGTGGACCGATTGACATGATCAACGGTAGCGTATGCCTACGAAGGAATAGCAATAATCCTAAAGAATTTGTTAGCACGGGGATAGTCGTTACTCTCGACAGACGTATTGTTGCAAGTCCCCACTGATTCATTTTGCATTCGTCTCCTGGATAGTCTTATAAGTCTTATAACACTTATAAGGCTGGTATAAACGATGTAATCAAGAGGTGTCAGATTGGGTACTCCGAGTGTGAAAAGTTAAACTTAGTAGCCTCGGAGTGCCGGTTTGAAAAGATGGTGATATTGGGTGCTGCGAGTGACTGGGTGTTCATTTGGTGGCCTGTAGTACTAGATTAACAAGGTGTCCCAAGGTGTGATTGATAAGGTGTATCAAGGAGTGTCATATTGAGTACTCCGAGTGTAAAAAGTTTATCTTAGTAGCCTCGGAGTACAAGATTGATGAGGTGTCCCAAGGTGTGATTGATAAGGTGTAAAAAGGAGTGTCATATTGAGTACTCCGAGTGTGAAAAGTTTATCTTAGTAGCCTCGGAGTACAAGATTGATGAGGTGTATTCAAGGAGTGTCATGAGTACTCCGAGTGTGAAAAGTAATATCTTAGTAGCCTCGGAGTTCAAGAGTGACGGGTGTATTAGTTAACTAGTGCTGCAGGTGGCTAGGAGTTCATCCCGGTAGTCTCGAGTACCAGTATTGAAATGGAGTATATAGTGGTGACCTTGTGTCACACACAGTCAAATGCGATGTGGTCTACGCTGTAGCACGTCCAAATAGTGGTGGCTTTTTCCTTCACAGTCAAGTGTGATGAATGCAAATGTGTTGGTGTTGTGATAAATGCGTGTCGAAGTAAAGCCCTTTGCCCGGGGAGACTATCGATGGGCTGGCCCTTCGGGGAGTATCGTGCTGGCTGTGGTAGTTCAATGTAGCGAACAGGTCTGTGGATCGGCGTGGAGTTGCGCTATACAACCGGGTGGCAATGCATTGCAAGAGATGTTAGATGGGTCTCAATTTCCACCAAGAAATGTGGATGATGACCCAACTAATCATCCATGATTGGTACTGTTGCGTTCCAGCATTGGTGCTATCCATACAGTATATTTATTAATTTAAATATACAACTTAAGTATGGTGTGCAACCGGTGTTGAAACTTCTATGACAGGGCGTTGGTCGCGTCTGGAGTTATGGAAGTGACGCCTAGGAGAGGTATGACGGACGTCCTAGATTCATTAGCATGGCACTGACGTCCTGAAGATTTATCTCCTAGGCATCAATTCCATGAACCACGACCCCATTGCCATGGGGCAACGTGGAATAAAGCCTATACGGCAGGTGTCTGCGTTACTCAAAATGGAATTTCCTTCTGTAGCCAGTGCCCTATTTCACCAAATACAAATTACAATCACAAAATTGTACTTGTTAATCACAATTACAAATTTGTGAAGCGTCAAATTCATTGCATGAATCACAAATCAATATTTCACAAAATAAGAAGCAATTTCACAAATTTGTAATAACCAAGCTACAAGTTGTAAAAATAAAATTGCGAATTACAATTCAACAATTTTTACTGTTTCTCCAAAATTAAGAGAAACATGTAAGCAAAAGCAGTTTTTACAAATTTGTGGCAGTCAGTGGGTATGTATTTTGTATGAGCCGACAAAATAAAGTATACTAAAAACAGTATAGAAATACTTTTTGGAAAATTTTCTGACAAAATTTCATGTTTTTTTTTTTTGTTTCATGATATAACTTGTAAGAAATAATCTTCGTCTGGGCCGAAGTTAAAATACCCCCACGGCCGAACCGAAGTATATTCAAAGTCTTTAGTAGCCAATAAAATATTAATAAAAACATTTTCGTCGTAATTTTAACATAAAATATTCGCTTTGTTTTTTGATAGTCACTTTGTATCGGAGGTAGGCGTGGTTTACACCCAATTTCATTGAATTTCATACTCATATTAAATATCAAAGCTCATTTCATAAATTTCAAGTACATATAATAATTTTTGTGGAATTCTAAGTGATTTTACCGTTTTGATAAAGTCACTTTGTATTGGAGCTAGGCGTGGTTTTCATCCGATTTGGCTCATTTTCGAACGTGATCTTTATTTTTTAGATAAAGAGTGATTTTTTAAGTGCCTGATAACTTTTTTTTTAAAAAAAACGCATAAAATTTGCAAAATCTCATCGGTTCTTTATTTGAAACGTTAGATTGGTCCATGACATTTACTTTTTGAAGATAATTTCATTTAAATGTTGACCGCGGCTGCGTCTTAGGTGGTCCATTCGGAAAGTCCAATTTTGGGCAACTTTTTCGAGCATTTCGGCCGGAATAGCCCGAATTTCTTCGGAAATGTTGTCTTCCAAAGCTGGAATAGTTGCTGGCTTATTTCTGTAGACTTTAGACTTGACGTAGCCCCACAAAAAATAGTCTAAAGGCGTCAAATCGCATGATCTTGGTGGCCAACTTACCGGTCCATTTCTTGAGATTAATTGTTCTCCGAAGTTTTCCCTCAAAATGGCCATAGAATCGCGAGATGTGTGGCATGTAGCGCCATCTTGTTGAAACCACATGTCAACCAAGTTCAGTTCTTCCATTTTTGGCAACAAAAAGTTTGTTAGCATCGAACGATAGCGATCACCATTCACCGTAACGTTGTAAACGGTCTTCAGCAACACTCTCAGAAACAGACGCAATATTCTCTTCTGTACGCACTGTACGCATTCGTGTGGTTGGTTTAATGTCCAATAAAGTAAACTGAGTGCGAAACTTGGTCACAATCGCATTAATTGTTTGCTCACTTGGTCGATTATGTAGACCATAAATCGGACGTAAAGCGCGAAACACATTTCGAACTGAACACTGATTTTGGTAATAAAATTCAATGATTTGCAAGCGTTGCTCGTTAGTAAGTCTATTCATGATGAAATGTCAAAGCATACTGAGCATCTTTCTCTTTGACACCATGTCTGAAATCCCACGTGATCTGTCAAATACTAATGCATGAAAATCATAACCTCAAAAAAATCACCCTTTAGAAGTTGTAATATCAATTTTGTGATGATAGCTTGAAAATTGCGGCGATAGTCGTGATCACATACACAGACGAATAGACAGAAGGAAAGACAGACGGACATGACTAAATCGACTCGGGTTGCTATGCTGATCAAGAATATATATTAGCGTGGCCGTTATTTTTTTTTTTTTTAATTTCTTATACTCTCTCCCCCCAAATCGGTTCAGTTTTATGTAAAAAAAAAATACTAAAAAGTTTCAAAGCGATAAGTTGTGTTTAAGGTGTCGCCCGCCCCTCAAAGTTGGCCATCAAAGCCCATTTATTCAAATGTAGTTTGTTTGTATATGAGTATCTTTTTAAAAAACATTTTACAAGAATATGATGTATGGCAATATTTTAGCTCTTTTAGTCAACAACATTAGCCTCAAAGAAAGTTTTTTGCTAAAATTAATATTTTAGAAAATAACCAACAAAATACCAAAAATTATATGTACCAAAATTAAATTTATATGGAAACTAGCCTTTTCCCGGCGCGCGTTGCTGCACCCTGCAACTATATGGGAACATAATAGGTGTATTCAAAACTTTTCTTAGACTCATAGTTTGACACCACTGTTACTTTCCACTGCCCGTTACAGTTTCCCAATAGCAGGAGATCACCAAATAGTAGCTCCATTTTGAGTTTGTATGTAAGTATTTGCTACTTTCAAAGCTATTCGATAATACAAATTTTAACTGTATGGGTGGAGCCACACCCTCTTATATAATGCTCATCCCAGTTTTCTAGTAGATGGACATTACCCTGTTTTAGTACAGTTGCCGACAGTAAATTACCAAAATGTAGCCCAATCGACGAAAACCGTAGGAAATATAGCATTTTTATTGATTTGTGGGCGGTAAAAGGGGGTATGACAGAAATTTAAGCCATCTCGTACTTGAAAAAAATATACTGCCAAAATTTCAGCTCTATCGGCTAAGTATTTTTGAAGTTTCCAGCCATCACACAGACGTTTTGCTTTTTGTATATATATTTTGGATAAACATTATTGGCTATAACTTTTGATTGGCAAGAGATACTTAGATAATTTTTTTCTAATAAATTAATTTTTTAGCTTGTATATTTTTTCAAAATTATAAAAACACAATATTGGAAAAAAAAATTTTGTTCGAAAAAATCAAGGGATAGGCCTTGCTTTTTGAATCACAAAAATGGTTTTTATTTTTTGCGTAAAATTGAAATAACTTTTGCTTATAAATGTTATAACTTTTAAATAGAGTTGAAAATTTGCGAATTTGAATTTACGTTATTTTTACAACAAAAACAATTTTTGAGCCCTTTTGTGAGGAAAACTCCAAAATTTCAGACCTTTTTTGAAAAAAATATTTAAAATATATATACTCAACTAACGGTATTTTTGCAATAAGTTTTTCATAGTACTTTGATGAAGCTTTAAGACAAAAAAAAAATTTAACAAAATGTATGCAAAATCAGCGGAGATATTTGACTCGAAAGTCGCAAACTTAAATTTCTGGTTGTTTTTTTCGTAATTTTGTGTAACGATGTTGCATTAAATATATCGTTGTAGTAAAATTTTTCATAGTTTTCTAGATATGTTCATGTTTTTGATACCAAAATAACGGAAATTTTTCTAATTTTACTAAATTTAAGAAATATTTTATATTTTGTAAATATTTGCACATGTAACTTAAGAAAACAACTAAAAATATGCGATTTTGTAAAAAATTTGTACTACAGCACCATCTGGTGTCCAAGGTGAGTCAAAGAAGATAGTGCTAAAAAACTTATCGTACCTGAAAACTACTATATACCAATTTTTATTCTAATCGCATGAGCAATTTGGGAGTTTTAGGTGGTTTTGTAAAAAATTTGTACTATAGCGCCCTCTGGTGTTCAATATAGGTCAAAAACGATAGCAGCAGAACACTCAACGTATAAGAAACCCACTGTATAT
This sequence comes from Pherbina coryleti, assembly GCA_943735915.1. Lineage (NCBI taxonomy): Eukaryota > Metazoa > Arthropoda > Insecta > Diptera > Sciomyzidae > Pherbina > Pherbina coryleti. The sequence goes on along the minus strand of OX030948.1, from coordinate 48,938,141 downwards.
CACTTTTCATTCTAATCGCATTAGCAGTTTAGGAGTTTTAGGCAGTTTTGTAAAAAATTTGTACTACAGCGCCCTCTGGTGTTCAAGGTGGATCAAAATTGATAGCCCACGAACACGCACCGTACCAAAAAACTTCTATACACAAATTTTCATGCTAATCGGATGAGTAGTTTAGGAGTCTATTGCGGCCTTACAAACATAAACTCCTTTTTTATATATATAGATTATTTGTTCTAAGCATGTGCGGTAAAAGCTTATGTCTATTAAATTATTTCATACATAGCTATACTACGTATAGTCAAAAGAAAACTAAACAAAAACAAAATTATTGAGTTATATTAAAAAATGTATAACTCTTGACTTACAGTAGATTTCTTAGAGTTCGAAAACCGGCGACGATAGTCGCTAACAACCTGCAGTACAAATTGTTTTTGCTCTTCATTTCTTGTAAAGAGCTTATTATACTCCTCCATCAACTTCACTCCTCTTTCGGCGGTATCATTGATGACTCTTAATTTTTTTAATGTTTTTACCGCTGTCATAAAGCAATCCTGCGCAGGCCATTCGGACGGAGTTAATGTCATGAAAGACGTATCAATTTGAAATCTCTCAAAAAAATTTCTTGTTTGAGAAGAAACAAACTGCTCAAGCCCACCACTAATCAATTTTGAAACGTTTGTTTTCCCAATGTGGCGCGGTTAAAGTTAATTTGTTTTTCTTTTTCAATAGTCAAAGCAGCGACCATATTTTCTTTTGTTGCATCTACGACATTGTTGTCAAAAAACGCAAATGCAATAGCCTCCCCATTTAAATACCATAACTGGTTTTTGAATTTTTTGACGGCAACCTGCGAGATTCCTAAATCAATATTTTCAAAATCTTTTAATTTTGACAAAACATTTAAGTCGGTGTATGGTGCTTGTATTGCTAAGGGAACAGAAAACCAGGCTTCAACATATACGGCGACAATAAAAATGCAAATTTGATGTAGTCCAATGCTTTCAGATTCTGTCAAGTTAAACTCTTCACGAAACAAATATATTTTCAAGCTGTAAATAGCTTTTCCCATCCAACGCGCATGATGATAAGCACCCGGTGAACGAATTATTACACTGTTTGGCGGTTTTTTAGGTTCTCACCCAGGAATAGCAAGGTAAGTTCTAGTAACTCCTTATAATCCTCTCTAGGTTGTACTTCTTGTAAGATTGTGTTAACAAAACTTACAACCCGAGATTTTTTGTTTTTCAAATAATTATTTACCATTTCATCTTGCATTCCTTGCTGCCAGTTGTTAACGTTTAATTTTGGCTATGCATTTTTAAATTTTTCAAATATTGTTACGTTAGGGCTTGACTGATTTTGAAATTTTTCCTCAAATACACTTCTCAGTACAACTTCATAAATGTGGTCGCTTCATAAAACTTCATAAAAGAAAATATGGTCGCTGCTTTGAATATTGAAAAAGAAAAACAAATTAACTTTAACCGCGCCACAATGGGAAAACAAACAGTTTCAAAATTCATTAGTGGTGGGCTTGAGCAGTTTTTTTCTTCTCAAACAAGAAATTTTCGAACTCTAAGAAATCTACTGTAAGTCAAGAGTTATAAATATTTTAATATAACTCAATAATTTTGTTTTTGTTTGGTTTTCTTTTGACTATACGTAGTATAGCTATGTTTGAAATAATTTAATAGACATAAGCTTTTACCGCACATGCTTAGAACAAATAATTTCCATATAAATTTAATTTTGGTACATATAATTTTTGGTATTTTGTTGGTTATTTTCTTCATTATTTTCTAAAATATTGATTTTATCAAAAAACTTTCTTTAAGGCTAATGTTGTTGATTAAAAGTGCTAAAATATTGTCATACATCATATTCTTGTAAAATGTTTTATTAAAAAGATACTCATATACAAACAAATTACATTTGAAAAAATGGGCTGGAAGGCCAACTTTGAGGGGCGGGCGACACCCCTTAAACACAACTTATCGCTTTGAAACTTTTTTGTATTTTTTTTTACATAAAACTGAACCGATTTGGGGGGAGAGAATATAAGAAATAAAAAAAAAATTTTCTCCATACAACTAACGGCCACGCTAATATATATACTTCACTATACCTACCACGCCTATTTATGGGCGTTACAAATGGAGTGACAAATTTTATATACCACTTTTACATTTTTTAAACGTGGGCGTATAACAATGGCCCAATAATTGAAACAAGATTTTTTTCTTTTGAAGTACTTAAACGAAATTTTTCATTAAACTGGTTAAATTTTCATTTGTTTAGAAATTTATTCGCAGTCTACAAACTTTTATATTGGATATTTGGGTCTCTTCTTCACTGCTTTAACTCGAGCTGCTATATATTCGCCAGTGCTACTAACTTGTAAATAATTTACACACGATTTTTTTCTTGTAAAAAAATCATACAAATTGTATAAATTTGTGATCAAATAACAGTTTGGTGAAACGGGAAACTAAAAATCTGTAAACAATTTACATATTTGTGAGTTGTAATCTACAACTTCAAGTCGCATTTGGTGAAACAAATATCAACAAATCTATACTAATATTATATTTTAAAGTGCCTTTTTTATGTTCGGAACAATCTTGAGAAAGGCCCGTCCGTTTTTCATGAAATTTTTTATAATAAAAAGCTCTCGACCTGGTGAAGGTTTTAGGCCAAAAAAATTATTAAAAAGTTTATTAGAAAAGGAGATTCATGGCATTCAAAATCCTTAGTAAAATTCACCTGCAAGCACAAACGGACATGAACGACTCATAGCGTATAAAAATTGTTGTTGTTGTTGTAGTGAAAAATAAAGCAGTGTGCGGCACATCGACACGATGCGAGTGTTCCAATATTTTACTCTCCCATCCTACAGTGAGTATTGCTTTGCTGAGAATAGCAATGTGATTTGTTTTTGTTTTGCCAACATATGCCCGAGCGTGTGTGTGCTATGGATAGCAACAGAGAATGGCAATGTATTTTGTTTTTGTTTTTTTTTTGCCGTACGCTATGCGTGGTGACGTGAAAAAAATACAGAGGCAAGCAAAAACAAATATAGCCAAACACTAGCTGCCCGTATGCGACGTTGTTCGCATTTTCTATTAAAATAAGCATGTTGAAAGAAAACCATAGAATGCATATTTTAAATTTATTTTAAATTTATTATACTTAGGTAGTTTGTTATTATTTGCGCTGATTATCTCTTATATATAAAAATGACTGACGTCCGTGTGTACGCGCATAACTCAAGAAGGGATCGTTCAATTTTTACAATTTTGAGATTGATGGATTCGTATTACCCCAAGGAAGGACACAATGTAGAAAAAAAATTGCCACACCCTCTTTTACCGCCCAAAAATCAATAAAAATGCTATATTTCTGACGATTTTGGTCGTATTAGACTACAATTTGGTTATTTAGTTTGTATGCTCACTGTCGGAAACTTTACTAAAACTGGGTTGCCACACCTTCCATTTACCGCCCACAAATTAATAAAAATTCTATATATCGGAAGATTTTGGGGTATTATACTTAAATTTGGTAATTAACTTTGTTTGATTGCTGTCGGAAACTGTACTAAAAATAGGTTGCCACACCCCCTTTCACCGCCCACAAATTAATGAAAATTCTATATATCGGAAGGTTTAGGTGATACTAGACTAAAATTTCGTAATTTAGTTTGTATGCTCACTGTCGCTAACACCTCATTTTACCGCCCCCAAACCAATAAAAATTCTATATTTCCGATGGTTTCGCCGTATTAGGCTACAATTTTGGAGTATAGTTTTTATGCTCACTGTCGGCAACTGTACTAAAACTTGGTTAGCACACCCCCCTTTTACTGCCTACAAATCAATAAAAACTCTATATATCAGAAGATTTTGCTGGTATTATTGGTATAGAAAATTTGATATTAAAAATAAATTTTTATATTATTATACTAATTTATTTTGTTTGCTTGCTGTCGGAAACTGTACTAAAAATATGTTTTACCACCCACAAATATATGAAAATACTATATTTCAATCGGGTTTGGTCATAATAGACTAAGATTTGGTAATTGTGTTTGTCTTTCAAAACTACACCGTCATCTATTGAAAAAGTAGAAACATCGAATATTAAGTTTGGGCAAAACAACGTTTGCCGGGTCAGATAGTTTGTTATAAAACACATATTTGTGATTTGTATTTTACAACTTTAACTCACAATTTGTACAATAATGGTGATACGAAAATTATTGATTTTTTTACAATTTTGTTAAAATTTTCTTACAATTCACAAATTTGTAACATGGTGAAAAAGGGCACAGAGCTCGATCACATCGATATCTTCGAGTTGTAGTTCCAACACGATGGCGCTACATGCGACACAAGCAACAAAGTGGTGAAGGAGAAATTTGGCGACTTTTTGGCGACAATTGGCAATCATGGCGAATGTTCATCAATTGGCCGCTGCGATTTTTTTTTTTTACTTTTTTAAAGAGGCAAATTTCAAGTGAGAAAAAATATGCTTACATATTTAATGTTTGCATTTTACATTAAACAGGTGGCTTTTATGTAAAGATTCCATGATATGAGCTTTAGAGATATTTTTTCATGATTTCTGGAAAATTTTTACAGCATCTAAAAATTGTTGACATTTCAAAACTCAATTCTTGCAAAACACATTTCAACACCAGCAAATACAATCAACTTCCTGTATCCGGTATACAAAATGCATGGAATACAAAGAACACCAACAATTGCAGGACTTAAAAGCTGGGTGCTTGTTCTATGTTGCAGTTTATAAGTGTGCTGGTATATGTGTATCAAGGGCGTAAAGGGACGTTGTATACAGTGGATTTTGTGACAATTGTGCATAGAAGTAGATGTAAGCAAATTCTATGCAACACGCCTTATCAAGACTAAATAAATAACTCAACAAAAGCACTGGTAAAAATATTCAATTCAAATGCCATCTAAAAATGTAAAAACACACACACATACACATACTTTGACATCCCGTCTCACAATCTCTCAAACGCTGATTTGGCTAAATTCAGTAAGTTACGATTTAGTTTTGCTTACATATGAAATGCATTCAATTCTGTTTGTCTGCGCATAACTAACGCCATTGAGTGCAAATGAAGCTAAAATACTGGCACTTCCGTTTCCGTTTCTTTACCATTTTGAATGGTGTTGATTTTTGGTATTCAAAAATATACAAAAAGCAAAATAGAAAATAGGAAAAATAAATAAATATAAATAAAAGAATTTGAAAAATGCACACAAATTTGAAATGCATTCGCTTGGAATATCTATTACAACTGTATGCGAGTCTTCGCATGCATGTGTGTGTATGTGCGTATGTGCATAAAAGTCAGTTAGTTTATGTATAAGTTTTTGTGTTTATTGCTGACTCAAGCTGAAGCTATGCACAACATAGAAAAAATATTTTATGAAATAAATTCGTGGCAAGGCAAACAAATAAATAAACAAATCAAGTTGTAGCAAATGCAATGCCTAGGCCACAACCACAACAACAACAGCAGCAATAATACTAAGAACATACATAGCAAAACAACAACAACAACAACAACAGCAACAAATACCATGACAATAGCTGACAAAACTGCAGGCTGAATGCTTTTGCAACTGTTTGCATTTTATTATCTGTTGTCATAACACACAATGAACAAAGACCACATACACACATCCACAGCCAATGTTACAAATCAGTCCACACACTCACACACAGCCAACTGTCACACATACTCATGTTAACTAAAACAGCCAGCCTGTCATAAAGTTTCGACTGCACACTTTCGATGAAGTTCCATTAAAAGTTTTTGTTAATTTTTAAATAGTTGTTTTAGTTGTTGTTCGATGCAGTTGAAAAATATTTTTGCAGTCAATTATTTTTCTGGAAAAATTTTTAACCAATTTTTTTTTTTTCAAATAGAAACCAAAAAGTTTTCATTTCATTAAATTGTTTTAAGTCATATATCTTAAACGTAGCAAGACAAATATTCATGACCTCGGCACGAAAATCAGTGAAACACTTGTCTTAGTTATGTTTTAATTGCGCTTTGTTTGTTAACTAGTATGCGTAGGCTTGCCATACGTCAGGATTTAGTCCGGATTGTCCGGACTTTTCAACCATGTGCGGACTTTGTGCGGACTTGTGATTTTGTCCGGACTGGGACCCAACAAATTGAAAAAAATAGTTATAATTTCTGTTTCCTAGAAAAAAGTTCTGGTGTGAACACAAAGTGATCTTTAAGAAAATAGCTGAAACACCCTGTGTAAGAAACTAATAAAATAATTTAATGAACTGTTAATCATATCGTTGTTATATTTACGATTGTTGTTTGCAGTATTAATTTGTTTTGACCCTTCTTGATTTGCGAAATGTTTTTGTAGGTGTTTTAGTACTACTTTGTACTAAATAGCCCCACATTTGATACATATTTAGTGCAAAATTCATTTAAGTTTTTATTTTATTTTTATTTTCATATAATTATTTATTGTGGAGTTATTGTTACGTTTTTATATTCATTCTAAGTATATTATTCTTTAAAGAACTTGTTTATTTTTAAATATTTCGTTAAATATAAATGAATTACATACTTCCTAATTGTTTAATATTCCTACTAATTTGAAAGCATCAAAGGTATCAAAGAAGATGAGAAAAAATCAACAGCTTCTTACATAATTAAGTTAAGAATTCTTGCTGCAAGCTTTATCGTAAAAAACATGAATTGTACAAGTGCAGCAAAATTGTGGATGTCATCTACTCATACCACCTCCCCCCCCCCCTCTCCACAAAAAAATAAAAAAAAATTCAAAAAGTGTCCGGACTTGTTTTCAAAAAATTATGGCAAGCCTAACTATGCGTGTCTAGCCAACACAGACAGTTTCACCAAGAACAATACAAAAAAATTCTATTGTGTTTGGTATAAAAGTTATATTATAATTATTTTATTTAAAGACAACTCAAGCTATTCGGCATAAGAAGGTTTTCCGATTTATAAGTCTCCAAATTTTATAAAGCCACTGGCTCTATTAAGGACGTGAAAAGGAGAGGTCGTTCCCGTTCTCACAGTGCACAGTGATGCGAAAGGGCATGTTAGACGGAAAAAATTCGAAATCGAGTTTTTACATTCTGAATATTTCAAACTGCTAAATAATATCCATTGATCCCAGGAATAATTTTTTGAAGCGAAGCTTTTTACGCCTCGTTCTGCGATTTGCTAGAGTGAAATCAGAAAAAACGACACTGTTTTCCGACACATTTTTTCTTAGAATTGATATTGTTTTTTGCTTGCATCAATTGAACCAGAAAATGTTTATTAAAAATAATTTCTTGCCCGCTGCACGAATGGAACTCATGCCCGTCGACTGATAGTTTAAAGCTGAAGCCATCGAACCAAAACCCTATGTTGATAAATATTGCTGATTCAATATCAAGAATTAACTAATGCTATGTTGCAGTAGATCAAAATAATCTATTTATAGGAATTGTATTGGCTACAAGCCTTCATCTCCTACAATAACCATTAGCCAATACACAATAACCACTATAGATTGTGTATTGGCTATACAAACAAGAGTACTAAAAAACAAAAATGTTGCTTCTACTTACTACTAGATGTCGTTACGCCACAACCAAATTTAATGATTTTTGTATATTTATTCCCTACAACTGAACAGGAGGGCCAGAGAGGGTTAATATGTATTATCAACCCCCATTATTTTTGCAAAGGGAACATTTTTCCCTTGAGGACCTATCCCCTCCGACCTCTCCTTACGGGTGCTCCCATACAAAAACGAAAAACTTTGTTATATTAAAGTTTTAAATTCAAAAATTATTTTAATCGAAAAAAGGCATAAAATTCTCAAATCTTTGAAATTGCGAAAATGCTTCGCTTCTCTCGTGTGTCCAGTGACGCACCTGTGTTTTTTATTTACCGGGCTTTCTACAAAAAATGCAAAAACTCTTGAAAATTGGCCCAAAAGGTGATTTCTTTAAATTTTTGTTTATAAGTTTTCTAGTTATACTTAATTATTTAAAAAAAAAAGAGTTGGCTGTGCCGTGGACACACCCGTAGGTTTTGACGTGACGAAGTTTCTTGCTGTAGTTGTTAATGTTGATGTTGATGTGGATGTTGATGTTGATGTTGATGTTGATGTTGATGTTGATGTTGATGTTGATGTTAATGTTGATGTTGATGTTGATATTGATGTTGATGTTGATGTTGATGTTGATGTTGATGTTGATGTTGATGTTGATGTTGATGTTGATGTTGATGTTGATGTTGAAGTTGATGTTGATGTTGATGTTGATGTTGATGTTGATGTTGATGTTGATGTTGATGTTGATGTTGATGTTGATGTTGATGTTGATGTTGATGTTGATGTTGATGTTGATGTTGATGTTGATGTTGATGTTGATGTTGATGTTGATGTTGATGTTGATGTTGATGTTGATGTTGATGTTGATGTTGATGTTGATGTTGATGTTGATGTTGATGTTGATGTTGATGTTGATGTTGATGTTGATGTTGATGTTGATGTTGATGTTGATGTTGATGATGTTGATGTTGATGTTGATGTTGATGTTGATGTTGATTTTGATGTTGATGTTGATGTTGATGTTGATGTTGATATTGATGTTGATGTTGATGTTGATGTTGATGTTGATGTTGATGTTGATGTTGATGTTGATGTTGATGTTGATGTTGATGTTGATGTTGATGTTGATATTGATGTTGATGTTGATGTTGATGTTGATGTTGATGTTGATGTTGATGTTGATGTTGATGTTGATGTTGATGTTGATGTTGATGTTGATGTTGATGTTGATGTTGATGTTGATGTTGATGTTGATGTTGATGTTGATGTTGATGTTGATGTTGATGTTGATGTTGATGTTGATGTTGATGTTGATGTTGATGTTGATGTTGATGTTGATGTTGATGTTGATGTTGATGTTGATGTTGATGTTGATGTTGATGTTGATGTTGATGTTGATGTTGATGTTGATGTTGATGTTGATGTTGATGTTGATGTTGATGTTGATGTTGATGTTGATGTTGATGTTGATGTTGATGTTGATGTTGATGTTGATGTTGATGTTGATGATGTTGATGTTGATGTTGATGTTGATGTTGATGTTGATGTTGATGTTGATGTTGATGTTGATTTTGATGTTGATGTTGATGTTGATGTTGATGTTGATATTGATGTTGATGTTGATGTTGATGTTGATGTTGATGTTGATGTTGATGTTGATGTTGATGTTGATGTTGATGTTGATGTTGATGTTGATATTGATGTTGATGTTGATGTTGATGTTGATGTTGATGTTGATGTTGATGTTGATGTTGATGTTGATGTAGATGTTGATGTTGATGTTGATGTTGATGTTGATGTTGATGTTGATGTTGATGTTGATGTTGATGTTGATGTTGATGTTGATGTTGATGTTGATGTTGATGTTGATGTTGATGTTGATGTTGATGTTGATGTTGATGTTGATGTTGATGTTGATGTTGATGTTGATGTTGATGTTGATGTTGATGTTGATGTTGATGTTGATGTTGATGTTGATGTTGATGTTGATGTTGATGTTGATGTTGATGTTGATGTTGATGTTGATGTTGATGTTGATGTTGATGTTGATGTTGATGTTGATGTTGATGTTGATGTTGATGTTGATGTTGGAGTTGATGTTGATGTTGATGTTGATGTTGATGTTGATGTTGATGTTGATGTTGATGTTGATGTTGATGTTGATGTTGATGTTGATGTTGATGTTGATGTTGATGTTGATGTTGATGTTGATGTTGATGTTGATGTTGATGTTGATGTTGATGTTGATGTTGATGTTGATGTTGATGTTGATGTTGATGTTGATGTTGATGTTGATGTTGATGTTGATGTTGATGTTGATGTTGATGTTGATGATGTTGATGTTGATGTTGATGTTGATGTTGATGTTGATGTTGATTTTGATGTTGATGTTGATGTTGATGTTGATGTTGATATTGATGTTGATGTTGATGTTGATGTTGATGTTGATGTTGATGTTGATGTTGATGTTGATGTTGATGTTGATGTTGATGTTGATGTTGATGTTGATGTTGATGTTGATGTTGATGTTGATATTGATGTTGATGTTGATGTTGATGTTGATGTTGATGTTGATGTTGATGTTGATGTTGATGTTGATGTAGATGTTGATGTTGATGTTGATGTTGATGTTAGTGTTGGTGTTGGTGTTGGTGTTGGTGTTGGTGTTGGTGTTGGTGTTGGTGTTGGTGTTGGTGTTGGTGTTGGTGCTGGTGTTGGTGTTGGTGTTGGTGTTGGTGTTGGTGTTGGAGTTGTTGTTGGATTTGGAGTTGGTGCTTTTCGTTTAGCTATTTTTTTTTGCTTCCCCATTGGTTGTGCTCTAATTTCAATTAATCCAGCAATAGTGATGCATATGCGTCACATTAGGTGGTTCCCTGAGGGTTTTTGACACGCCGTCAAATTTTTTTTTTAAATTTGTCATATGCCCGAAGACCTCACCTTTGTTTTCGTTCCTTAAAATTTACCGTTGCACCAGTAGTCACAGAGTTAAAAATCCATGCAACGTTTTTTCATGGCTGTAGCATTTTTACTGCATTATGTGATTGCATCCCTGAAATCATGACAACAAAATTTTTTTTGTAATTTAGTTGCGAAGCGTAATAACACATTCCTGCTGTCGTAAAACAAAATTTATTGTAGCACTCCTCCTGAGTGAGTAATAATTCCATGCAACGATATTACATTTCTGTTACATAAACTGCTATATTCACGACCTGACGACTCCGGATTTTTCTTTTTTATATTTGTCGTAAAGCCATGTATAAAAACTTTATTTTCCTTTTTAAACTTTTATCGTAGGTTATATACTCATTGAGTAAAAATTCAATGCAACGCCGCTACATGAATGTTGCGTTATCGATCTTTGAGCGGCTCTCTCAGCGTCCCCATGATGTCAGAAATTTTTTGTCTAATTTTGGGGCTTCCAGTAGGCCTTTATTGGCGTATCGTAGTTTTAATCCTAGCACTAATACTCAGCGAGTAATAATTCCATATAACAAATTTTGAGTTGCGTTGCTTACGCAGCTCCCATTACGTCCCTATGCCGTATTACATTTTTTTTTTTTGTTTTTTTAATATAGTCAAAGAATTAACCTATATGGTCATACTATTTTTTTAATCATAGCTCTTATACCCAGCGAGTAACAGTTCAATGAAACGCAGGTGAATTTTTAAAAAATTAATTTTTCAACTTTTTAGGAAACTAGAGCAGTATAACGTAACTTCGTCACGTCAAAAACAAAAATTTTTGAACCATCGGAAAAACAGCCGAAATGGTCTTTTTTCTATTACTTGAGCATAACTTATCCGATCTTAAAAAAAAATAAGTCGCTTAGCAGTAATCTACGAGTACTACATTTTCTCTTCAGAACATTTTTACTTCTAAGGTCATATTTGACTAGTAAACCTCGTTAGCCCGATTTACCCCCCCCTAAAATTGTTCTTTTTTTCTCATAAAATTAAAGTTCTAAGAATTTTTTTACATTTTTTTCCAAAAAATTATTCAATAATTTTAAAAACAAAGAAGTTATAATGGTTCAAATATTTGGTACAATGCTTTTTTCATTATGTATGAATTACTTTTATTTTTTAATTCAAACAAAATTGAAAATTAACTGAATTATTTTTAAAAATTAAGTAATGAAATTAAAATAAAATATTTTTCTTAAGGTATTTAGGTACAAAAACGAGTTAATAACGTTATTCAAACAAAATTGCCCACGAATCGTGACAATATATTCAAGTTTCTTATATAGTAATTCTTATAGTTTTAATTTTTTAAGATCGGATACGTTATGCTCAAGTAATAGAAAAAATACCATTTCGGCTGTTTTTCCGATGGTCCAAAACAAAAATTTTTTTTCATTTTGGAATCCATTCGGTCCGCTTTGAAATAGGGGGTGGTTTTTTCAAACTTTTTTTTTTGTATGGAGGTCGACCCACTCTAATGTACATATCAACTAGGTTCTGACCGTTTTGTATGAAATGGTATTAAATTTGAGGTCGACTAGACTGTATGTGGTGTTTAAATATACTTAACACATTACAAAATATTTTTGCATTAAAAAAAATATTGTAATACATATTAAAAAAAAAATATTTTTTAAAAATATTTATTTTTAAAAAAACCAAAAATTGGTAAAATATTTTGAAAAATTAAAAAAAGGGCAATTTTATAGTTGCAAAAATATAATTTTTATTTAAACATTATTATGTCTTATTTAAGCTCTAAAAGTGCCAAGGTGCGCAAATTGCTGGTTTTCGTGTTTTATAACCTCTTTCATGGTCATAAAAATGCCATTTATTCTCATTTCAAAACCAGGTTTCAACTGTTCTTGCAAAACACAAATATCTTATAATTGTGATAAGCCGATAACCCAAGCTGCTAGTGCTTTTAATGTTCATTGTAAATTAAATTTATAACTAGTAAGCAATGATCTTCGACTGGGCCGTAGTTAAAATAGCCCCACGACCGAACCAAAGTGTATTCAAAGTCACTTTGTATGGGTGGTAGGCGTGGTTTTCACCCGATTTCCTTGAATTTCATACTTAGAGTGCATATAAAATATTGAAGCTCATACGCAAAATTTCAAGTCCATCTATTAATTTTTGTGGAATTCTAAGAGATTTTACCGTTTTGATAAAGTCACTTTATATGGGAGGTAGGCGGGTTTTCATCCGATTTCGCTCATTTTCGAACTTGACCTTTATATTTTAGACAAAAGCGTTAATATCGATTTTCGTTATGATTGATTGAAAATTACGGCTGTAATCGTGATCACAGACAGACAGACAGACGGACAGACAGACGGACATGGCTGAATCAACTCATGTGTTGATGCTTATCAAGAATATATATTCTTTTTTTTACCTACCGCACCTCCTTATGGGCGTTACGAACGGAGTGATATAATGAATATACCCCGTTTACGTTTTTTAAACGTAGGGGTATAACAATGAATAGTGAAGAATAGACTAGTGAAGAATGGTCCTATCCCGAGAGCGATTCTTTGTCATCGTATTTAAGTTAAAAAATAAATATTGTTGAAATATCAAAAAATAAAAAAATTTCTTACATCTACAAATTTTTAACTCTAAATCTCATTTTCATAGCTTTTCTCATTTCTTAGTTATGGACCAAAATATAGTCCACATGTATGTCAGCTACCACGCCCACTTGTTCAATCGCGCCGAAAATTTTGCCACTTTTTCGAAATTACATACAAGACATCTACGTTTAATTTTGTTATCGTAGCTTATCTCGTTTCTAAGATATAGCGCGAAATGTGTTTCAGTTGTATGGCAGCTGCCACACCTACTTGCTCAATCGCGCCGAAATTTTTTCCCTTTTTTCCAATTACATACAAGACGTCTACATTTAATTTTGTTACAGTAGCTTAACTCATTTCTAAGATATAGCGAAAAATGTGATAAAGTTGTATGGCAGCTGCCACAACCCACTTCTCCAATCGCGCCAAAATTTTCAGCGAAAAATGTGATAAAGTTGTATGGCAGCTGCCACAACCCACTTCTCCAATCGCGCCAAAATTTTCTTCACTTTTTGGAAATCACATACAAGACGTCTACGTTTAATTTTGTTGTCGTAGCATATTTAATTTCTAAGATTTAACGCAAATTATGTTTCAGTTGTATGGTAGCTGCCACGCGCCGAAATAGGTTTTCTTGTATTTTCCTATACCTAAAACACCGAAAACTACCAAAAAAATCCACAAAATAATATTTTTCGTCTAACTTGTACCAATCGCATCACTGTGCAGTGTTCGGACGAAAACATAGCCATAGCAGCGATCAGCGTTGATGATAACCCAACAACGTCCATTCGTCATCAGGAATTGGGTGTTAGCAGGAGCTTGCTGCAGCGCATTTTGACAAAAAATCTGCATCTGCACACTTACAAGGTTCGGTTGGCCCAAAAACTGAAGCCCCCAGACTATGCGTTGCGTCGAAAGTTGGAATATGATCAAGTTGATCACGATTTTGCGAAGAAAATCATCTTCAGTGACGAAGCCCATTTTGATCTCAATGCCGCATTTGGATCACGGAGAATCCAAGAGCGCTCCAAAAGCTTTCATGCACCCACAACGGTGCACTATTTATTGTGGATTTTGGGATGGCTGTGTCATCGAGCAATTCTTCTTCGAAAATGCAACTGGAACCACAGTTACTGTGAATGATGCCCGAAATCGCAACATGCTGACCTACATACTCCTTTTCGCCTGAAATTGCTGATATGGATCTTGACGACATGTGGTTTCAACAGAACAGTGCCACTTGCCATACAGCAAACGGCACAATTCACTAGCAAATTGCAAAAGAAATTCATAGGGAAGATTATCTGGCGCTGAGGTGATGTCTATTGGCCTACGAGATCATGCAATTTGACGCCGTTGGACTTCTTTCTTTGGGGTTTCCCTAAAGGGATGGTCTATGTCATACATATATGTAACTTACAAAAAATATGACACATATTTGGTGCTTAGGAGGTGTTGGAGGACGATCCTCACAAAGCAACGTGTGAGGGTCAGGTGGGCGATCTTCACATGGCAACGTGTCTGACTGCCTCAACTAGGCGAGGCCAGCGTAATCCATGTCGAAATCGTCTCAAGACGACTCAAACCTCTTCGTGGTGTCCTATAGAAACGGCAAACTGGCAACCGTTAGTTTGACGGCTGACCTGAGCAGCGGGCTAAAAACACATTTCAATGAAACAAATAAAAAGAAAAAAGATAAGAATGATCCCCAAATCTGATGACGACTACCGCAAACAAAAAACTGACAATGATTTACGAATATACACTTAGAATGTCCGAACCCTTAATTGGGATGGTGCCTCTATCGAACTGAAAGATATCTTCTATGCATAGATACAAGGCTGATATCACTGCAATCAAAGAAATGCGATGGAAGGGACAGGGTTGCTTACGGCAAGCATCCTGTGATATCTACTACAGCGGCCCTGCGGAGAAGCACGAGTTTGAATGCGGACTCGTGGTTGGCAAGAGATTACGACATCATGCCCTGCGATTCCCACCTGTGAACGAGCGACTTTCCATAATCCATTTCAAGACAAAATTTTTCAATATAAGCCTGATATGTGCGCATGCTCCGACAGAAGACAAAGACGATGAGACCAAAGACAGCTTCTACGAGCCCCTTGAAGAGGGCTACGAGCGCAGCCTCGTCACGACATAAAAATCGTGCTTGGTGACTTCAACGCCAAGGTGGGAAAAAAAAAAAATACCTTTGGTCCGACAGGAGGAAAGTTCAGCGTCCACGACAATACCTCCGATTACGGAATGAGGCTGATTCACTTTGCCGCAGTGCGAAACATGGTCATTTGTAACACTAGATTCAAGCCTCGCAATATTCATAAAGCCACTTGGTTGTCTCCTGATCCAAAGACGCGCAACCGAATTGATTACGTTTGAATTGACGGAAGGCACTCTTCCAGTATTTTAGATACGACGAACAAAACTCACGCTCTATAAGTCACTAATCATGCCCGTCCTATTATATGCAGCACGAACCTGGACGTTGAGCAGCTCTGATGAAAAAACTTTGGGAGCCTTCGAGAGAAAGATCCTTCGTAAGATCTTCGGTCCAATCTGCGTCAATGGCCAGTACCGAATTCGATGGAACCACAAGCTGTATGAGCTGTACGCTGACATCGACATAGTTAAGCGCATTACAATCGACCGACTCCGCTGGCTAGGTCATGTTGAGCGAATAGAAAACGATGCTCTAGCGAAAAAATATTCGATTCGGTGCCCGGTGGTTGTCAATGCAGAAGAGGACGCCCACATCTTCGTTGGATAGATCAAGTGTTGGATAACCTGATGCTTGGTCAGGCGCAAAACAGAAATGACTGGCACAATTTCTTATATGAGGCCAAAACCGACCAACGGTTGTAAGCGCCTGATAAATAAGTAGTAGTACCTTAAGATTATAGGACTGAAGAAAATAAAGTAAACATAAAATTTCTTCATTAGGATGTTTAGGAATTGATTCAAATGAAAAATAATAGTTTTTAGATTTCCGTTGATTATTTCTATTCAATATCCTTGTGTTAATGGGCGACTTCTAATAGAATAACTTACAAAAATTATGACACATAGTTGGTGCTTAGGAGGTGCTTAAGTTCCGGTTAAGTCTCTTTTTTTTTTTTTAAAGACCCTGAAAATCTTTGAGTCTTAGTTACGTTAGATTGCTAAAGAGCTCTATGTATGACAAGTAAACGCAATAGTTGTAAAATATTCCCCGTTCATTAACTAAGAAGCTCATGGCTTTAAGTTCCTTAATTAAGCACTTCACTTTAAATATTTTTTTGAATTTTTTGCACTTCAGATCCTTTTTACCTCAGAACCTTTTTATCGCTAAATGACACAATATTTTCTATAGAAATCTGCAAATACGAACATTTATTTAAATTCTAATTTGACAGAAATGTAAACATTATGTTGCATTATTTGTTCTTTTTCGCAATGTGGCAACGTCGTGACATAGTTTATTACGCATGCAATCCAAACAACACGTGAAAACAGGAGGAAACTCAAACTCAGCATGAAATTCGCACTTCGAACAACAGGATAAAAACGATAGCAATTCGAAGGAGGTAGGAATGTAGCGAACGTTAAGAATGCAAAATAAAATATATGGCGACACATGGCAAAAGAATATCGCTCAATAAGCAGCGATGCGGAAGAAATCTTCGATGGAATGTGTAGAAATAAATAAATATAGCAACAAAGACAACAACAACAACAACAATAACTAGCTAGTAAAACGAACGAAATGATGCAACAGTATAGCGAGTAGCAGCTGCAACTGACGCAGTCGAATTGCATATCAACGGCAACAACGTGACTGCTGCCAGATATCAGGATATCTAAGAAAAAAAAAAAAAGCAAAAACAACATGAATGAATTGGAACACAAGGAAAACAACAACAGTAACTAGTGACATTTTATCCTTTCCGCAGCTTACTGTCAAGCTAACCTACAGCTATAGAATGCAGGGCAGTCAGTCGTTCGAGTAAACAGAACAACGTTGAGTGTACGCAAGGATATCAGCAACGAAGTATTGCATTTTGCAGATACTTACAATCTGCAGTAAAATAAACAAAAAATAGCATAGAACTATTTAAGATGAAGATGAAGAGGCGCTGCTTCAGCTGCGATGCGTTTCGGTTTATAAAATATTCAAAATGTCGAAAAATTGACAACATTTCGTAGCAAGTTGTTATTGTTTTTTTTTTTTTTGCCGCAGCGGCGTTTTTGAATTTGATATAGTCGGGTTCTATTTATGTTGCTGGGTTTTTTGTGTGTGTGTGTGTGTGTGTGTGTGTGTGTCAAAGACAGCGCATCGCGTATATCCTTTAATACTGAATTCTTTTCTTTTTATTTGTACCAGTTCACCAAAATACACAAACACACATACACTCCATACACACATTCGATATTGCTTGTAACTCGCATCATTGACTCGTTCACTCTTCCTTTTGAATTATTTATTTTATATCATTTTATTAATGTTGTTGCTGCCTGCCTTCATGATGATTATGATGATCAAATTGCTGCTGCTGCTCTCGTTCGCGTTGTTACTTCTTCTGTTGCAGGCATTATATTGGCTATAAGAATTTTGTTGTTTTGTTTTTATTTTCTCATTTTTAATGTCAAAGTGGTTGATGTTGTTTTTGTTGTATTTATTCATTTTATATGTCACCATGTTGCCGCATGTTGCTTGACTTTTATTTGCTGCGACAGCACATTCGTTGTCAACATATTAAGCGTCGCTTGCTTATAAATTTGTTGACATTTTACTGTGCCCATCATCGTAATAATGCTATTTGATGTTTTCGTTGTGTTGTTTCACACACACACACACTCTCCACTTACTAGTATTTACAATAACAAATATTGAAATTTTGTAGTATATGTTATTAAATTTTTTTTTATTATGATGTGATCAAAATTTATTAATTCACAACAAGTGTTTTAATGTTGTTGTTGCTCCCATCGCAAAACATGACTGATAATATTATTGCAAATTAATTTGTCTTTTTTTCGCTTATTTTAATATATTTCAATATAATTTCCATAGAGACATCTTTGCGTGTAATTGTACCACAGAAGTCATCAGTCAAAAGCTGAAAGTTGGACGAGATAATAACATTTTAACTCAATTTTGCACATTGTAATCCTATCATTAAATATTTATAAGAATCGAAATTGTCAGATATGATCACAAATACAAATTTACAAATACAAATAGATAGACAAATATCCCTGTAGTATTAAAAGTATACAATTGCTACTACATTGCTAGTTACTTCACTAGTGCATACTGTCACTAGTTACTTTTTTGACCATAGGTAATGCAAAAAGGGTCAGTTCATAATTTTCATGCTCACACTGCTTAGAAAACTGAAAAAAGCAAAGCAGACTTTGCGGCATTTGTATGTTGTTTACATATGTTCAATAATTTTAACTTTTATGCAATTCAGTGCTGTAATTAAATTCAGTGGTATAGGAAGTGCAAGAAAAGAAATTTAAAGTGACGTTAAAGAAGAAAAAAGTATAAATAAAATATAAAATGTTATAAAACAAAAAATACGCGGGGCAATACAGCTGCAGACAAAACGATTTTCAAAGAAACCAAAGAATCGAATCCAACGTAAAATCCTTATTTTTCCAGTTTATTGTCATATTTATGTATGTAATTCTTTTAGTTTACTAGTGATGTTCCTGAATTTAATTTTTTCTTTAATATTGTTTAATTATTATTATTTGTTTAATAACTATTATGTGTTTAAATTACATATAAAATGTACTGAAGTTCAAGCTATTGTTAATTTATATTTTAATGTTATATATATTATATTAATTATGTATTATAATAAAATATTGTGCTTGCAGCGTTTTAATAAAAAAACAGAAAACGTAAATGGTTGTTTTTTTTTTATAAAAAAAAATGAACTAGGGAGCTAGCTAGTTATTTTGCACTAGTGAAGGAATTAACTCCAAAAGGACTAGTTATGTAGTTGTTTTTTCCACACTAGTGAAGTAGTTGACCCTTAAGCACTAAGGAAGTAGTTAATACTTTAGTACTAGTGAAGTGACTGGAGAATAATAGCATAAAAGGTAGCAATTCACCCCTTCCTATGACATGTCCATATAAAATTCGCCAGTTGAACGCATGAAAAGTAGATGGAAGTGGAACTAGTGGTGGTAGCTTACGCACTAGTTAATTCGCTAGTTCAGCACTAGTTCCTTTTACTGCAGGGATGTTCGTTATGTTTTGTTTATACAATAAAAGGGAAGACATGATAAAAGGAAAGAATGATTTCAGTAAATTTTCATATTTATCATCTCATCTTAATCGTCCTACTCGTAAGCTATATAAATCCTCTTATATACAGTTGTGTTCATAAAAATAGCAGCCAAACCTCATATTATGAAATTGGTAAAATTACATATTTAAATACTTCCAAGAGAGTAACTTGTTACTTGTTGTTAGCTCAAAAAATAGTTTCATTATGTTTTATGAGATTATTCGATCAATATTGAATTGTCCTCTCTGTTGTTTATTTAATAATGGGTAGTTACATTTAAAGGGCCGATGTTGAATGTGAACCATACCTAAACGTCAAGTTTTTTTCGCATTTTATTTAACATTTCTCAATTTCAGACTAATTCAATTTGAACCAGGGATTACCAAAGAGTGATTTTTGAAGAGTGCAACAATTACAAAAAAAAACCAAAAACAACAACAAATCCTTGGATACGTAGTACAATAAGGAATTAGTATCATAAAAAAACACGAACAAAAAGCAGTCGGCGACGAAACCATACGCAAAATTACCAACAAGAAACCTTCAGCGTAGCAAGAGTTGTACGCGGTCGTATGCGCTATATTTACCAACAACGACAAGAATAAACAACAACAAACACACGCTGTATGGTTGCGGTGCAGCTGCGCCTGTGAACGATTCGGCGAATTACAACAATCATAGAAATATTGAAGTTGTTGTAATGGAGTGGAAAGAGTTAGGTTGCGAACATAGTGAACGCCGGTTCAGACAGACAGGCAGACAGGCGCAGGCAGCAACCTGCTTAGAAAATTTGGCGTGCAGAGTGAACGCGAGAAGCAGATCAGATCAGATCAGTGCTATAGAAAGTTTGTTATTGTTTTGTTGTATTTTTTTTCCGCATTTTTTTCTGTTTTAAATGCTAATGCCGTTTGTAAGGAATTTTTTATCAAGGAATATTTTATTAAGGAATTCTATACATATTGTGCTATGAAAAACAATTACCAACAACAACATACTAATAATAAATTACACTAATATTTTATTTCATTATTGAGTACTACATGTACTACATGTACTACATACATTATTGTTGTATTTGTTGAGTAATTACAAAAATATTGAGAACAAAATGCAAAGAGTTCTTTGCTTTCGGTTCCACGAATTGTGTGTTGAATAGCAAAGATCAATTAAATCAATAATAACACTATTCTACAAAAAAATTTTTTTAATGTACAAGAGCTCCCACCGTTATTTTATGTTTTGCCGATCCATATGATGGCTTTCTGCGTTTTCAGAATGTTTTCATCACTTCGATTTTTTCGTCAAGGACCTTTTTAATAATTCACTTCTATTTTCGTACTTTGCTCTAACTTGATGTATCATAACTTTGCTTCTATTCATCAAAATTTGATTTTTTTACAAATTACACTTGCAGTCTTCCATTTTTGCTGAAAAGTCTTAAAGCATTTTATTTTTTAAAAAATGTAAGTGGATTAAGTGAGCAGAAAGAGCATTTTTTTCTAAATTTGCTTTTAGCTATTAAAAATAATCAAAAATTCTTCTTATATGATTATTTTGGCTTATTGGGTATAAAGTCCAGGGTATTGGATTTTCAATGGGTGTAAAAAAAACAAAATTGTTTAACAAATAACTTAGTTATGGACGATAACAACAATGAAGTAAGTGAGTTTCTAACCTCAGAACTGCAGCACAATTTTCTGATTTCAGAATACTAACTGAAATTTTTGTCAATTCTTGTATCAGGTGTCAAAGAGTTTCTTATCTCTTTATCTATGGTTTTATAACAGTAATTAAAACTGACCACAGTGCCGCGGTGAAACACTTTTAAGAAATTTTAATAAAGACATTGTTAAAATGTGCGATAAAAGGGATAACTTTTGTTCATATGTGGTTTGTTTACGGATTCGAATCCTAAAATTGATTAATTGACAAACCCTGAAGTAATCTCACTGTATGAAAAATATTTTAACCGGTGTGTTATACGCAACAAGTGGTACATACAAGAGCTGTACAAAACATTCCATTCATAGAATTAGAATAGTGTACACTATGAAGGTGTAGAGTATTTCTGTTTAGCCATGACATCGAATAAAAATGTTTTGTGTAAAGTGATGCCAAATTAAACACTAATGTCATGTCTTGAAAGCTCTTCGTTAGTATGATTGTGTTTTGAAAATATTGATATGAAATAAAATATCAAATCATAGAGCGACTCTGAAGTAAAAGTAAGGGATAACATAGCGAGCACACTGAGTGCACCATGCACTCACAAGTATAGAGGGTCAGTCGATAACATAATTTCCACTTAAAAAACTAAAAAAAGCGTTATATCTCGAAAACGAAGCAAGATAGGCCAAAAATAACACCAGATTTGTTTTTCCAAAGTGGGTTATAGAATTCGAGACGCACAGGTAGAGGGCTCGGACGATATGATAACCTTAAAAAATTAGGAAGAACGTAAAAAAATTAGGAACACTAAACCAAATACAAGGAGATGCATGCATTTAACTGAACCAATGATTTCGCTTCACAACGCATTCACAAAGAAGCAAGTTGTTGTTTCTGTTTCAAATTTTTATTTCTGAAAATATGTTAAACCATACTTTCGTTAATAACTTTATTATTTAATAACCGATTTAATTTTTTTTTAATAAGTTCGAAAATTAAAACCCTTGTCTTTTGAAGAAAAACATTAACAAAATTATGTCAATAGGCTGCTTTTGATTTCTTAACGTTAGAAAATGTAAAAATGAAAAAAGAAAATTTGCTAGCGTTTATTATTTTGAAATGGATTGGTATATTTCTATTTTTTAAATAAGAATACCAAACTGCAAGTCTGACCTTTGTTATAATATAAAGGTTTTTAAAATCTGTTGAGCAGAAGCAATGTTATGACATACCAAGAATGGCAAGGTACGAATATTTTTACTGATTCATTTATTAGGTCCTTGACAAAAAATCGAAGTGATACAAAAATTTTGTAAATGCAGAAAGTCATCATATATTACCACTTAATGAAATAAATGCGTGGGATGTCTTGTACACTTTTCGTGTAGAACAGTGTAATAGTATTCCTTATATGTGTAAAAATGTCTAAAAACTAATCAAGAAAGCATAATCTGCTCGTAATCAGCTTCGAAAAACCTGAGCCAGCCTGCTTTCACGCCTGACCTGATCTGATCTGCCTGCTGCCACTCTGCACAATTCGACCAAGTTTATATGAAATTGTATGAAGCCAGTTTTGTCGCGCTGACCTGCCTGTCTGCCTGCCTGTCTGAATCGGCGTTCACTATGTTCGCAGCCTTAGGCGATGGCAATCGCTGATTTGAACCATGGAAAGATACACAATCGAGCAATGCGTTAAAGTTATTCAGGTTATTATAAAAATGGGCTTTCAAATCAAAATGCATATCGTGCACTTCGTGATTTTTTTCGGTCAATTTAATCGTCCAAATGTCGAAAAAAACTTGCAAAAATTTGACTAAATCGGGTTTGTAGGAAATGTGCTGTTTGCGTTAGTGTGGCTGAAGAGCCATTCACCTCAATTCAACGTCGTATCCAACAATTGCACCTCTCACGCTCGTCGTTGATGAACATTATGCATAAAGACTTGTATTTACACGCTTACAAGGTGCAATTGACTCAAGAATTAAAGCCTCTTGACCATTTCAAGCGTCGTCAATGCATAAAATAACACTTTTAGAACAATAAATATATAAATGACATATGTTGGCTAATTTCAAATTTATTCAAAAAGATTTCTGCAAGTGGTCAAGTAAAATATTTGCTTATTTTTGGTTTTTTTTTTTTCATTATCCTTTATAACAACTCTTTCTAAGCACATTTCCAAAAGATCTATCACGTAAAATCAAAATTACGGATTTTATGACGCTTTCCATTAGCATGTTTTTGCGAAAATGAGCAAACTTACATGGGAAAATAACAAATTTTTCATAAGATTCAAACGCAATTAAAGAAAAAAGGCAGTTTTGGTTTTCTTCAATTTTGAGTATGTTTTAAAAAAACTTTTTCTAAACAGATTCCCAAAGTGTATATTCTATTTAATGAAATTCAAGTTAATTTTGTTCTCTACACTTTCTACAACTGCAGTTAATCTTAGCTTTGTATGGGAGGTGGGCGAAGGGCGTGGCCGATATTAATAAAAATTTGTGTGGCGTTATATATTTATGAAATAATGACACATGCTTAATTTCATGCATATATCTACGATGATTCCTTCTATTTTTGTCCCCCATCCCATAGAAATCGTTACACTGTGCGACGTTAGTTTTTAATAAATTTCTCAAAAGTAAATAAAAACGTGCAAAGGTGTGCAATCTCTCTTCAAGTAAATATCTTAAAGAAAGTAATAGCATGTAAATTATTTCAATTACGAGCGGAATCTCAGGGGATCTTCTTTAGGCGCCGCGTTTTTTTTTTTGTTTTTAAACCCCATTTTTTTGTATTTAGTATGTGGAAAAAAGGATTAAAAACAAAAGAAAATATATAGATATATATTTTTTCAATATTGTATTCAATGTGTTTAAAAAAGTGCTAACATTTTAAAGAAGTATGAGAAATAGTTATACTGTTGATGATTTCAAATTTTAGATGTAAATAAAAAAAAATTGCAATTTTTGACTTAAAATGCCTCCCAAATTGTAATTTTTAATTTTATATTAATAATATTTCGTCTCAGGGTACCTCAATGTGTCCCGTTATCAATCGTAAGAATCATTTTTATACAGAAAATATTTGACTTTTGGCCACTTATTGAAATTCCTGGCCCAATGTGCAATGGTCAGAATGGTGGCAAGAAATGGCAACAGTGAATGGTCAATTTTCGAAGAAAATCATCTTCAGTGATGAGGCACATTTTCACCTCAGTGGATTCGTCAATAAGCAGAATTACCGCATTTGGGTGAATGATAATCCAAGAGTGATTGTCGAAAAACCAATGCACCCACAAAGAGTGACTGTTTGGTGCGGCTTATGGGCTGGCGACATCATCGGGCCGTATTTTTCCCAAAATGAGGCCGGTCAGGCAGTTACTGTGAATGGTGTTCACTATCGTGAGATGATAACGAACTTTTTATTACCCAAATTGGAAGATATGGATGTGGACGATATGTGGTTTCAACAGGACGGTGCCACTTGCCACACAGCTAACGAAATAATGGCTCTTTTGCGCGACAAATTCAATGGCCGTGTTATCTCACGTGGTGGCGATTTCAATTGGCCGCCAAGATCATGTTATTTGATACCGTTGGACTTCTTTCTTTGGGGTTATTTAAAAAAAAAGGTGTACGTCGATAAGCCAGCATCAATTCAAGAGCTGAAGGATGAGATAATTTGGCACATTAACGGCATAGAACCTCAATTATGCCTCAGCGTCATCGAAAATTTGGACCATCGGATGGAGTTGTGCCGCTGAAGTTGCGGCGGCCATTTGGCCGATATTTTCTTCCATACATAATTGAATCATACCAATATTAAAACAAAAAAAAAATGACCGTAATTTCTTAAATAATTTGTGTTTTATTCAAAATCAACATCGGCCCTTAAAATTTAACCACACTTTACTAACGACAGGTAAGCAGTTATTTATTTAGAAATAATATTGCTTATAAATTTATTCATTTAATTCAGTTATTCAGCAAAATGGGCCGGTCTAGAGACTGTTCTAAAGAAAATGGTATATTATTTAAAAATTGCGAAAGGAAGGAAAAACTTACCGGGAAATTGAAAAAATTGTCGCTTTCTCTTCCAAAATGAATTCAGATGTCTTAAAATGACAAAACAAACACGAAACACGTGGAGCAAAACGTGAAAAGAATATCAGCACAGATCGAAAAATAGTGCAAATGGTTAAGCAAGATCCGCATATCATTTCTAAAAAATTAAATAGGATCTTAAGATGTATTAATATAGTTCAATACTAGTTCAGTGACAATAAGAAGGCGCTTATTGGAAGCTAAGCTGGCCACACCAAACCCCGAAAAGTACCATTACTGTCAAAAAACCTCGTTATTAACAAACTAACTTTCACCTGGAGTGGCATTTTTTCCCACAGGAAGAAACGAACCACATCGACACCGATACTATCGTGGAAGCTGAATTTCCAGCAGTTACAACACAGGAAGTTCTTCCAGCTACCTCAGGAATAAGTGACGACAAAGCCCCTGGGATGGATGAAATTCCGAATAAAGCACTTAAATCCGCTGTTCGTGCCAAGCCGGAGATCTTTGCACGCGTATGTAACGAGTGCCTTAAGGAGGGTTGATCAAAATGATCAAAATACCAACCGAAACGATGTTGATTGGCTATGCTGACGACATTGCCTTAGTGGCGGTCGCCAAGCCGACCGACTAGCTCTACATAGCCTGCAACAACGCAATCGCACGCATAAGACTCAGGCTTCTAAAAGCTGCCATAGAAATAACTGGTAGCGCATAAAACGGAACTGGTACTTGTTTTGGGCGGCCTTGGTAGTTGAGTAGGTTGCGTGCTAGACTGCTACCCCAGAGGTCCCGGGTTCGATTCCCGGTCAGGCCATGGTCCTACTCTTTAAACCTTTCTCAATTTCCTATCCTTATTTTTAATCAACTGAAACTGAAAATTCATTAATATTTACGGCTTGAAGTTGTAGTTGATGGTAGAGAACTTTGTAGATGAGGATTGCCTTATAACTTAAATTGACTGAGGTAAAGGCTTTCCTCTTTCCTATTTCTTTGGCTTTCCACCACGCTTAGAACATCCTACATATGTTTCATTTAATTGCCCTTTCCTTCCCACTAATCTATTACCCCATTTCGAACCAAGGCAGATTTGACTGAATAGGTATTCCACCTGAAGTCCTAGGTTAAAAAAAAAAAAAAAATTCCTTCAAGTCAAATCTCCTGCCCGTCCGGTGTAAAGTTGAAAAAGCATTCATTTTGCCTTCTTCATCATACTCCAGCGTCACCGCAACCTCCGCAGCTCGATTAACAAAAAATTTATTCAGACAGTTGGCCACTTAAAGAGGGTTTGTGAGTACAGATCCGATCTTAGATTCTATTTCATCAACTGAATTATCTTTTTGTTCTCTATCGATAATCCCATTCAGAACCCTCCATGTACCTCTGATGTCATCTTTGACCTTGGACATTTTGTCTCTATAGTAATGATCCAGCAAAGGTTTTTTCGCCGTTTTTAAAACTCTATTCATGCCTTGCAGACGTAGAGCCAAATCACGTCTGTAGGGCTGCTTTTTTAGTTTTTTGAAAATTTTGTTCTTACCACCTACTAAAGACTTGAAGTTGCCGTTTGCCCACGGATACATTAGATGTTGTAGTTTCAAACGGGTTGTAGACTTCTGTTTGTTATTTTATACTGCGTTTACTATCAAGCATTCAATATTCTTATACAGAACATTAGGGTCAGAGGAGAGAGGTTTCCTGGTCGGAGACCGATATTAGGGTTGCATCTATATCACTTTTAATGCTCTCAAAGTCATAAATTACCTTTAATTTGGTTTTATATTTTTCTTGAGGATAATTCGTTTCAACAGTACAGTTGTGTGTGCAGATTGTGGTATCTTAAAGGATATTTTGTTGAGGCGATTTAAAGCTTCTTAGGGTTGAAACTTGCAAAGACGTTGTCTATTGAGAAATTGGAAGCCGCCCGTGTGACTAATTTGTGGCAGGTAAGCAACTAGTACGAGTTTAGCAGCAAGTTTATAGATCGCAGATCTGGTGAGTCACTTAAAACATCAATGTTGTAACAACTAAATTTTTATTTGTATAAAATTTAGTTATACACCTTGTATTTTTATAAGTAATATACATGCAACATAGTTATAAGAGTGAGCAAGAGCAAGAAACAAGAAACAACACTTGGCGAGAGATAACTTAAATACACACACGCATACGCAACATGCTCCATATCATAACAGTAAGAAGGAGAGAGAAGAAGATAAGGCATACCAATCAACAAAAATATGTTGGCGAATAAAACCGGTTTGAGCATGAGAGCGCCGCGACAACCACAAGCGATGGTATAAAAGATCAGCCACAGCATCGAAGCTATCTCTTGTTTATCGTACAGTCAAAGTGATCGGAAGCGCAAAAGTGGTGAGTGTAACCTTGTGGAGTCAGAATTCTTTTCAATTTATGTAGACATATTTTCGGTGGTTCAGTTTCCTTCCCCAGTTATATTTAGTTTCCACTCACAGGGTGCCGCGATTACGTATTGGTGGTTAAGTTCCCTTCCTCAATATCGTAATCAAACTTTTTCTGCCGCAGTGATAGTCATTTAATCACACTTCTTAAGCCGCAGCGATTGCTAATAGTTTCAAAACAAGGTCACACAAAACCCAGAGAGCGCTCTCGACAAGCGTAAGCACCGCTCGAGTCAATCAAAGCAACCCCGCGAGCACGCCCCAACCTCGGCAAGCACACCAACGTCGACTTATACTCATTAACCTCAAAAGCGGCCGTAACTTATGCTTCAACTTCGCTACAGAGACTCCAAGACATCACTTAACACTGCCAGCCAAGGTCATAGTTTGAATACTCATTAACCTCAAAAGCGCCCGTAACCTACGTTTCAACTTCGCCACAGAGCCTCTAAGATATCACCTACTTCCGCCAGTCAAGGTCATCGTGTGTATACTCATTAACCTCAAAAGCGGCCGTAATCTACGTTTCAACTTCGCCACAGAGCCTCCAAGACATCACCTACTACCGCCAGTCAAGGTAATCGTGTGTCATATTGAATCGGATTTGTATATAAGACACTAGGATTAAGCCGAATCTTGATTTGTCAATAAATAATTCTCATCTTACAAGGGAAAGGGTCTCTTTATAATATAAATTTTCTGCATCGAACGATGGACACTAGCGAGTATATCCCAGCTTTTAATCCGGAAAACGGAACTTCGTAACAGTGTTCAGAGTTATTTCTTTGAGTTGGGTGTTCAACATTTCAAAAAATGAGTCGTTCGAGCTCTTGGGATCTATAAAAGCATATAAGACGATTAAGGTCCTGTTGTATATTCTAATTGACGGAAACGATATTCTTATCGCCTGAATAAAGCCCTGATATATTATTGCTTCAATTTTGAACTTGACTGCATCACAGATGTATACCGCTACATCTCCATACTGATCGTCTCTACAACAACAAAAGCGCAAGTATCAACATTTTTCCAAATGAAGTCGTTTTAAATATCTCGTTCTCTCTTACTTCTTTCTTTGTTATATAATTTTGTTCTTTGTTATATACTCATTCGGCTACATTTTAGTTTTAATCTTCTGAATTCATATGGAAATCTTATTACAGTGTTTTTTAATTTTATTTCCGGTTTGGTTTTTATATTCAATTTAAAAGTTCTATATCGGTTTCATTTGAAATTTTGGGCGTATGACTTAATACAGTCTTTGATAGATATCAACATACCAAGACGCCAACTTCCATTCTTTTAGTGTTGAAAGAGCCCTACTGAAAGCCGTTTTAAGTTCATTTCCATTTCATTTTCTGAACTTACGCTTGATCTAAAAAAAAATGTATAAGGGTCAATTGCATACAAAATGCTCTTTTTTTGTCTCCGCATTTTTAACTCTGTTTTTAAGTAAAAACAAAAAAAAAACAAAAAAAAAACAAAAAAAAAACAAATAAAACATGAGAAATTGATCACTGAAGAATATTTATTGACAAAATATATTTTTCAGAATCCTTATAATGTTTGCATATTTGTTTTGAAGAATGTTATATTGCTCTCTCGTACTCGCTTAATACAAAAACTTTCGTCCCCAGTTACACTTTTTGATGTAAAACGTAAAAAAACAATGCAAAAAGTTGAAAACAATGCAAAAATTTAACAAATAATAACTGTTTCGTAATGATAGCATTTATTTCTTATGTTTTATTTTGTTGTTATTCTCAAAACATTGTCATCGCGAATTTGGCTTTCGATTTACATTTAGTCACCACGAATTGTATTGAACGTCACTTTTTTTAACGCTTCGTTAGTTTTAATTTAGGTGTGGTATAGATGACAAGAAAGTTATATCAGAATGTGCAGAGATTAGTTCTCACGAAATTCTAAAAATTAAGACGATTAAATAATATTAAAGTAAATTTTTTGTGTTTTCTCAGCTCATCATGATAAGTACGTGTAAAAATGTATTGAACGTCACGCGTAGTTTTATTAAAGCAAAAATAGTAAATCAAAAAAATCCAAGTTTAAAATCATGTTTCATAGGTTTTTCGTATATTTGCAAAATAAAATTCCTAAGAAAAAAAAAACTAAAAAGTGGCAAATGTATTGAGCGTCACCACCGGATGAAGTATTCATTTTGTATTTCGTTTTTGTATATTTAAGAGTAAAATAGTAAAGTTAACGCTTGCTGAAAGAGCACGAAGATATCGGGAAAAAATAAAGCTAGATAAGGAACGAAATGAAGAATATAAACGCAAGAAAAAAGAATGGTAACTAAGTATGACTTTGACCTAATTTTTGCTTTCTGTTTTTACTAACTGATATCACCCATTTCACATTGAAGTGATCAGTTGCACTGACCATCTCCGATTTCTCTCAAATATTTTTCTTGCATTGGTTTATTGATTTCAAAATTGTTCGCAGCCAAAATAGGGTCTATTTGGAGACAACGTAGCTCAAATCAACTTAAGACCGATTACCGGTAATATAGTATAATTGGAAAAGTTATTTTATCTTTTTTGAGGAAAAGTACAAAATTTTTTAAAATATTGCAATAAGTTGACTCATTCGTAATTTGTTTAAGTTCAATACCATGCCAGCACGTGCTTTAATTTTTTCTTTTTTATAATTTTCATTTTTTTACGTTTGTACGTCAAGTTATACCTTTCCAATGATATAAAATTAAGATGTGGTTTTAAAGGGTTCAGAAGTTATATTGTAAAACGTGAAGTCTTAATAAATTTAAAAAATTTTAAATAATAAATTTTCATTACAAATTCAACTAGATATTGACTTTTTCTATTTTTTGTAAAAAAATATAGAAAAAAAATGGATTAAAATTTTATGTTTAGCTGAATTATATGCATTATATTTAATTTTATTTCGTAAAAGAATGAACCTGTTTTTTGTTAAACTCCCAATTCGATTTAAATTATTTGGTTAAGCGCAACAAAATGTACTGAACGTCACAAGCTGTATTGAACGTCACTCTGTTGTTTTTTCTGAAATTGCTTATTATTTAACAGTTTTTTATTATTTATTGCTGCGAATCTACTATTTTGAAAGTAACCTCTATGTTGATGTCGTTTTGGAGAAAAATTTTAATTTTTTCCCGTTAAAATAGTAAAATATTTTTGGTAAAAAATTATTATTTCTGTAACTAAAATGGCGATTTTTGCAAAATCTGATTTAACTGATTAAATAACTTAACAAACATCACACTAAGCTTTAATTTACATAATTTTTCAAGTTTTTAGTGATTTTTCCAGTATATCTGCTGCATGCTTAAATCAAAAATCGAATAAAAACCATAGAAAAAATTATTTTTTGCAAGGCTTAAGAACAACTTCGAATTCCCCATTAATTTTCACTGAATTTGTCTGCTCTAACGGGAAAATTTAAAAAATTTTAAAAACAAAACATGAAAACCTATTTGTGTACGTTTTTTTTTTTTTTGAAATTGACCCATAAACTTATTCCTGATGAGTAAAACAGTGTCACGTCTGAGTTGGATGTGTAGTAAAAATGAAATGGTTGGATTTTAACTAACCTTAAATATTTCTTTTATGACTTAAAGCAAATTCATAAAAAATATTACGATATTTTAGGAGAACAAAAAAATATTGTCGCCATAAATAAAACTTGAATTTTTATTCGAATGTTTTACAGATATTAATGCAGATACTTTCATATTAATATACATATTTTCTATTATTTACATATTTATCAGCTGTTTCCAACACAATATTTCTTATTGTTTTTTATATATTATATTTCTACAAACTTTAACTGTTTTGTTTATAACGACGTTTTCTAGCTACCGCAAATGCGGCAGGCAACTGCTGAAGCGTGGTTCCAGGCTGCTTCGGCATTTGTTATTCATGGATACGCTTAACTCACCTTTTGTGCTGTTGTCGTAAATAAACTTTATTTCAATTTTAATATTTGCTTTTGTTATTGTTGTTGTTGCTCATATTGTTATTGCTGTTGTTGTTGTTGTTGTTTCTTCAACTTGCTTTCACCTGCCTATGCCTTCATTTGTTTGCATGGCAAAAGTTTTTCAAGGAAATTATAAAAGCAAAAACAACAAAAAGAACGAGAATATAAACAACAACAATAATAAAAAGAAGCCGCTTTTTACGGTTGCCGTGAAAAGCGCAATCAAAGGAGTTGCAACTAGTTCAAAATCATCAACAACAACAACAATAATAACAAAAACAGCAACAACAATAAACAACAAAACTTTGCCTTTGCAACAAATACACACGCTCCACCATTACCATCACGCACCTAGAAAATAGCTTCACACACAAACACACACGAGCTTCTACGCACTTCCTTACAAAGCAGTTTGAAAAAAAAAAAAAACAACAAATTAAAAACAGTCAAACCTGCCTTCTTTAAAACAAAGCCAAAGAAATACAAAAGAGCAACAAAGCTCATATAATAGAAAACAAAAATAGCAACAACAATTTTTTCCAAAAACTACAAAAAGCAAAAGCAAAAACCCAAATGTAATTAAAAAATAAAAAATGACGCACATACAAAAGCCAAAATATTTTCGAAGTGTTGCTGTTGCACTTGCAAAGCTTTTTCTCCGACAAACTTGCCATTTCTTTGGGCTTTCTTTCAATGTTTTGTTTTCATTGAATTTCTCTTTCTTTGAGTCTGTTTTTACCGGAGTGAAATGACCACACTTGCTGTTGTTTTCCGAAAATGTTGTTCTCTTCTTGCTATTCACTTTCGTGAAAAGCTGTGAAGCTATAATGAAGCCTGGGCATTTCCTACAATGCTTTTGTATTGATATCTTATGCCAACACCTCGCTTTCATTACACTTCATTATCGAAAATAGTTCTATAGTTACTTGGTAATACACAAGTATGGCTTTATATACGAGAGAAGTCCTGACCTTGCATATATTTGAGAAAAATATCTTTTACCTCGATATACTTTCTACTCAAAAAAATATCCGGAATTTCCCATTCAAACAAACTACGCTTGTGATATTGTCAAAAGCTCTTCTTTTTTTCTGGGTTGGTAAATCTCTCATCTTTTGCTCAAATATCTGTTTGAGCGCAATCTGTCGGCAGTTTGTGCGTGATAGCTTTGTAAACAAGTCAGTTTTTGTTGTGTTCTGCGAATTTCACAATGGCGCAATTTAGTTGAGCAAAGAGTTTGTCTGAAATATTGTGTTTCTAACAAAATATCATGTAGGGGGAAGTGTTGAAAATGCAGAGAATTGTGAAGAAACAACTAGTGGTTTCTGCGAGACAACGCACCGGCTCATTTTGTAAGCGACTATTTTACTAAACACAACGTTCATACAGTTCCGCAAGCTCCGTATTCATCCGACATGACTCCTTGTAAGTTTTTCCTATTCCCAAGACTCAAGTTACCACTTTGCGGAAAACGTTTGGAGAGTATACAGACTATAAAGGAGAATTCGCAGTAGAAGCTGAAGGCGATTCCAAAATCAGCCTACGAAAAGTATTTTCAATACTGGATGAATCGTTGGAATATATGTATTGTGTGCAATGGATATTACTTTGATCGAAATAAAATAAATAGCAATGAATAATTTATAAGTTAATCGTTTTCGCTTTATTGAAGAATTCCAAAGTTTGACTTTTTTTTTCCTTTGAACTAAAAATTTCAAATATAATACTTATTCAGTCAAGTCTGCTTTGGTTCAAAATGGGGTGATAGATTAGTCACTAAGAACACTTCGACAAGTGTTATGCCTTTACCTCAGTCAATTCAAGTTATAAGACAATATCATCCACAAACTTCTGTACCAGAGCTGTAAGAGTTTTAATTCATTTTCACTTTTCATTCTCCTGTATAAAAGTTGAAAAGCTAAAATCCTTTTTTGTAGCATTTAAAATGAGAACTCTTTAGGCTTATAAATATTAGCCACGTTCGATTCGCCAGAGCTCAACTCAATTACGAAAAAAACGGATAATCACTTAGCTGTTACTTACTGAATAGTTGGCAACACTTTTGTTTTGACAGACCACAAGAAGTCTGTGGTCTGAAATGATTCAATCCTTTTACAGCTCTGTTCTGTACGACCAACTATTTACTACTTTCAAGTCGCAAATATTAATGAGTTTTCAATTTCAGCTGATCAGGCAAGAGTATAGAAGGTGCAGAAAGGTTAAAGTGTAAGGCCATGGCCTGTCTGGGACTCGAACCAGGAACCCCAGAGGTGGCAGTCGCGCACGTTTCCTACTCGACTACCAGAGCCGCCAACAATGCACTGAAACAACTATACAGAGTGGGTCAAATACAAGTTTTTTTCTTTAAATACAATAAAATTAACATTTTTTTCCATATATTATGGCTTTATTTGTAAGTGATATTTTGTGATTCGAAAATAGAATGAAAATTTATTTTCAGAAAACTTAAAACTATATTTACAAAGATATCAAGATCTTTTTAAACAAACAAATGCAAAGTGGAAAGAGTTACAGTACATTAAATCTTATCTTCAACACCCCCACTAGATTTAAGTTCTGTTAACCCCATTAAATTACAGCAATGGATATGTTTTTGAGTAGGTAATCCCTTCGTCATTATATCGGCAACCATATCCTCAGCCCGTAGGTATTCTATGTTCAACTTCTTTTCGTTAATTAGATCTCGCAGGAAATGATGCCTAATGTCGATATGCTTAGAACGAGCATGGTAGGTATTGTTTTCCAACAAGTTAATGGCACTTTTGTTATCGCATCGTAAGACCAAATTTTGCTGAGGCTCGTATAACTCTGCTAACAGTGACTTTAACCAGAGTGCTTCTTGTGATGCAGCTGCCAGTGCCATGTACTCTGCTTCAGTACTTGAGAGTGCAACTGTGGGTTGTTTTCTTGAGTTCCATGAAACACTTCCACCCTGAAACTTGAAGACGTAACCAGTTGTTGATTTTCTTTCATCTATGTCGCTCGCCCAATCTGCGTCAGAAAAGCCTTCCAAATGACCGTGAGAATCGTGTTTAAACTCAAGCTTTTAGTTGCTAGTACCTTTCATGTACCTCAATACTCTCTTTAGCGCAACCCAATGCGCTTTTCCGGGATTGTTGTTAAATCTGGATAACATCCATACTGCAAAAGATAAGTCAGGTCGACTTACTTGAGCCGCATACATTATTCCATATTAAGAGGTGATTGGAACCTCTTGATATGGAATATCTTCCATATATTCCCTCTCGCAAACGCTTTGTGGACACAACTCTTTTGAAAGTTTTTGATTTATATCCAAAGTTGTAGAAACTGCATTTGAATCGTCCATGCCATATTTTTTCAAAACATCTTTGATGTAGCGCTCCTGGTCGATCCACAATTTTCCTTGTCTACGGTCTCGCGTGACTTGAACTCCAAGCACATATTTTGCTTCGCCAATATCTTTCATTTTGAAGTTTTTGGTCAAGTCCCCTTGTTGGTTTGGTTGTTAGTAAAAATGAGAATATCATCCACATAGATGGCCACGTAAGTTATTTCTTCGTCTTTCACTTTGAAGTAAATGCATGGATCAGTTCTTGATTGTGCTAGTCCCATAGACTTTAAGGTTTTGTCAAGCTTTTTGTTCCAAATTCTGCTTGCTTGCTTAAGACCATAAAGAGATTTCTTTAAAAGACAAACTTTACCTTTGTCTGCAACAAAACCATCAGGGACCCTCATATAGATTTCTTCTTCTAGTTCACTCTGCAAGAAAGCTGTCACCACTTCCATTTGATCTATGTCGAGATCAAACCTTACTGCAAGACTAAGAAGCAACCGTATAGAGCTATATCGCACAACTGGGGAGAATGTCTCTTCATAGTCGATCCCATAGCGTTGAGAGTACCCTTTGACAACAAGCCTTGCCTTGTACCTTTCAACGTTACCTTCTGCATCCCGTTTTGTTTTGAATGTCCACTTGCAATTGATCGGCTTCTTTCCTTTCGGCAAGTCTACGAGTTTCCACGTATTATTTTCTTCAAGTGCATTGAACTCCACTTCCATAGCCGCCTTCCACTCACAATGTTTAGTACTAGCCATTGCTTCTTGGACCGTTTTTGGATCTTCATCTAATGCAACGTAGGACATGTAACCATCTCTCACAACAGGTTTTTTCATCCTTGATGATCTTCTTAGCTCCTTTTGGGGTGCAATTCCAACATCAACATTTTCTTCTGCTACACAAGATTCGTCTCCTGAGTAGAAATTTTCTTCACTTGATGACAATTCCTTCTCCACGGGAAAGTGTTCTTTACTATTTGATGCACTTTCTGTTGAATTATCGCTATTTTCCCCATGCAAAGTGCAAAGTACAGTACATTTAATCTTATCTTCAACAGTAAGACCAAACATTCCCATTAATTATGGAATACAACGTCTTTCATGAGCTGCCCCGGCTGGCATCGCAATAACGTATTCTGTCACTTTCATTTTCCAAGACCTTGTTGATGGTTTCAGGCTGTAGCTCACGGATTGCTTGGATGATATTGGTCTTAAGTGCTTGAATCGTTTTTGGATTGTTGGCATAAAATCGGTCCTTCACGGTTCCCAACAAAAAAAAAAGTCCAAAAGGGTCAAATCGCAGCTCCGACGCGACCAATTGACATCGTCAAGAAGGCTGATACACGATTTGGGAATTTGGTGCGCAAAAGATCGATTGTGGCATGGGCTGTGCAGCATGGCGCACCATCCTGCATGAACCAGAGGTCCCCCAAATTTATGTCTCCAATTTCATATAAAAAAAGTCTGTTAACATGGCTCTGTAACCCCCACCGTTGACGGAAACGTTATTCCCAGCCTCCTTTTCCAAGAATATGTTCCAATGATGCCACCACTCCACCATCGGCACCAAACTGTCACTCTCTGTGGATGCATCGGCTTCTCAACAATAACGTGCGGGTTTTTCGATTCCTGGATGCGGCAATTTTATTTGTTAACGTAGCTGCTGAGATGAAAATGTGCTTCGTCAGAGAAGATGATTTTCGCCCAAAATCGTTGTCCAATTCAAGCTGCTCTATGGCCAATACTGCG
Organism: Pherbina coryleti; assembly: GCA_943735915.1. NCBI lineage: Eukaryota > Metazoa > Arthropoda > Insecta > Diptera > Sciomyzidae > Pherbina > Pherbina coryleti. Next base: position 48,901,432 of record OX030948.1, on the reverse strand, counting down.
AAGCGATAACGAAGCGGATGGTCATGCGCCTTCAATTGCTGAGTCAATTGAACCTTGTAGGCGAAAAATCCGAGATCTTTGTGCAGAAAATCGGGCACTCAGATCTGAGATGCTAGTGCGTGAAATGTTGAAATGTTGAGATCGATGGCGAGTTGATGTTCGTGAATTAAGTTTCACACACTCTCGGCTACAGCAGCCACATTCTCGTCTGTGCGCACCGTACGACAACGGACACCATGAGTGTTGTCCACTAGCATACCAGTCTGACGAACTTTTTGAACAAACTTGGGTACAGCAGGCGCGATGGGTGCTTCATTTCAGTCAAAACTTCTTTTCAAGAAGGCGATCGGCGATTGGTGATCGGCGATCGGCGATCCTCTCTTCTCGACAATCGCTCAGAACACGTCCAGAATGAAATCGAAAGAAACTGATTTGTCAGAATGTTTTATTTTGCGTGTGCATAATTGACATGAAGAAAACAGAAACACAGATAACAAATGTCAGAAGATAATATAACTTAAGAAAATAGCACTGAACGTACCCCATCATTCGTTTTGATTGTGTTCAGGCTCTAAAGCAGGCCTAATCACAAAGGTGGTCCTTGTTGTAATAATTGGCCCATTTATTAAAATTAAATAAGACTCACATTTTGCTTGTGCCGGCGCGACCACCAAACATACAGCATTGTTGTTGTGCGTGTGTTTTGTTAGTGGAATAGAAATTCAGACGATCTCGTGTTCTGCTACGCATGCTTGTCGCCTTTGTATTTTGTTTTTGGGATTTTTTTTATCAACATATTCTTTGCACTTGCAAAAAACAACAACCCAACCAGCATTTGGAAGATTGTTTTGTCACCAATCACCTAAACGAGTCTTTTTTGAGTCCTCTTGGTACAAAATACATATCGTGTGTGGAAGCATATTTTGATCACCGCACTAATTAAAAACTAACTGTTTTTTTTCGTGGCATCTAACGGGATATTGAAGAAATCGTGTGTGGAAGCATATTTTGATCTCTTGTTTGTTCGTGACACTCGTAATTAACGGGAATTCGGACAAATTGAAACAAAAGAATTATTTAAAAGGCATTTCGTTCAGCTTCAGCAGTGCAGTCGTACTTTAAAGTCGTTTGAGTCGTGACATTAAAAATTAAAATTAATTTTAAAATGAATTTATTAAATTATTTTAATTTATAATGAATTATATTAAAAAATGACTCGGAAATAAGTGGTTTTTCAGTCCTTCTTCATTGTTTTCAAGATCAAAACACGACTTGAAAAAGACTCGAAAATGAGTCGTTTTTTAATCTTGTTTTAATGATATCCACGATCAAAAAACGACTCGAAAAAGACTCGTCAAGAAGAGTCGCGTGTAGGGTACCATTTTCTCCCGAGCAAAGAGTCTTTTCTGATCAGAAAATGAGCGCGCTTTTGACTGTCACCATCGCAGAAAAGAGTCGAAAACGACTCTTATATGTTCAAAAATTTCAAAAAATGCTGGTTGGGAAGTTAGGTTGCCGTCGATGGTGGTGACGCTTACATGTACGGTTTTGTTGTTGTATTTTGTTGTTTATTTTAACGAGGCGATTATCTTTCTTAATTAGGCTTTGACCCTTTTATTCATTTCGCTGATTAGGCCTGCTCTAAAGTGACTCATTTCTTGGCGCGGAGGTATGATACTGGCTTTATGTCAAGATTTTGGACGAGAAACAGCTGTCAGCAGTGTTGCCAGAACTTTTTTGAGAAAAGCGCGAGATTTAAAAATAATATCGCCCAAAATCGCCCAATGAAAAAAAAAATCGCCAAAAATCGCCATTTTTCTAAGAAATTTATTATATTAGAAAAAACAAAACAAATTATATACATTTTTTTCAAATAATATTGAGATCTGTTAATAGTATTAGATATTCTTATTTTCATATTTTTGAGATCTATAAAAAATAATAAAAAAGCTACTTCATTTTTTAGAGACTATAATTTCTTAGAATTTTTCAATATGCAACTTTAAAAAAAAAACTTTGTGCAAAAAACGTTGTTCCTTCAGCCATATTAGACTCTTCCTCCGTGTCGTCAATTCTTGAAGTTTTGTTTAGTTCATACATTGATTTAGTTTTTACAACATGAATGCCAACTTACAAATATTGTGAAACATTTTTCCCCCTACGGCTGTCTTAATTTTGTATGCCGATTACCAAAATTCTTCACTTTCAGATGGCACTTTGGTTTTGAAAACATTGCTCCATGGAAATGTCAACAAAGATTCGTATTCGATTTCTTCTGCACGTCGCTCTTCAAGAGATAGATAATGAAGAGAGAGTTCACGGAAAGAAGGTCTTATTTTAAACATCTTTCAGGACATAAAACAAAAGCATTTTCAAAAATTTCTAACAGACTAGGCAATCGTTTTAACATTTCCTTGACTAAAACTATAATGAAATTCTGGTATTTTGATAGTATGTCTATCATAACAATATCATCACTTAATTTGTGAATTTCTTCATGGAACTGATAATGAAATGTAAGGTCATTAATTCTTTTATAATTGCTTTTATCCGGTAAAATTTTATTTAAGCTGGATGTAGCTAAATTATCAAAATTGAAATTTTTGACAATGTCTTCTTTTATAATTTTTGAAACAAGTCTTTGAATAAATGTTGTGATTTCAACGTAAGCTTGATAAAATTCAACTTTTTCTCGTTGAAAATATGAATTAAGTGAGTTGATGTTTTGAAGAAACGGTCTCAAAAAAATAAGTATTTCGATATAAATAAATTATCGATAAGGGCTTGTGAGCTGTGATTAGTCGCATTGTTAACAGAGTGTTCCAAACACTTAAAACAATTGTTATTTTCTTTAATTGAAATTTTAAACATATTTCAAAGTTTATGAACAAAGGTTGTTTTTACAAAAATCGCCCAAAAAATCGCCAGGCGATTTCCTAAAAATTTAAGCGCAAAAACAAGAAAAAAAGCGCCCAATTGGCGATAAATCGCCCAATCTGGCAACGGTGGCTGTCAGCGTCAAAATAACCTATGATTTAAAAAGAAACCACTAGATGGCCCACCCAATATATACAAATTTAATAAATTGAATTAATTACCTTTTAGTCTTATATCTTTATTGAACAATATTATTTTACATTTTTTTTAACGCCGGGAATAAGTTTTTTATTTTAGTAAATCTTTATCCATACTATTATATAAAATTAAAATGAACATTTTTTGTTGCTGCTAAACTCCAAAAATACTGGCCTGATTTTTATGAAATAAGTTTTAGAATATCACAGTTGTGCTGCAAAAGGATATAGGGGTATTTTCTTTACGAAATTTTAATAATAGGTTTTATAATAAGTTATAATTAAAATAAGTTTTAATTTAATTAAATTGTAAAGTTTTTTTTTCAAAAAATCATCCACAATGCCATGCATTACTTGATCGTTAGCTTTACATGTGTTTGTGCTGCGAGGGCTTCAATAAACTTCATGTTACTCTCTACTCTATGCTCTCTTTGTTCTCAGCAAGCATTATAAAAATAAAAATAAATAAATAACTGGCCATTTCAGCCCTTGAAAGGACTTTGACCTAGCTTCTTATGATCAATTGTGTTGTGCGTGTTATTAAGTTTGTACACAATTGACCGAGAAAGGGACCTACATGTTTAACGCCGACTCCGAACGGCGATGAACGTAATGTTCTTATTCTCAAGAAGCTTTACATGGCATTTAATTACTCTCTGAGGTTTGCCATTGTCTGCAGAGAGGTGGCGGCCGTACAGAAAAATTATTTTTAATTCAAATAATTTTCTGTCGCTGCTGGGGTTCGAACCTGGGTCTCCAAAGTTCTTTGACATAGCGGCCACGCACTTTAACCAACTACGCCACGGACGCCACAAAGCATTACACAGCAAGCATTACACAACTAAATAAACAAGCAAATTCATATACATACATACTTTACTGCTCTTAAAACAAAAGAACAAACGACTTCCCCACACCAATTGCCAATTTGATCGAAGTAGATCGAATATGTTGAGATTATTTTTGATGTGGTAAATTAATCGAACACAGTTTTGTTAAATGGGGATTCACTGACCACCTTCAGCATGTTGAAAAATTTTTTTAAAATAGAGTTTTTCGGCTCTGCCCCTCTACACTTTCAATGAGACTCAATCCGACTTGATGTAAAATATATATGTATGTAGGTATGTATATTTATTGTGCGGCATGTAACTTTTCTACACTTGTTTTGAGCGTGGTTTTCCTGTAATTTATAAATGAGCAAGAGAAACAAACGGCTGACTTTTTACTTTTATAGAGGTGGCATTATGTGATTCAATAATTTTTTTTTCTTAAATTGATAAAGATAAACTATTAATAAAGAGAAAACGTAACGTCCATGGCGAAGCCGCGGAGCACTGTGGCCTGCTAGTATCTTATAACTTGCAGAACTTATTGAAACTGCAACAACATCATGAAGCTACTGTAAATTGTACGCGTTATCTGTAAGACACAAATTGTTAAAAAAATCAATCAGAATCAATCTTTGGGAAGATCAGGCTATAATAAATATATTATGTGATATAAAAAAGTAGAGTTTCACTAAATGTGTATCAAATTATTACATGCTATATACGAGGTGTGTTCAAAAAGTAACGAAAATTTTTAAATATCGCGATCTGTATTTGTACGGTTGGCACGATTTTGTTGTTGTGGTGGCTTAAACAAACACTGCTTGATCTAAAAAAATTTTAAACTAAGCCTGATTTGCTCAAATCAAACAATAAAAACTAAAATTTAGAAAAAAAAAAAATTATAAAGGTAATAGAACGTAAAAATAATGAAAATAATGAATATTAAAAAACTATAGCGCCTGTTTATGGCATGGTATTGAATTTTGAAATTAAGGATGGGTCAGCTTACGAGAGGTACTATTTATATTTCGGGAGCTGGCAACACTAATGTCAATAGCTAAAATCTGGCATCACCATAATAGAGTTTGACATTTGTTAGCATAAATGTACTCACAACATTTTGATGTGCAAGTGCTATTTGTTTTGCTTACAGTGAGTTAAGAAAATCAATTTGTTTAAAAATATGGAAATTTATAGAGATGGTTTTCGTTGAACTATTTTTCATAACTTTCGACGTGAATTATCTCAACAAGAATGTGTCGATGAACTCAGTTCTTTGTATGACGATAAAGCACCATCAAAAACCACAGTATATCGCTGGTATAGTGAATTCAATCGTGGTCGTAGTTCGGTTGCCGACGAATTCCGTGAAGGTCGTCCAAAATCGGTTGTTATACCACAAAACATCGATACAGTACGTGAACTAATAATGCCAAGTTAGTCATGAACACTTATTTGTAAAAAAAAGTTACTCTCGTTGGATACCCCGTAATTTGTCAATCGCTCAAAAAAAGTCTCGCGTCGATTGGTATAAGGAAATGATTAAAATGTTCAATCGTGGTGCTTCAAAAGAAGTGTATAAGATCGTGACGAATCATGGATATATGCGTATGAGCCTGAAACAAAACAGCAATCGACCGTGTGGATATTCTAAGACGAGGCAAATCTATGTTGTTCGCGCACGAAGCACTGCGAAGCAAATGGTCGCCAGTTTCTTCTACCGAATGGGTCATGTGGCCACTGTTCCGCTTGAGTAACGTAAAACGGTCAATTCTGAATGGTACACGACCATTTGTTTGCCGGAAGTCTTCGGAGAAATTCACAAAACCAACCGCCAAAGACGAATCATTCTCCATCAAAACGTCGAATTGATGACTCATACTTAGGCTTGCCATAATTTTTTGAAAACAAGTCCGGACACTTTTTGAGTTTTTTTTTTGTGGAGGGGGAGGGGGGGGGGTATGAGTAGATGACATCCACAATTTTGCTTTTTGCTTCACTTGTACAATTTATGTTTTTTTACGATAAAGCTTGCAGCAAGAATTCTTAAACTGAATTATGTAATTAGCTGTTGATTTTTTCTTATCTTCTTTGATACCTTTGATGCTTTCAAATTAGTAGGAATATAAAACAATTAGGAAGTATGTAATTCTTTTATATTTAATGAAATATTTAAAAATTAACAAGTTCTTTAAAAAATAATAAACTTAGAACGAATATAAAAACGTAACAGTAACTCCACAATAAATAATTATATGAAAATAAAAATAAAATAAAAACTTAAATGAATTTTGCACTAAATATGTATCAAATGTGGGGCTACTTAGTACAAAGTAGTACTAAAACACATACAAAAACAAATCGCAACATTTCGCAAATTCAGACTGGTCAAAACAAATTAATACTAACTGCAAACAACAATCGTAAATATAACTACGATATGCTTAACAGTTCATTAAATTATTTTATTAGTTTCTTACACAGTGTGTTTCAGCTACTTTCTTAAAGATCATTTTGTGTTCACACGAGAATTTTCTAGGAAAGAGATATTATAATTATTTTTTCAATTTGTTGGGTCCAAGTCTGGACAAAATCACAAGTCCGGACAAAGTCCGTACATGGTTGAAAAGTCCGGACAATCCGGACTAAATCCTGACGTATTGCAAGCCTACTCATACTCCATACAGTTCTGATTTGGCACTCAATGACACTTTTTCTTGTTCCCAGTTGTTCTTGTTCCCAGTTGAAGCGTTCAAAAACCATATTTTGGAGGTGTCTCAAGAGGAATGGAAAAACTGCTATGACAATGGTTTAAACGAATGCAAAAGTATATTGATCATCAAGGGGAATATTTTGAAAAATAATAAAGCCATTTTCATTTAAAAATGTTTGTTATTATTTGTTATTCCCGAAATATAAATAGTACCCCTCGTAGATCAGAGAATTTGCATTAAATAAAGCCCGATATTACTTTCGGTGAAACTACTATGAGCAAAAAACAAGAGTTTACTAGTGATATAAGCGTTTCAAGATGACCGTGAAAACGTACGCACGGGTTGTTCTAATATATCAACAACCGATGAAAATGTGAACAAAAGTGAAACAATTGATATGAACGCTCGAATCACAATTAGAGAAGTTGCGGATGATGTTGGCATATCAATTGGCTCATGTGATTAAATTTTTGTGGTTGTTTAGGGAATGAATGGTGTTACATCAAAATTTGTTCCAAAAGTGTTAAATTTCGAACAAAAACATCGGCGAGTGCAAGTTGCTCAGGAGTCGCTGAAACATAAGTTTATGGCAATTTTTAAATAATGTAAACTGTAAGATTGCTTACCAGATAATTAGAATTCTGAAAAAGAAAAGTAATTAGTACAGCTTATTTAGGATGGGTTTTTTATGCATTATATGTAATTAGGTATGATAAAAAGTCTGGCTTGTCTACTCAAAAAGATAATAACACATCATTCAATAAGTCCGTAGGATAAGTGAGAAACAAAGAAAATTTTGGTAAAACTCGATTATATTATTCAACATAATTGCCTTCGAAAGCGATACAACGAGTATAGCGATTTTCCAACTTTTCGAAAACACTTTTATAGTACGATTTCTCTTTCTCGTCAAAATAGGCCTCAGTTTCAGCGATTACTTCATCATTGGACTTGAATTTCTTTCCAGCAAGCATTCTCTTGAGATCTGAAAACAGGAAAAAGTCGCTGGGGGCTAAGTCTGGAGAATATGGTGGCTGGTTAAGCAATTCAAATCCCAATTCATTCAATTTTGCCGTTTCGTTTTCATCATTTGTGACACTTTTTTCTTTTGCAAATGTGGCCCATTCCAGTACATCAGTCTAATAGTCGCTGTTGATGGTGGTTCCATTTTGAAAATAGCCGAGGGATATTATTCCTTTCGCATCCCAAAATACACAGGCCGACTGTTGGGTCTTTGCTCGCTTTAGATTCGGTTCGTCGACTGCTGTCTACTCAGCTGACTGTCTTTTGGATTCTGATGTGTAATAGTGAAGCCATGTTTCATCCATTGTCACATATCAACTACAAAATTTGATTTTATCGTGGTTTAACAGCACCCAACACTCCTCTGATGTATCAATTCGTTGTTGTTTTTGGTCGACTGTGAGCTCACGCGGCACCCACTTTGCACAGAGGTATGCGAAAACCCAATTGTTCATGTAAAATGGTCAAAACACTACCATCTGATATCTTTACAATGTCAGCTAGCTCGTGCATCTTTAATTTGCGATCGTTCATAACCAATTTGGGGACTTTGTTTTATGTTTTCTGGAATAACAGCCTCATTTGGGCGTTCACTGCGCTTTACATCATTTGTGCTGGTACGACCACGTTTAAATTCAGCAATCCACTTTTCTACCATTTGTCTCGATGGAGCAGAGTCGGGATAATGTTTATTAAGCCATTGTTTGGTTTCCACTGTATTTTGTTCATCAAAAAGCAATGCTTTATCAAAACTCGATATTCGCTTTTTTCCATTTTTTTTTTTCAATAACAAAAAATGCACACAAAATGATATAACTCACGAATCAATAGTCAGATTGTTGTCAAATTTATATACGTATCGTTTGAAGGTAAGTACTAAATAAAAATCATATGGAAAAAATCTAGTAACACAATCTATGTTTCATCCTGTGGACTTTTTGAACGGACTGTTAAATAGCAGATGATGCCAAAGAATGCTTGGTATCATATAGTTAAGCAGGTAATTAACATAAGTTATGCACATGATGTGAACTGCGTTCTATTCATGTTCTAGGTAGTTCTAAGAGTTATAAAAATGATATAAATAAAAGAACTTCTGGGCTAAGCAATATAGTCGAAAACTAAACCTCCCAGTGAACCAAAACTACCTTTTTCGAATTCATTAATGAATCTTTTCGGGTAGAAACGTTTATTTTTGGCACTCATAAATGAACCTATTTTGTATCATTCGTCGGACTAAAATGCCTCTCAAAAATTAACTTTATTTTGTTCGAGAATGAACCATAAAAGAACCATAAATTGTACTTTTTTTGTTCGGAAGTAAGTGAAAAAAAAAACCATATAAAAATTATTTTTCAGCACTCGGAAATGAACTCTATTTGAATTAATCGCCAGACGAAAATGACTCTCAGAAACGAACCTTTTTTTTCATGAGAAATGAGTTAAAAAATTTATTTTCTTTTTTGGCACTTGGATATTAAACTTTTTTGTATCAATTGCCGGACTGAATTGCCATTCGAAAAAGAACCTTTTTTGTTCAAAAATGAGTTAAAAAATTAACCAGTTTGAATTATTAATTCTATTATTACATAATATTATTAATTATTACATATCGATAATTTGTATCAAATGAAATGATTATGATAAAGTTTTATGATTCATTTCTGAACTCATTTATGAGCTAAAATGGTTTATTTACGAGAAATTTTACCTACTAAAATGATAAAAAAATGTTTCTTTTTAAGCTCAAAAGAAGTTTTTTGAATTTCGCAAGAGAATGACAGTGTTTATTTATAGGATCTTCTTCTGTAACAAGCACTTTTAAATGAAAAAATTAAAAAAAAAAAATTCTACCCAAAAACGTTCGCTAAACTCTCACCTTACGTAGAACCTTCGCTTATGGTTCAGTGGGCTAATTTGGTTATTATTTATTTTTGTATAACCAAATGAACTGTGAAAAACTGTTTTTTTCGATTTTAATGGCATAGCTCACCATGAGTTCTTGCCGCAACTTCAAACATTCAATAAGGAATACTACCTACAAGTTCAAAGTCGATCCGAACTTGGAAAACGCCCGAATTTGTTGAAAAATAATTGATGGGTTTTGCATCAAGATAATGGAGTTGCTCCCACTTAACTGTCTGTTCGTGAATTTTTGGCAAAAAAAAACACCGTAATCATCTGGTGGCCATGGCTGAGAGCGTTAAGCAGTGCGTGTACCATTCGATGCCAATGAGAGCCCAGGTTCAAACCCCAGCTGAAACAACAGAAAATCTTTTCTTTTCAATTGAAATGAATTTTTCTGATCGATCGTCAACTCTCTGCAGACAATGGCAAACCTCAGAGAGTAAATAATGACATGTAAAGCTTTTTGAGAACATGCACATTAGCCGTTCGGAGTCGTATAAAACTAGTAGGTCCCATTCTCGATCATTTGTGTACAAGCATTTAATAGTACACACAATATAACTTGATCATAAGAAGCTCGCTCAAAGTTGTTTCAAGGGCTGAAATGACCAATTTATTATATTTATTTATATTATCATGCCCCAGCCTCCGTATTTGCCAGACATGGGCCCTGTGTGTCTTTTTCTATTCCCAAAATTAAAAAGAACCTTGAAAGGCTGTCGTTTTGCAAACATAGTTGAAATTAAAAGTGAATCCCTGAAATAACTCAAGGCTATCCTTGGATAGGACTTGTTACCAAAGTGCTTGAAGATTAGAAGATGCGCTGGCGCAAGTGCCTTATATTTAATGGTGACTTATTTTGAGGTGATAACATAAGTAAAGACGACTTAATTAAATTTTTTTTAAGAAATTAAAATTTCGTTATTTTGTGAACACACTCCGTACTTGCAAAAGTGAGGTTATATTACCGATAAAGCTGTGCTGACGGTCATTGGCATCACTCCAGCAACATTGATGGTTCGCGGTGATTGAGAACGCATCAGCATCAGACGCACAGTTTTCTGTTGTGAGAGGTTGAGACCGTACCAATGAATATTGTAGATTTCAACACATAACTCGTCATTCTATGGAATATAAATATTAATGAAACATTTTCTCTAACGAATTTTAGAAAAACTTCAAATCAACTGATCATAATTCAATACTTTTTTTTATACTTTAGGATCCTTTTTTCTTAGAAAACTAACAAACGATATATTTGCGCTTTTGTTGACGAAATACTTACACATATATCAACACTTGTACCCAATATAAAATATTCATACAGAGAACTAAAGCCGTAAATGATGTAGGCATAGGCTCCTGGCCAACTTAGAGCCATAATTATATAAAGCGTAAGAACTATTGAAATGCATGAGAAACTAATCTGCACAGTGATGGTCCAGAAGAAGATTTCATTGCATTTGTCGGTAAATCTGTAAATACAACATTTATCTTTGTATTAAATATGACATACTAACGCACGGGCTTACTCAAAATATGACTGATGCCAAGCAACAATGTCATGCAGCATTTCGGTGATTTTCTTATTATCATTATTCCGCTCAGTTTTCCTATCAATCATCTCATTGATATCCTCTATCTTCAATCTTATTATATCAACGTAGAGCAAAGAATTTGTGAGACATATAATGACGAAAAGATCGCCCGCAAATAGACCGAATCCCGCTATAGTAACACAAATAGTGTGAAAAACAAATGTTGACCAGTAGCCCACGTCGGTGTCTAAATTAAAACCGGGCAATTGGCAAAATATAATTGGATAACGTGTGCCGCTATAATACATAACTATCAGCGGCAGCACTATAGCGAATATAACCATTTGAACATAAACAGCACCGACCAGACGAAAAGCAGTGAGTAAACGCCTGCAACCATTCTCCAAAACTGCTTCATAACGATGATCGATTTCCTGATATTTTTTGAAAATATCAAACATTGTTTCTGACATTCGATAGTAATGTCTGGTATTAGTTATGGCGGAGAACAATTTTGTGGCGCCAGATACTGCCGGTCCTAAGGTACAAATTGTTCCAACCAAAACTGTCCAATCACCGCTCTGCATAGTACGAAGCGTATTTAGCGAGAACATTAGGAACAAAATAATGAATAAAATAACTATGTTAACTCGAAAATTATTGGCATATTTTGGATCTAAGACATTGATTCCAATTACTTCTGCTGCCATGGTAAGAAGTTTTATATAATTTCCATACGTTTCAGCTGGTCGTGTTTTTCTAAGCATTTTGCACAAAAATTTCTTAACTATAAATAACAACTAGAAGAGTGTAAGATTGTAAGAATACAGATAAAAATGGACTTTATATGGTTTTTACGAAAATCTGCTAAAAGCCATTTGTGGACTTTGTGGAATTGTAAGAAATTAAGTCATCACTGTCATAGACGTGTGTTAATTGGACACAACTTGAAGTGATTGTAAGAAATGTTCAGGTGTTGTTTCTCACCACTTCATAATGTATTAAGTAACCACTAATTAATAGATTTGTACCCATTAACTGAAGTTAAGCATATTTTTTTCACGCAAGTGTAACTGACAGAAAGTTATACTGAAAAGGTCATGTGAAATTACTTTTAAGTAACTGACAGAAAGTGATACCTAAAAGGTCATGGGAATCATGGGAACTTTATTCAGCCAGACCGAAGTTTGAACGCCACCCCCATCATATACTATAGGGTGTTTTTTTAGGGGTTTGTTTTTCGAATTGAAATAAAACACAAGAAAATCGTTTTAATGTCCATCAATTTGGCTTTATTGGAAGGATAATTTTATGCCATTAATGTTTGAATATGATTTCGGGCATGTGGCCGCCACGGCTGGCTCGAATAAAGCCAATTCTACAGGTCCAATTTTCAACCACTTTTTCGAGCATATGAGGCCGTATGTCGGCAATAACGCCACGAATGTTGGCCTCCAAGTCCCCTAACGTTTCTGGTTTGTTGGCGTAGACGAGCGACTTCACATATCCCCAAAGAAAATAATCCAATGGTGTCAAATCACACGATCTTGGTGGCCAATTGACATGTCCATTCCGTCAACCTGTTCATGATGAAATGGCAAACCAAACTGAACATAAATGACATTAGAGTTGCCATATTTGACCACAAAATGCCAGTTTTATCTCTATTCGAAAAACAAACCCCTAAAAAAAACACCCTTTAGTATTATTCGAGTCATTAGCAGTCTATAGAATATATCGTCACCTAAAATGCAAAATAACGTAACATCACTTTTGATAATTTTACAGGAGAAGCAAAAAACGATATAAAATGCAAACAACTTGAGATATTGAATCGAAAATTTCAAATCAAATAACTTGGTTATTTTTGGTGGCAGAAGTTTAAAATTCATAACACACATGTAATATAATGTAGTGAATCGTAATCAATAAAAAACACAATTTCGAATTTTTTGATCATACGTTGTTTTGCATTTTATGTGACGATATGTGCTTAAGAGTTAACACATTTACTGTCTATGAGTCACATGTGACTCACTGACTATATTTGTTCACACGTCTATGAAGCATATGTGATACAAAAACATATTGATACTACCCTGCAAACATTTTCTGAGTGCCTAAAAAAAAAATTCCAAAATGATTGCTCAGAAATAAGACTCTAAAAAGAGTATTCTTTATACGTGTTTTATGAGTACGCAATAAAAAGAATCCTAAAGAAGTCTTTGATATGATTGTAAAATGATTACTAAGAAAAAAGACTCCAAAAAGAATATTTTTTATGCGTGTTTTATGAGTACTATGAATGAAAAAATATGCAAATATATTTATTTTTATTATTAATATAATTAAATAAATGTAACAAATGGCACACACGATAATTTCGCGCAAATGGGTTTTTATTATTTATTTAGATAATGTTGTACAACAAGGCGAAGTCTTTTATAGTACACCAGAGTGGCGAAAAGCAGTTTCTGAGGTTTTACTAACATCATATCAGTGTCAGAAATAGTGTTTAGAAGAGTTTTTAAACCATTCAAGAGCCTTTAACATCAGACTTATGACTCTTAAAATAATAAGTTCTATAAGTTCTGAAAGAGTCTTCATATGAGTCTCAAAAGATTCCATTACATGATTCTTAAAAAGAGTATTAAATATGGCTCTTAAAAGATTTTTCTCTTAATTTTGAGTCCAAAAAGTCTAATTTATATGAGTTCTAAAAGGGTCTCTATTATGAGTCTTTAAAGAGTCTTTATTATGAGTTTTAAAAGAGTTTTAATTTTGAGTCCAAAATGAGACATAAAGCAGTCATTATTACGAATCAAAATTTGAAGCCCACAACCTATGAAAATGTACTCATAAAAGAATCTTTTTTGAGCGCATTATGACGATAAAAACGCATTTATATGAGTCTTAAAAGAGTCTTTTAAGAGTCATAATGTTTGCTGGGTAAGTGCTCCTTCTTTCTCACCAATATATCATCTCATTTCAGAACCGAGGCAGACTTGGGTAAATTGGTTTAAAATCTGAAAAACTTGGTTCAAGGCATCGGCTTACGGCATCCAATCGCAAGATCTTGGTGGCAAATTGATGTCTCCAAAATGCAAAATTGCGCGACCATGAAACTTTGTGCGCAATAACTTTGCATCTATTATTTTGGATCTTTTTGGCACGTAGCACCATTTTGTTAGAGGTAGAGGTAGAGGTCGTCTATGTCCGGATGCTTCCGGAAATTTTCATTTCAAAGAAATTTTCATTTCAGAGAAACCAATTATGAGTAGTGCATAGAAAAAAAAAACGCTAATATGCATCTAGACTAAAAACATTGAGAAAGATCAATGTTGACTTCTTCCAGTTGTCGAACTTTATTCTGACAAGTGCTCCCAACGGTTGAGACCCTTGTCCGCCACCTTTAGCAAACAATACACAAGAAATGCAAATACGCAAGCAATCAAACCAGAAATATGGAACCATTCATTTGTATTGTATGGAAAAATTAAACAACGAGGCCTCACATTTTCCAGAAGATGAAATTTATAATTTTAGGGCGTAGCCCACACAATAAATTTCTTCTCCTATCTTCACTTTAGACTTTTTTGTGAATCAGTGCAAAAAATTTGTAGGTATGGGAGATCTATACCCTTAAGCCACTATCTATGCCAGTGATTGCCATCGTCTAACTCTTTCCACTCTATTACAACAACTTCAATATTTCTATGATTGTTGTAATTCGTCGAATCGTTCACAGGCGCAGCTGCACCGCAACCATACAGCGTGTGTTTGTTGTTGTTTATTCTTGTCGTTGTTGGTAAATTAGCGCATGCGACCGCGCACAACTCTTGCTACGCTGAAGGTTTCTTGTTGGTAATTTTGCGTATGGTTTCGTCACCGACTGCTTTTTGTTTGTGTTTTTTATGTTACTAATACCTTATTGTACTACGTATCCAACGATTTGTTGTTGTTGTTGGTTTTCGGTTGTAATTGTTGTTGCACTCCTCAAAAATCACTCTTTGGTAATCCCTGATCTATGCCACTGATCTGGAGAAAAAGGTAGAAACCATCAGAAACGATTTGGATGTGAATGCTGATGATGAAAACCGATGATGGAAATGAATGATTGTTTATTAAAAGTAATTTGTATTCACTTTTAAATCATCAATTAAAAAATCAAATTCTTTAAATTTATAAAACAGTAACATTCAAAATTTATCCCTTACTTGACCCTTTTTTTTAATTGCTATGTGCCTTAAAAACCTTAAAATTCAAGGTATTATCCCCTTTTTTTGTCGTGAAACATAACATAACAGAAATTTCATTGCCTCCACTCAAAACGTATATTTTTCATCAACTCCATTAAACTCTGGGATTCACTTCCGTATAACACCAAATCCATTGTCAGTACACTAAGAGAAAAAAATATTTAATTTATCCAAAACCTTTTTTAATTTATCCAAAAAGCGAGTCATTTTTGCACCAATAACGCATTTACTTAAATCGACTACGTAAATATTTAAAATTTATTTAAATACTTTTTTAATTAAATAAAATATTAAAATATTTAAACAGAATTTTTAAAAAAATATATTAAAATTATGCACGAATATATTTAAATATCTTTCAAATATTTACTATTTGAAAATAAAACTATCGCATTTAAGGAAAATTTATATATAAATATTGAAATTGAAAAACAATTTATTTGAATATTTCCCACTAGCTGCGTCCATATCAAACGCCATTAAGCGGTATATTTTATTTTCTTTTTGTGAAAATATGATTTGTGAGTCCGATGGTGAGTTCGATGCATGATTAAATCATGTAGAGTGGAGTGACATTCTTGAGAAAATACCGAGTTGTCACTCCACCTTACATGAATTTATCATGCATCGCACTCACCACCGCACTCACAAATCATATTTGCCAAATATTCATGCTATATTACCCTTGCAACATAACCTAAATGAGAACTATAAGAAACCTGCAACTGCTGGCGCGAAGAAACTGCAGCAGCATCGCACAGGAACAGAGTGCGATGCTGCTGCTGCTTGGCAGCTGTATGGAATATGTGTGTCAGTGTGTGGCATAAATAAAATTTAAATACGGGGAAAAAACGAGTTGTAAGGAAAATATTTGATTTATCCACGTAAATATTTAAATGAAATATATACTCAGGCGTGGATAATGTTAATATGCGTTATTTCCCTTAGTGTACAAATAAATTAAAGCTTTCAAGTTGTATTTCTCTGTGCATAATTACGATGCAAACAGCTTAAACTTAATGCTTTCATGTATGTTTATCTCCTTATTTTGAAGCGAAGCTTTTTACGCCTCGTTCTGCGATTTGCTGGAGTGAAATCTAAAAACACGACTCTTTTTTCCGACACCGTTTTTCTTAGAATTGATATTGTTTTTTGCCTGCGTTTATGGCAACCTCGCGTTTTTGTCAGCTACAGGAATTGAACACATGCCCATCGGCTAATAGTTTAACACATTAACCATCAAACCAAAAGCACTTGTTTAGAAACATCGCTAATTCAATATTAGTATTAACTAAAGCTATTTTACAGTAGATCACAATAATCTATTTAGAGAAATGAGAAGGGTAGTTCATGAACGAACCAGTTCAATTGAACGATTCCCACTCATGAACGATGTGAACTAGTTCAGTGTTTCTCGTTCTTTTGGTTCATTTTAGTTCACTAGATTTTGCAGCGAGTCAGAAAAAAACGAACGAGAGCAAAAATAACTAAATTTACCAAACTATGGTTTGAATCTTCGGTTTGTCCAAGCGAACTAAAAGAACGATCGAACTAAAAGAACTAACGAACTTAAAGAACGAACGAAGTAAAACATGCTTAAAAAACTAAATGAAAGAACTAGTTCATTACGTACGATTGAACCATGGTGTAATTAACAAGGTGGTAGTGAATTTTGAACCTCTCTCACAAAAATGAACTCTCGATCTGTCGAAAACAGCTGATTGTATATTTTAAGCAAAACCATAGCAAAAGAAAGTTTGTGACATTTGTTTTGGCTCTAGTATTGTTTTTTCACTGTTTTTTCAATTATTTTGATGAATATCCGATGAAACTACTTATAATTGCAATTTATTACTTATTAGCTAGAGCTACTACAAGCAAGGCTCATGTTACACGGTGCTCGTTTGCTCGGCGTGCAATGAACACTTTTATTCTCTTTTCTCAATTTGCACGTTGGTAGGTCATACGACAGAAATATGCACGCCGAGCTAATTTTGACATTTCATTCAGTTCCTTACTTTTTCTCCTACACTTTATTCCAACAAGGGTTTCCTACAACTATTTTCTTCATACTGTTGCAGTACAATAGTAGCACTTTTCTTCACAAAATGTACTTTTCAGCTACTTAAACGCCCAAAACTTTAATTTCACCACCCAGCAACACTGTTGCATGGTGCTCGCTGCCATGTACAGCCCATGGTATAATAATACAAGGTAGCATTGACAGTTGCTTGGGAAATCATATACTGTCAAAAAACATACTCAAAAAGAGAGCGCTCACAATCCGCCATTGAAAACACAAGCAATGTTGAAAACCTTGAAGTGAAAAAAAACAACAACCACAGCAGCTGCTGATGTATTTGCACAACAAGCTGTGTTTGACAGTTTATGTTTTCCTGTTGAAGAGAAAATAAGCAGTTGTCAATGCTACCATGTATTATTATACCATGGTACAGCCAGCAAAAATTAATATATTTTGCTCGGTCTACAAAGTGTTCATCCTCTCACAGTCTCACTGATTTTTGACAATTTTGCATTGGAAACAACAACAAAATCATTTGCACGCCGAGCAAACGAGCACCGTGTAACATGGGCGCAAGCAAACAAAACAAAAAATGATTTGACACTTACCAACAGGTCCTCTCTTTATGTCTCAATTTTTTGACAGATTTAGCAAAATTGAGTGTGGTGAAAAATTCACTCCCACCTAATTAATTACACCATGGATTGAACTAAAAAGAACGATCTTTGTGGTGAACTAAAATGTCCAAGCCTAGCATTGTCTACATATCCTTCATATCTTACAATAATTATTAGCCAATACCAGAGCTGTAAAAGTGTGAATTCATTTTCACTTTTCATTCTCTTGTTTAAAAATTGCAGCTTTTGAATGCATTAAGAGTGTGTGCATTCCGAAATGATTCAATCTTTTACAGCTCTGGCCAATACACAATATTCACTAAGGATTGTGTATTGGATGTTGTTTCTACTTACTACTAGAGGCCGTTATTCTTAAAAATAAACAACCTGTAAATTAATTAAATTGTAACAAATTTAATGATTTTGATATATCTATTCCGTACAACTGAACAGGGGGCTTTAAGGGAGGGCCGGAGAGGGTTAATATGTATGATCAACCCCCATTATTTTTGCAAAAGGAACATTTTTCCCTTGAGGACCTATCCCTTCCGACCACTCCTTTCGGGTGCTCCGAAATAAAAACGTAAAAGGGGTATATTAATATTGTCACACCGTTTATAATGCCCATAAGGAGGTGTGGTAGATAGAGAAAATAATACATATTCTTGATCTGCATAACCACTCGAGTCGATTTCGCCATGCCTGTCTGCCTGTCCGTATGTACCTTATAAGTATTTACTAGAGGGGGACTATATACCCAGAGGCCGAAAAAAAAGGTAATGTTTGTGAATTGTTTTAACCTAAGGGATATTTTTAAATGAGGGTTCTTATAACTTAAAATATACACATTCAAGAGTATGTTTATTTTTTTTTATTGAAAAATTTTATAAAAAAAAGGTGAAATGCGGTGACCAAGATTGCTCCTTTTACATTCATCTGAAACAAGAAACTTAAAAATATTATAAAAACTAGATACTTAAAACTCGTACTTATCATAGCCGATTTTGAAAATATTGATTTTTCACAAAATGGCGGACTTCCGAACCGAAATGAACGATTTTAGACCAAAAATTCGTCATTATTTTGCCTATAAAAAATTAACGAAGCTACGGAAAAATAAATCCTATGACAACTATGAGATTATTATGAATAAAATAAACCTACAAAAAAATCAAAACGATCGGTTCACTGAGTTACGAGAAATCTTGGTCACCGACTTTGAAAACATGGTTTTTTGAAAAAAAAGTTCTGGGTAAAAAAGTACTCTCGAGTTCTTGTTCGAACTACATGATCGACAAGAGTCGAGAAAATACGGACTCTTGTTCGAACTACACGATCGTTAATTATGTTATTGGTACATGGTGTTTTTTTTTTTTTTTTTGTTTTTGCATAGCGTAAAGGAAAAATTAACAATTGACCAAAAGTGCGTTGACAAGTGCGTTTTCTAAGTGACAGAAAAAAAAATAATGAAATATAATAAAAGTTACTGGTGTGAAGATAAACGTGTTTTTTTTATTTTACTTTGTTATTTTAAAGTTTTAAATTTAAAAATTATTTAAATCGAAAAAAGCCATTAAATGATCACACCTATGATATTCCGAAAATGCTTCGCTTCTCTCGTGTGTCCAGTGACGCACCTGTGTTTTTTTTTTCTTTCTCTCTCTCTCTCTATTTCTTTCCTCTCGTCTTTATATGCATGCTAATCTGTTTTGTTTTCTCTTATTCTTTAATTTTTATTTTTTAAAATCAATACTCAATTGTAATTTTTTTATTTATAAACTGTTTATTTTCAACTTTTAAGTATGTACATTAGATGGGTTTTGGGTTCCACACATTTTCTGAACATTTTCCAGAACTTCCCTGCAAGGACAAATTCTGAATCCTGGATGTAATATAAGCACGTGACGTGAAAAAAATCCAGAAACTTCGCAAACTGGATTGGCGCTGCTATAAAACGTGAATTTGAAGAAGCCTAAAATGGATGTATACACTTAAATTACAGTCACACAAAAATCTTTGACCATAACCATATTCTAATATAAAATCGTCCGCTGAATCCGCATATGCCATCAGATTTTTAAAAAAATTAGTCCTGGACCCAAAATTGGTCTACTTTATTAAAAATTTCCTAATTTCTTATTTCCATTTTGAATTAGAAGCTTTACCTTCGCCCAGGTCGCTGCAACTTTCTCAAATTTAAATGCTGCAGGATTATTGGCCTTTTTATGAAGTTTAGGAAAAATAAAAAAAATTCGGCAAATCGGATAATTTTTATGACAGAAAAACGAATTTTTTTTTTTTTTGGTTTTTTTGAGCTGACTTTTGGGAAAACATTTATTTTTTTATAAAATGTTCTTCTGCAATAACTTTAAAAACATGAATTTTTTCATCGTCATCATCGGATATCATTGCAAATATACAGGGAACATAGTGAAGTTAATCTGAAGTAGAGGGATACAATTTTCTTGTGGAACAAATAATTGTGAAGCAAATAAGTTTTTTTTAACAGATTTAATTCACTCTGTTTTCTGCAAATTTGAAATGATGTTCTTTTGTTATGTTATATGGATAAAGTTTTTGGTGTTCCTTTACCACCTGCAAAGTCAACTGTTTTTCGTATTCTAAGTTGGTTAGATTTGTATTGAATTGTGTTATTATATTTATTGCCCTTTTAGCACAATCGTTCACGATAACAATTTTGCTGGACCATTTCCTCAGCACGTAAATATATTTACTCAATGAGCCAACAGCTTGTATCGATGTTTAGAAAGCTTATGGGATCTCCTTAGTTGGAGATTGCTCCTATAGGAACAATATCAAACACTTTTTTTGTAGTTCAAAATAAATTTTGACTCTTTACGTTCCTTTTGTGTAGTATTTCGGTCATTTCTGCTTTTACGAAGATTTTTATACTCCAATTACAACTATTCAACAAGAGTTTTTATTGTTGATTTCTTCTACACACTCTACCCACTGCGCCACGGCCGCCACTATACGCTTGATTCAACGTCAAATTGTCCAGTACCTTTAGATGCAAAAACAATCGTTTATCTGCCATAAAAATTATATGATTTGTAGAATTTTTTAACGTAGAATACGTTATACGGGGGTGTTAATCTGGAGCACAAAATTTTGAGAAAATGTTTGTCACTTTCATTATAAGTTTTTAATACTTTATGCATGCATTGAAGAAAATTCAAGTATGGTCTAAACATATTTAATATGTCTTCTTTTGATTTGTATTTAAATAATCATATTGCTACATATATTTTTTTTGATTCTATAAGTAAATCAAAATTTAACTCCTTCAAATTTTGTATTAATTTTCATATGCTTGTATTATAACATCATGTGTAAGAGCAGTACGATTATCTGTGTGTTCATCACAGAACCAGTGTGAGAAAGAGAAGAAGTATATTGACCAAGTAGCGGACGATAACCATGATAAATACAACCATGATTTTTGTTTGTGATTTCTTTTAATATCAAAGACATGCTCCAAATGCGCCCTTTGCAGCATTTTTTTATGCGGCGGCCATTGTAAATCCATAGGAATTCTTAATTTTTGTAGAGATTTTCTATAGTTCAGACACAAACCTTACAAGCATAAAGCCTAGTATGCTGTAGAAACGAAAATTTCTTGGCATATAATTCTACACCCGAAATATTAGTGTAGAGTCAAAAATGTTTGTGTGGAGAAAAAAGCTATTACAGTACGACCTAGCTCAATGCAACTAATAGAAATTCGGCCAGTTGACGTAGTTAATGTTGAAGAAACGCAATTAAACTTCTAAACATAAAGCTTTATGGCTCTGAATCCTAGATGTTGTGGTTTTATGTATTAAGATATGCACTTTGTTTCCTTAAATATTGTTTTAAGAGATTTTTCGTACATCAAAAATGTATTTTACAAGAAAAGAAGAACTCAAAGTAAATAATATAAAAGTTTATGGAAGTGTACGCAAATGGAAGTTGCGATAAATGTGCATTTTTTTTTAAGTTGCGTTTACTGAGTCAACAATGTAAATTTTTGAGTATTGCGATTATCGAGTGTTGTAAAGCGAGGTCGAACTGTTTTCTTATTGAAATGTCAAAATTCTGGTGCCAATTAAATGCCCGGACATATAATCGACAGCGAAATTTTGACATTTCAACGCTCCACATGGTTGTTGTACTTGCTAGCATTGAACAAATTTTTCACCTCTACAGCGTACTAAGTAGCGAAAAAAAATTCCGCTGCCTTTTCGCTGTCAAAAACTCAATGCATTCCATATGGAAAGTTTCTTTCCGCTTCTGCAGCATACGGGGCTTAAGCAGAAAATGAAAAAATGTTTATGAATAACAATGTTAGCAAGGTTGCATAGAAGCTGCGTATAGCCTTAAACAGTGCGTAACTAAACAAGCGTTTAAAGGTTGTTTGAGGAAATTTATTGAATAAGGCTGTTAATGACTAACGTATTCTACGAGTGACCTATACGCCCCTGTTGTCTAACACAGGCTTGAGCTTTTTTTTTATTTTTCCTAAACTTCATAAAATGGCCAACAATCCAGCAGCATTTAAATTTGAGAAAGTTGCAGCGATCTTGGCAAGGGTAAAGCTTCTATTTCAAAATCGAAAGAAACAATTAGGAAATTCTTAATAAAGTAGGCCAACTTTGGGTCAAGGAGTTATTTTTTTAAAAATCTGATGAAATGTTCGAGTTCAACGGACATTTTACATTAAAATATGATGCGCTCAAAAGTTTTTGTGGGACTTAAATTTTACCCTCGTGTGTTGACCACTTTAATTGTCAAATTCACAATGCAGGGGTCTAGCCAGGCCCCATACAATTTTATATGAGTTTCAATGAAAAATTTCAGGATATTGTTGATAGTTTTATTTAAAACATATAAAATTCACCTTTTTTGAGGTATAAGAATACATACATTAGTGTAATTAAAAATTTTAATGAAAAATATTTTGATTTAATTTTTTTACTCGTTTGTACGAGTACATGTAAAATATTTGTAAGAGCAATTGGAATGCTGCTGGCAGAGAGGCTCCAAACATATTTCGCAGTAGAAACAAGTTTTACGCCGGGATTTGTCATTGACATGGCATAACCGGCAATCACGTTTTTTTTTTCCAAAAAATTGGGACCACTGCAACACATTTGGTCCATTGTTGTCTGAGAAAAAATAAAAAAATTTCATTAATATAAAAACTGGATACAAATATGAATCATTAGCGAAATTGGTCTGCCAAGGAATGCTTCTATAGCTAATCGGCTTGCAAATCGTTTTATAGCATGTGCCTCATTACTGCGGTGTTCTATTTGTGGGCTAACCAAAGCTTCCGATAGGTTAGTTAAAAATATTCTTCGTGCAGTGGCACTGTGCTTCATTGTGTGCCGTCTTTTCCACAAGAAAAAAAGGCTGCGGGCCGACTTCTGGTAGCAGCTCTTCCTCATTTTCATCGTCAATTTGAAACACTTCCTGTATTCCGAAGCCCTGATCTTGCTCAACATCTGATACGTCTTCTGCATTAGGGAAAATATAAAAATCTTCAATTTCACCATTTTCTAATGTGGAAGCATCAAAGTTTTCTGCCCTTCCCTTCTAAAATGAAGGGTTAGATCGTGAACACGTCTGGAAAACTATAGAGTAACTTCGGGTAATGTGATATAGGCATTTTTATATTTAAAATTACTCGTAATCACATTAGCTTAGCTTAGACTGCTTTACATAGGATAGTTTATTGATTCATTGTGCAGTGTATAACGACTTCGGAACTCTATACCGTTAGCCAATTTGGAGCTTTTTCAACACAATGAAAAAAAGCCCTGCAACTCCCCTTAACGAAATTGGGTAAAGTGATATACCACGTTCGGATAATGTGATATAGCATATCACATTACCCGAATTGAGTTTAACAGCATTATAACTCTTTCAACCAAAATTAAAAACACTAGAATATATTTAGATATATTAATTAATTTATTTTTCAAGAAAAGTATAACGTGATAGCAAGTACAGCACGAGAAAAAAATAGCAATTTTTATTTTATCAGTGTAATTTACATAAAAGAAAAAAAAAACACAATCAACTGAATATAAATACGTAAGTTAAAACTTAACAACAAAGGAACGTAAACTATGTAATGAAATGGAAAAGTACCTAAGAAAAATAAGTTTTTATAAAGAGTAACTTTCATAAATAAATTGCTTGCCATTTTTGGCATGTTTCATACACAACGAAAAATGTTTTTTTTTTGGAAAACTAAGTATGTTGGTACAAAAGTACCGCCTACACTCATGCAGCTAACAACCGTTATAATAGATCCTTTCTCTGCCGATGTCATGAAATTTATTTTCCTTTTGCTGTCAATATTTTCTTACTTTGCACGATAGACACTCCTCTCTCATCGGCATTCCAAATACAAGTTGGGGAAAATTTATATTTTTCGTGATCCCGCTCGACCAAGCTATAAAATTTACCCACATTTTCACCATTAAAGCCGTTGACCCCATCCATTGAGCTTTCAGTTAGACTCCTGATGCTAATGTCTGATTTGTGCCATTTTAAAAATGCGTACAACTAGTCTTTTCCAGAGCATTCCTTACTTACCGAAAATGGGTGGGCAATGCTGTTTATTTTTGCCACTTGAAATGCAAGTGAGCGAATATCACTTCGAGTTAGTCCCCAAAAACGTTATTCCATTTCCTTAATAAACCCTACCAGCCCAAATTCCATTTCCCGATTGAAAACAGATTTACATCCCAAAGGCGTGGCTAAAATTTCGCTAATAGGTTTATCACTGCGAGCTGCTCTTTACAGCGCTGCAAATGGAACTCCAAATGTCTTAGCCTCCAACAGTATGCCCATTGCTGCTTCTCTAACTGCCAAAATAGACTTACTCATTTTTTCTGGATCCTACAATACTTACGCATCTGTCCTTTGTTTGGCATTATCTACAATTTATTATAATAATAATTTATAATTGATAATTTGGCGGGGAATGTGATATGGTATATCGCATTACCCAACTTTGACTATATCACATTAGCCGATTTCGGTTTTCGAAACAATCAGGTTATTTTTATAAAAATACACGTCCGAAAATAAAGAATTAATCTCATATATGATTAACAGCATTCAAACACTTAAAAATTTATATATTTAAACTTTCAATTCAGCTTCGGTTTTCTCGTACTTCACTCACAAAGCTCACGCACAAAAAATATAAAATGCACAGATGAAACAATATCACAACAATGAAAGCAAACACAGTGAATGAAAATGTGCATAAGACTGCACCACGTGTGTTTTTCTGTTGCCTTTATGTTCACATGTATATTCTTTTCGAAAATTGTGTATTTAACAAAATATGCAGGTATATCACATTACCCGGCCATATCACAATACCCGAAGTTACTCTATCCACTAAACCTCTGCACAAATGCACTCGTTTTTTCCACAACAGTAGATCCAACAGTGCAGAGT
This sequence comes from Pherbina coryleti, assembly GCA_943735915.1. Taxonomy (NCBI): domain Eukaryota; kingdom Metazoa; phylum Arthropoda; class Insecta; order Diptera; family Sciomyzidae; genus Pherbina; species Pherbina coryleti. The sequence goes on along the minus strand of OX030948.1, from coordinate 48,875,961 downwards.
TCAGAGCTTGACAGAACTCTGTTAGTCAAGCAGAGCTTATCCAAGTCATTTAATAACAACAAACAAGCATTGCAGAGCACTCGTCGACTTCAAAGAGAACTATGTTCGCCGTTTACTTTAACAGAGCACGATGTTGTTTGTTTAATAAAAACAGAACAATTTATAACAGCGAAAAATGCATCAATCACAATCCTAACACAGCAGAACCTTGGCGAAGTAATTATTTTTATTTCGTAGTGAGTGGTGTATTTTTTTTAACAATTTTTTGAATCTTTTTTTTTTTTTGGAGAAAATTTTTTAAATAATTGCTTAATAGAATGGATGTAAATGACGTAAGTTATTTAAATTTTAATTTTATTATAATGAATGTTTAACCCAGAAAGCGCCAGAAATTTTTTCTTTTTAATCCAATTTTATTGCGAAACTTTAGTCGTCGTGGGTTTTTAAACACTTCTTATTCAAGAACTTTTTCATACAAGCAATAGTTTTCTCGGAATCGAAAGCTACAACAACAAGAAGAAACAATAATAAAATAAAAATATTTCCACAACAGACCAACAATCACACAAACACCAATGCTACCATAAACAACAAACGAAATCATCATCAGCAACAATATCAACAATCCAACATCATAAGAAACTAACTACACCAGACTTATAATATCACCACAAAAAATAACAGTAAAAACACACCTACAACTACATTATTGTAGTATTAATTATTGTTATTTTATATAATTTGATGAATTTCTTATATTTTGTTACTTACAAATTTTTAAAATTGTAACTTGTTTTTAATTAAATATTATTATTAAAAAGAAAAACATGCATTTTAATACAAAACAAATAAGTCTTCTATTATAATATGAATAATTAATTAGAAAATCCCTTTTCTTAGCTTTTTAAATATATGCACCTAATGATTTTTTCAAGAAAATGTAGAATATGAAACTTAAATAACACAGCATAACTTCAAGCGTTCTGTTGTTGTTTACATAACTTTTCAGTCAGTGCAGACTTCTTTTCCGAATCGTGCCTAACATCGTTTTGGTTTTAGTTTGTTCTTGTTCTGTTCAAGCGACGAGTGCTCTCTGTAGTGTTAGGCTTGATTTCATTGATGAGAGCAAAACATAGCAAAAGCTTGCACCACAAACGAGTGCTTTGAAATGCATTTCAAGCGCACTCGTGCAGAGGTTTACTATCCACTTCGTCAATCACTGCTTCCGGATCTTTCATAATATTTTGTAAAAATAAAAAACTGAAAACTTCTCGACAGTAAAACTTCTCGACTTGTCTCTATAAAACGCGCCGACAATCACAATTACAAAAACACTGACAAATCTTTCAAATCGCACAAAGAAATGAATAAAAAAAGGGAAGCTCCCGTTGCAGTAACAATGACAGTTACAATGAAACCATAGTTGCCATTAGAAAAATGTTGATATCGTAACTTTTGCACTTAGCTCGTCGGGTTCTCGTCGGATTTGTGAAATTCTGAAAAACAACAACGCAGAAATTTTCAGTTGTATTTTACATTCAACAAAAAAATACAGTTCCATTTACAAATGTATGATGTACATTTTATGCAAATGGTAGTATATTTATTACAATTACATCAAATGTCGCATTTACTTTTTGAGGTTTGCCATTGTCTGCAGAGAGGTAACGGAGAAGCAGAAAAATTAATTCAATCGAAAAACTTTCTGTGTCAAGTGGGAACGAACCAGGGTTCTCCGGCGTATGGGTCACGCACTTTACACACTGCGCAAATACCACCATGCATATATATTTATATGAAAAAATTTATGTGAAATTGGATCGGTATATTTTTTATGAAGTCGTAATGTTTTGAAGAATTATTGGCAAACGTCAGATAGTCTGCTTCCCGTCTTAAAATGGCAACAAATCCGATATAAGGTGGACCATATGGCAACACGTCTGGTAATCAACTAGCATAAAACAACAAAGAAACAAAAAACAAAACTGGAATTTCCGAAAAAAAGTCTTACAAAATGTATAGGGTCTGGATGCACCCCAGCCTTGCGAATATGACTACAATTGTAGTTTTTAAAAAAATAGGGCTCGCCCTATATTTTTTAAAAATATTTTTTTATAGTTATTTCAAAAATGTTTCTCTAGGAATTCGTGAAATATGAAATCGATGCGAAAAGTAGAAGTATTAAAAAAATTGAAATAAAACCTTAACACATTGAGTGCCAAGGGGTTTTGACGAAAACCTTCCCCGGGTGCCAAGCACATTTTTTGCTTTAAACTGGTGTAAAAGTAGAAAATATTCAGTTCTGCGCCAATCCCGGATAATTTTGTGGTTTATTTTGGATTTTATAACGGTTTTTTTATGTCGCACGTTTCTGTACGACGTGGCACTGCACGACGGAATTGCAATCGTAAAAATCACTGTCGTACGAAAATGTGCGACGCGTTTTTTTTTGCTATTTCTTAATTTTTTTTTTCTTTTTACGCATTATTCTTTACATTTATTTAAATTTTTTATTATATCTGTTTTAATTTTTATTTTGTGCTATTTTTTATTTTTATTTGTCTTCTTTTTTTGTTTTCTTTATATTTATTTTTCTTTATTTTCTTTGTTTTTTATTTTTATTTTTCTTTATTTTGTTTTATTTTTGTAGATTTGAATTAGAAAAATGCCGAAGCGAAACCTTAGAGATCGTGAAATACGTGAAGCGTTGGAAGAAAGTGATGATGGTGATTTTTCATGCGATGAGTTGATTGATGAGAACTGGCTACCAGATGACTCGGACACTGACTCTGATAATAACAATGATACTAATAACATTGATAACATTTATAACAGCGATACTAAAGACGACTGGGACATGAATGAGGACATGGATGAGGACGAGCCAACAGCATTGTCAAACGTAGTCGGTTCTTCCGAAACAAACATTTGGACTGAATTTAGTTCTCGTCAGAAAACTTTTACATTCACTGGGCGATCAGGCTTGCAACAGTCTATTAGAACAGATATTTCCTGTTTGGATGCATTTCTCCTATTTGTTGACAAGGACGTTATTGAATTAATTGTATCAGAAACAAATAAGTATGCGGAGGAATATGTAAATAAAGGTGCTGTTACCAGATTTTCTCGAAAAAAAAATTGGATACCAACAACAGATTTTGAAATGAAGAAGTTCCTTGGCCTTCTTTTGTGGATGGGTTTGGTGAAGATCGGGTGTTTAAAAGACTATTGGTCCAAAGATTCGCTCTACAACTTTTCAATTCCGGGGAAACTAATGTCACGCAATCGCTTTCAACTATTGCTTAGTTTCATGCACTTCTCAGACAATAACTCAATTGTACCAGGTGATAGGCTTGCTAAAATAAAACCACTATTGGACATGTTACAAACGAGATACCAAAGCATTTACGTACCAGGTGAAAACATAGTAATTGATGAGACCCTTATTCCATGGCGTGGCAGACTATTATTCCGACAATATATACCAAATAAAGCTCATCCTTATGGTATAAAGCTTTTTAAGCTCTGCTCTACCGAAGGATTCACCTGGTCATTGCAAATATACTCCGGAAAGTCATCAAGTGGACTGAAAGAAGTCGGTTTGGCAAAAAGAGTTTGCGAGGATCTGATCATTGATTTGAAAGGTCAAGGTCGAACTTTATATGTAGACAACTTTTACACAAGCTATGAATTGGCTCGTTCAATGCTAGATCAAAAAACACATGTTGTCGGTACACTCCGTGCCAACAAGAAACATTTGCCAAAAGAAGTTATGGTTGCTCCTATAAAGAAAGGCGAAGTAGTGGCTAGAGAAGATCCCAATGGTATAGTTGTTCTGAAGTGGAAAGATAAACGCGACGTCAGAATGCTATCTACGAAACATGCCGCGATAATGGTATCCACAACAGATGGAGCACGTAATCCTGAAGAGCCTTCAACTAGTCGAGGAGCGAGACGTAACAGACGAGCAACAGAAAAGCCATTGGCTGTGCTAGAATATAATAAGGGGAAAGCAGGCATTGATCTTTCCGACCAAATGGCTTCTTACTCAAATACCCTTCGCAAAGGGTTAAAATGGTATCGAAAGCTGGGAATTGAACTTTTACTCGGACTTTCCGTGGTAAATGCCTTTACTGTGTATAAAGCAGCTACGAATAAAAACATTAATATACGAACATTCCGTGAACGCATTGCTAAGGACCTGCTAAATCTCACATCCCCTCAGCCTGTATCGCAATCAAAACATATTATCAGAAAAAGAGTAGATGAAAATAATAAAACCATCCGACGTGCTTGCGCTTTATGCTACGCTGAAGCAAAAAGAAAATTTAGTCGAAAGGAAGCAAGAAAGAATATCAAAAGGACAACTACGTACTGTCCGCAATGCCCCAACACTCCCCAATTGTGCATTGATTGCTTTCCGAAATATGCACATCTAAAGAATTAATGTAAATTGAAATTATCATATCCTAATTTTAATATTTTTGTATCTTTTTTATACTTTTTTTTCCGAAATATCGAATGAATTCCAATAAATTTTCAAAATTAAAAAGAACCTCCGAGTTTTTATCATAAAACCGCAAAAAATGAAGATATCTCTATGAAACTTGAACAAAAATTTAGGGCAAACATTAGGGTACTAGAAACACATTAAAAAAACCCTGTAGAGTCACACAGAAACGCACGACAATATCTAAGGCCAGACAATGCCTGTCGTACGAAAACGTGCGACGTGGCACCCCAGGAAGTATTAGGTGTCGCACGAAAACGTGTAGCCATGGCACTCAATGTGTTAAAGAGTCTAGCCAGACCCCAATATTTATTTAAGGGTTAAACAGAAACCTCGATTTGAAACATCCATTTTATACTTCTTCAAATTCACGTTTTTAGTGGCGCCAATCCACTTTGCGAAGTTTCTGTTTTTTTCGCGTCACGTGCTTATGTTACATCCAGGATACAGAATCTGGCCTTGCTTACTTACTTTTGAACAAAAAAACCCCATCTAATGTACATTTGCTGTATCTTGCTTTACTAATTATAATTTTAATATATATCAAATACCAAAATAAGAATAGGTATGTTTTCTGTGTTAAACTGGGTATTGAATCATGGAACTCATGGCTCGTGAAATTAGCAGCGAATGCTCCACGCACTTTAACACATGTCCGATATCTTTCTAAGCTAGAGATAAAATGTATTCCCAATTAACAAAACTATTCCATTAATCTAAGTTCTAAAAACTTATTAAGAATTTATTTTAGGACTTTATTTACTAACATATAATAAATTGTTAAAATACTTTCAAATACAAGTTTATTGAAACTGCACCAACATCGTGATTGTGCTGTAAATAGTGCGTGAAATCTGAAAGATACAAAGATATTTCACAAGATGAATATTTCAATAATTTCTGTTTTCTCTACAAACAAAACTATTTAGTTTTTACCCCCAAAGCAGTGTTGACTGACATTGGCATCACACCGCCAACATTGATCATATCTGGAGTTTGTGCTCTCATCAGCATAAGACGCACTGTCCTTCGCTGGGATATATTAAGTCCATACCAATGAATATTGTAGATTTCATCACAAAACTGATCATTCTAAAGAGAAAATTAAATAATTTTTTTTTATAAAACACCAAGAGAAATTTCAAGCATTTGCAAAATACGAACGCATATTTCGACTTTTGTGCCCAGCAGGCAATATTCGTAGAGCGAATTGATGCCATAAATCAAATTTGCATAGGCTCCCGGCCAAGTACTGGTAACAATTATATAAAGCGTTAGTATTATTGAGGCACTAGAGCAGGTGATCTGCACTGTGATGGGCCAGAAAAAGATATCATTGCATTTGTCAGTAAATCTTTAAAAGTAATATTGAACATTTTAACTAAAAGTAAAGAATTACACGCACACTAACTTACGCACAATATGCCTGATGCCAGGCTGCAATATCATTCAGCATTTTGGTGATATTCCTTTCATTTGTATCCTTTTCCGTTTTCCGATCGATTGCCTCATTTATATCGGTGACTTTCAATCTCAAGATATCGAAATAAAGCAGAGAGTTTATTAAACATGTTACAATAAGTATATCGCCCGAATATAAACCAAGACACGCAATTATTATCCAAATTTCATGAGTTACAAATGTTGACCAGTAACCGAAGTCAGTATTCACATCGATGCCGGGTAATTGAGTGAACACTATCATATAGCGTTTTCCATCACCAAACTTCATATTAAGCAGCGGAAGAGCTGCACCCAACACAGCCACTTGTAAATAAACTAAACCTACCAGACGCAAAGCAATACGGAATCGTTTACATCCATTTCGTAGCACCTCCTCATATCGCCGATCAATATCCTGATGCTTTCTGTATATGTCCAACATTATGTTATGAATCTCATGATATTGCTTGGCTTTACGTATGGCAGACCATAACTTTGAAGTACCAGAAAATCCAGCTCCTGACGTGATTATAATTCCCAATACATGTATCAAGTTTTCGTTAATAACAATGTAACTTGTATAGATCGAGAAAGAGAAATAGAGTATAATACATGCAAAAAGAACGTAAGTAGTCCACTTCATGCGATAATTTGGAACAATAATATTAACACCAATAACATCCGCACACAATGCAATAAATTTAGTGAAATTCTCATACGTTTCAGCCGGTCGATCTTTTTTCACCATTTTTGCGCAAATATTTCCGGAAAACAAATATACATGTGCAATAAGAAAGATTTTATATAAAGGTTTTTCCTAATGATTGCTCAAATGGCATTTGTCGTCGTTTATGTGGACGTTAAAAAAAAATAAATCATCACAGTCAAAGTGGTGTCAATTAGAAAATAATGAATTCAAAGGAATTTATCATGTGTTGCTTCCCACAACTTCACATGAAAAAAGATTTAAAATTGCAATAATATTGTCACTGATTTTTCCAAAAGCTTAAATGGCCATTTTTATACTATAAATGATTGCTGTGTGATACGTATTATTATTTAAGTGTGATACTAATTGGCTAAACCCCTTTCAGCCCGTATGCAGATACAACGTATTGATAATTATCGGATATATATAATACTAGTAAGCCCGTATGGCGTTAAAACGCCAAAATGCAAAAAAAAATCTATTGTTTTCTTTATTAAAACTTTTTCACTTTTTGACATATCGTCGTTCGTAAATTATTGTGTTCTATATCACAAAATTGAAAAAATTGAGATAAGACTGACATATAGGCAAATTTTTTGAGATCTATCGATCTGTGTCATCAGTTTGCTTTTATCGTTTATAGTTTTCGAAATATGAGACATCGACTCTGTGCTATACAACACTGTTGTGACAAGCTTCGTAACCTATTGTGTTCTATATGCAAAAAATCGTGCATATAGAACAAAAAAGAAGCAAAAATACTAAGTAAAAAAATATTTTTTTATTTTGTTCTATATGCAAGTCTAAATAAAGTTATTAAAGTTATTATTTGGAGATCTTTGTATTTTGCTTTTTTTTTGTTTTTTTTTTTGTGGTGTTTTTTTTAGCTTCACATTGCACTTGGTAAATGAAATGAAACAAAAAAGAAAAAATCCCGCTTTAGATTGCAGTTGGTAAATAAAATGAAACAAAAAAGAAAAGAAAACACCATCATAAATAACATAAGGTTAGAAGTTAAATTTCACAACAACGTTTAAAAAAAGCTTAATACTAAGAATAAGAATGGATAAGCAATAGACAAGAAGATATCATCAAAATGCAACATATTTTTCGCACAAACGCGTGAACATCAATATTGTAACTTTACGATAGCGGAAAGAAATATATTGCCACCTTATTCCAAAATAACAAAAACTTATTTAAATCAACGTACAAATTTAGCCTTTTTAAAGTTTTACCCAGATGGCAACTATGCTTGAAAACACACATAACATCAATCAGCTGTTACGCATCACTGTTTGTGCGCTTTCACAATAGGATTGAGCAGTGCGTAATTCAAGAAGAGTTGCAAAATTGCTTCTAATGTGTTTGTTGTTGGAATGAAGCAAAAATTCGCAATCTTGCATTTTCGCATCGTCGCAACTGTGTTTCGCATCAACCCGTGAATACCCCTAATAATTTGTTTAATACAAGTTAAAATATAGGTACAACTTTTTGTCTTCGTTTTTTAACGTAGAATACGTTATACGGGAGTGTTAATCTGGGGCACAAAATTTTGAGAAAATGTTTGTCACTTTCATTATAAGTTTTTAATACTTTATGCATGCATTGAAGAAAATTCAAGTATGCTCGTAACATATTTAATATTTCTTCTTTTGATTTGTATTTAAATAATCATATTGCTACATATAATTTTTTTGATTCTATAAGTAAATCAAAATTTAACTCCTTCAAATTTTGTATTAATTTTCATATGCGGTGTATTTTATGTATTATAACATCATGTGTAAGAGCAGTACGATATCTGTGTGTTCATCACAGAACCAGTGTGAGAAACGTACACACATATTCCATACAAGCAAGCAGCAACAGCATCGCACACGTACACACATATTCCGACAAGCAGCAACAGCATCGCACTCTGTTCTCTTGCAGTTGCAACCTTAGTTCTTATAATTCTCATTTCGTTTTTGTTGCGAGTGACAACTCGACATTTTCCCACGAATATGTCGTACCGATTGTCATTCGCCTGCATATTTTGCCTTATAATTTTGCTTTATTATTGCCATTAGCAATTGTTACTTTATTTTCTTTTTCGTTCTTTAGTTTATACTATTTTTGACATATGGTGCCATAATATTGCACCGACTGTCAAAATGAATATAATATTAAGGAACGAAAAAAGAAAATAAAGCAACCATGCTAATGGCATTAATGGACGCAGCTTGTGAGAAATATTTGAATATATTGTTTTTTAATTTCAATATTTTTTTTTTATAAAATTCCTTTAGATGTGAGTTTTTTATTTTCAAATAGTAAATTTTTCAAAGATATTTAAAAAATTCCTTCAAGGGTTTAATATATTTTTTATTACTTCTGTTTAAATATTTTAATATTTTATTAAATTAAAAAAGTTTTTAAATGCATTTTTTTTTTGTTTTTTCTTAAAATATACATTTTTTATTTTTTTTTTTTAATAAATTTTTAGTAAATAATTTGTAATTTTTATAAATTTCAAGCGAAGAACTTATTTGTTTTCAGTCATTTTGTTTTTTTTCATTATTTAAGCTTAGGTAATATCGCGAAGGCGCGGGTTCAATTCCGGCGACTGGCATGATTTTTTTTTTCAATTTCGCATTATTTATTATTTTTTTTAAACAATTTTTTAATAAATAATTCTATAAATAAAATTTTGAGCAAAAAATTTACTTCTTTGCAGTCATTTTATTTTGTTTTATTATTTAAGCTTAGGAAGTTAATATGTATTGTCTGTGCATATGTTTAGAGTACATTTTATTTTATGAACCCACGCCTCCGCAATCATATCCAATGAAATTGAATTTTGCGAAAAAATGCCAGCTTCATAGAAATTAAACAAAATTGCGAAAAAGTGCATTGTTGAAAATTTTCGCTATTTTTGTTGATAGAAATGGCAATTACAAACACAATCACAAAATTTAAATGATTTGTGATCTTCGCAACAAGAAGAAAACCTGTTTTTCTGAGTAGCGCAACATGTTTCACGATTTTATCAAAAACACAACATGTTTCACTTCTCGATGGCCCGTCAGGTTCGCTCACGAAATTCTGTTAAAATAACATTTTGGAGGTCTTCTCTTTTTATGTTTTTGTCATAAGCAGAAAATGAAAAAATGTTTATGAATAACAATGTTAGCAAGGTTGCATAGAAGCTGCGTAAAGCCTTAAACAGTGCGTAACTAAACAAGCGTTTAAAGGTTGTTTAAGGAAATCTATTGAATAAGGCTGTTAATGACTAACGTATTCTACGTCTGACCTATGCGCCCGTGTTATCTAACACAGGCTTGAGCTTTTTTTTAACAAACTTGCTTCAATTAAAAAATCTCCGTTAATCAAGCATGAACTTCGTGGAATCGAAGTCAAATGAATTTGGTTAATTCCTTACTTGATTTTGTAGTCGAAACTTACCTTTTAAAAAATTAACAGGTATTGATTTAAGTGGACTAATAAGAACATATGTATAAGATTAAGTTTAAAATTAAGTTAATATTATAATATATGATACTAAGTTTCTTTTGAGTGAAATCACATTGCTTTCCATTTCTTCAATACATATTACATTTTGTTCCATATGCTATAAAACAAGAAGAGTTTCGTAAATAAGTGCATATAGAACAAATTATTTTTTTTTAAATGCATCTTACTCTAAAAAACGCTTCCAAAGATGAACATTTTTTTTGACAGAAAAAACCACAAACTCTTGAACTTTCCTTGGTAAGAAAATCGCGGCAGATTTTTCGGTTCAGTTTTTTACTAAACTTTAAACTTGATTTACCAAAAAAACATTTTTGTGATATAGAACACAATAATTTGCGAACGACGATATGTAGGGAAGAGGGCTGGGTTGTGAACCGGACTGGGTTGCGAAACGGACTGGGTTGTGAACCTGACTGGGTTGTGAACCATTACTTTTTTCTTTCCCTAATTGACGTATCGCAAATCTTTTAACTGCTAAATTTGACTTTTGACATGACTCAATTTCTGCAGTTGCACCGAAGTGTACAAAAACTTTTGCAAAAGGCAATGGAGAGCTGCGGGCTGACTTCTTCAGACGAAATTGATGATCTGAAGCAGTGAAAAACAGCGGCAAAGTCAAAAGCACCAGCAAAAGCATCACTGAAGAAACCATCTGATGAAGATATTAATTTTTGCACCATTTATTTCAGATTTTTCTCTAAAGAATTGACACCCATAAACTTCATAGAATGAAATACATGTGGCCGGCCTATTCACTTGAAGTGCGCCAATATGGGAAGGCGTTCGTATTTCACATGAAAACATTGCAACACCGATTTGGACGATGATGAAAAAAATTATAATTGAACACTTCCATTCATAACGATTTTTTAGCCTAAGTGGCGTCATTATAACTAATTTTGCCTCTTAAGGCCTTCTGAATAAATAAAATCTCAACTTATTATACAATTTTTGGTTGTTTACTTCGTATTTTCCGACTTTTATTGAGATTTGCCAGATGGTATGCAACCCAGCCCCTTATTTGGAAGAGCCAAAATCACATCTTTAGAAAATTGGTAGTAGAGAGATTAAAATTTAATCAAAACGCTTATTTGTCTGTATAAAAGTTGCGTTATATTCACCTTTCTAACGGTAACTTGAATTATTCGATATCTATATTCTGTGAAAAGTTAAATCCCAAAAACAAAACCTTCACAACCAACCCCTCTACCCCATATCTGTGTAAACTATATTTGATGTTATATAACCTTCATTTATGGGTAAAATGCGATACATGCTGCATACTTAAAGAGAAATTTAATAAAAATGTTCACCCCATCATGAGAGCGGGCTCGATTTAGTGTCAAATATAATTGGCCGTGTGTGAATACTGTGGCTGGCAGGTACATTGCAACTGCTCTCAATGACTTCCCAGAATAGTTAAGCAAATAACAAAGATACCGGAAATTGAAAAAAAATTTCTTTTTAAATTAAAAAGAGTTGGCTGTGTGGTGGACACACCCGTAGGTTTTGAAGTGACTGTGTTTTTTTATCCTTGCCCTTCTTCTTGTCCCCATTCTTTCCTTTGTTTCCAAACTTATCCTCATCCTTCCGTTATTATTTTATTTGCTCTTATAATTTTCCTACTTCATCTCCAAATTCTTGTTTTAACCCTTTGACGACCATTGGGACACCGGTGACCCTTTTACTTTCGAATTTTTCCTGGAAAAACTATGCAACGATTTTTCTTAACAAGGTATCATTCAACAGGGAATGAATGTGGCTTCCAGAAAGTACTTCATTTTCAAGGGCAGATTCATCCCTTTGCCTACCAGCCCACCCCAAAGTCGAAAAATCTTGACTTTTTCTCCCCCTTCTTCTTGCTGCAATATTTTTGGGGTAGGAGGAGCTATAGATAAAAATGTTTGGAGAAGTTGCGGGCAACCTTCCACTTTTTAACAAAAAGTAGCAAAAAGATGCACTTGGGCTATCCACGCGACCACCAAATCTGGCGGGACCTATATGTCCCAATGGTCGTCAACGGTAAAAATTTAAGACATATTTAATTTTGTTGTAAAGTTGATTTATTTGAAATAAAAATAAATTTGTTTCCATTTTTGATCAATGCATTGAATTTTCATTTTCTTATGATGAAATTTGAAATTATTTCGATGATTGGCGAAGCAAAATGGTTTTTTGCAAAAGGCACAATAGTAATTATTCGATGGCCTTTGTGTTGTTTTGAGCAGAAAATACATCCTTACGTCCCGTTTCACTTTTGCAGAATTATCGGACAGGGAAGTGATATCCGCAAGTTTAAATCTCTTAGGTACCTGTCTTACAACTTCGCGGTTGGTGACCGTATTGATCATTTGAGTAGTCAGTTGCCCGCGGACTTCCAATGCAGATATAGAAAATTAATCATTATTCGAAGTAGAAATTTTGTTGTAACCACAGTGCACAGCGGAGGATTAACATACGGGTTGAAAAGGCTTTAGCCTCCATCCCCCTTGAAGAATTTTTTGTGTGGGAAAAAAAATTGAAAAAAGTGCTAAAAGCCGTTTCAGCCTCCCCTTGGACTATAAAACTGATAGCTCAGTCCTTAGCCCCTCTGGTGAATCCTAGATCCGACACTGATTCTGCACACTCAAATTAAAGCTATCGCAGAAAAGACGTAGGCAGAATTTGGTCTTTGATTTGCGATCATGTTCGTAGTAATACTGAAATAGAAACACAAAATCAAAAGTATCATTTTCTTTCTAATGGTGGTACTTTGGCCACTCTACGACTATTGGTCCACAAGATATTTCCAAAATAAGTAAAAAATTCGTTAAAAAATCCCAACAATTTTTTTGTTACGGTGTTTTGTTTTGCATCAAATGAAAGATCGGATTTTTTGGAAAATTTAACCCGTTTTGTGATGTTTTGAATAGTTGTAAAGAGGTCAAAGTACCACCATTGGAAAGGTTATTTTTCAACCTTTCATTGGATATCAAGCATTACGTCGTAGGAAATACAGAAGGCCAGATATTATTTGGGGAATATTTGGGGTTTTTAAACAATCTTTTTAAATATTTTGGGAATATCTCCTAAACTCTAGTCATATAGAGGTCAAAGTACCATCATTGCAAAGGATATTTTTTAAACTTTCATTTGTCAACCTTTAAAACAGATTAAATACAACGAGTTCCCATGAAGTTAATCAAAATTCAACCTCAAACTTTACGTTCGCATACTGTCAACGAGAGAAAAAAGTGGCATACATTTTTACCGTTGACGACCATTGGGACATATAGGTCCCATAATTTTTCACACTTTTGCAGGTAAAAGGTTTTTTGCGACACTTTTGTTTAGTAATTTGGAGTCGCTTAACACGAATCCGTTGTCGGATTAACAAATTTTCCAGCGGTTCAGGAGCGGTCGTCAAAGGGTTAATTCATGTTCGAATTCTTCACTTAATCTTTGTCCGAATCCCTGTCCTGCTTTTGAAAAGTGTGTCTTAATCTTTGTCTCAATCCATGTCCTACAAAATGTATTTGTACATTTTTCGCTTTGCTCTACTGCTTTAATTATACAATAGAATGATTTTAGAAAATTTCAGAAAAAAATATCACATAGTTTTAGGGTCTACATAGAAAACTCACTTTCTTTGCAGAAGTTTGTTTTGCTTTTTTTGTTTAAATACAGAATATTTGAAAAAAAGTAATAATATTTGAAACCTTATTGCACATCTACAGAGCAAGACCTATCTATTGATACCCCATTTATGAAAGTCGCATTTGCGGTATAGATTTGATGGTCATCACAAAAAAGTGCTTGCGTAATTATAATATAGATAGATAGATAGATTATACATTTATAATCATTTATTTGAATTGGCGAGAAAAATATGAGCAAACAACCCAGCGTCAGCTCGGGAAAAAATCGATATTTTGCGCCATTGGGGTCAATAATTTTTGCAGCCCATCTTTTTCAAAATATAGGATAGTTGGTTACAAAATGCATTTTAAATTATAAATAACATTTCTGAGATCTCATTCCGTAGTAATCTTGAAAAAAAATCTTATTCAGATGAAAAACTACAGATGACATTGAAGATTAAAAATCTTCTTACAGTTTTAACAGAGTTAGTCGCAAATTACATGCGTCACAGGGCAATTCAACAATACAAACGGGATTACACACAGACACACACATGCTCACTGTTAAGCACACAAATTCCAAATGCAATCAGCTTGGAAAAATTGCCGTTAGCGCCACCCACTGCAAGGACAAAACAATTAAAGCCTCTAACAATGCCATGAAAAAGCTGGCCAAAGCTGCTCTATCTCAACTCTATCGAAAGACACAAACTTTGAAACTTTTCAATGGATTGCACGTTGCTTAACTTAAAACTTTAAAGTACCACATGAAATCAATGATGATCATCATCATCATCATTATCATCAGCATCATCAATATCACCACGAGGATGATGCTGCTGCTGCTGATGATGTCATTGATGTTGTAGTTGCAGCTCTGCTTAGGTTGTTGAGGTTGAGCAGCCTTAAAGCGTAGGCAGCAAATAAATCCTGCCCAAAACTATGGACAATTACCTAGAATCGACCAAATCGTTGTAGACTTTGAGTGGATTTCAATGTAAATGGAATTTGGTAACAAGTGCCAAGCGGCAGTAGTAGACCGAGCGACGAGCAGCAGTTGTAACTGAACCGCATCGATACACACATACATGTGCTTCTTACTTAACTGGGCTATAATTACTTTGGTTTCACTTGCCAGCTTTTGAGGTTTACTGACCCTTGTCGTTCCCTGTTGCCTGCATTTTCTCTGGGGAGCAATGAATCCAGCTATGCATGTCATTACAATAATTCTTCATTTACCAAGAAGTGAATGAGGTGGGTGCGGGAGGCTAGTATTGGTAAAAGAGACAAATAAAGAAGAAAAATTATAGAACACTCACAAGGACACACACACACACAAACATATATATTCACTATGAAGTCTTGTAAAATTTAAATTCTTCTAACGGCACTTCAATTGCTTCGTATTTCTCATCATTACTTTGTAGACAATGAATGAGTTTTTCGTGCCTAATCCTGAAATTCCAGAAGTGCAGAATTGCTTGCATTGTTACAGTTTATGTCAAACCACAATGACCTGTATCGAGCCATGTGTCGAGTGTATATGTGTGTGTGTGTGTGTGTGTGTATTTTAGTGTGTATGTGCATATTCAACTGAAATGTGCTTGTGTGTGTGTTCTTTTATGCTTCCCCAAAGATACATAAACAAGAGCCAACATTGAGAACGCTTTCGTTGAGCATCCATTTCCATTTGCTTGCTTTACCAACAAATGGTCACCAATGTACAATGAATGAACGCAGGACAGGACTATAGCGGAATGAGTGCTATTTTGGGAATGCCTGTCGGTACTCGGTCAATTGGAACGAAATCATTGACATTTCATTTTTCGGTTGAGTATTCAGCAAAGTTGCTTGATTTTTTTTTCTGTTGCGTCTTAAGCAGTCACTCTTTAAACAAGACAAACTGGAAGAATTTCAATTAGTTTATTACGTAGTTGGTTCAAGTACTTTTAAAATTTTAAATGTTTTATTTTTTAAGAAATAAGTTTAATTTTCTGATTTTTAAAAAATTATAGAGATAATTTTTTATCTAGATCTAAATTTAATCTAGAAAATCATTAAAATTGTATTGCTTTGCAACCAATGACGTTTTTAGGCTTGGTGACACCCGGGGCGGAAACCAGTGCTATCACCCCTGCAAAACCCTTACATGCTATAGAGAATAGTAACGAGTGTTATTAACCATTCTAGTACGTTAGTGAACAAATGATTTCTTAACTCAGGTCCCTTGACTGTCCGGATAGAAGTCCTTGCACGGATGGCAGATTCAAGTATGCAGACATCTATTGCGTTCAGTCCAGTAAGTTCTACTTGGGTTTCAAAATCCCTAAATTTCAATGTTATCGAAGTTATCAAGGCTGACGAGTTTTTTTATTAATAACTAGCTTTTTCCCGGCGCGCGTTGCTGCACCCAGTAACTATATAATTAAATTCAAAACTTTTTTTAGACCCATAGTTTGGCACCACTGGCACTTTCCACTGCCCGTTACAGTTTCCCAGTAGCAGGACATCACCAAATAGTAACTCCATTTTGAGTTTGTATGTAAGTACTGTTACTTCTACTTCCAAAGCTATTCGATATTACAAATTCTAACTGTATGGGCAGAGCCACACCCCGTTATACAATTCCCATCCAAGTTTTATAGTAGATGGACATTACCCAGTTTTAGTACAGTTGCCGACAGTGAGCACATAAACTAAAATAACAAATTTTAGTCTAATACGACCAAAACCGTCGGAAATATATTATTTTTATTGATTTGTGAGCGATTTCAAGTTTCAATCTCGAACTTGAAAAATTTCTACTGGAATATTTCAGCTCTATCGGCTCAGTAGTTTTGGAGGTTCTAGTCTACACAGGCAACGTTTTGCTTTTTAACCGACTTCAAAAAGGAGGAGGTTCTCAAGTTCGCTTTTTTTTTTAAATGTATTTATGTACATCGACAACTCCTAAAGCACTTTCCCAATTTCCGTAATTTTGTGTCAACAGATAGATACCATGAACGCGGAAGTTATTTTTTAAAAAAGTGGGCTATATTCGACAAAGGCACGTGTCAATTTAAGAAAAACACTGTATTTCAGTTAATATTGACACTAGGGTACTGAAAATTTATAGTAAAAATACTGGGGTAGGCAGAATTATTAAAAATTACGGTCAATAAAGTGGGCGTTATTTTTTTTTTTTTTTTTTTTTTTTATTTATTTGCAATCTTTATTTACTAGTTCATAATATTTACATTTCTTAATAGATATTTCATAGGTAGATTATTTCATAAGTATTATAGTTCATAAAGATTACATTAAAACCTCAGACGGATTTAATTCCGTGTATGAGAGGTGTGAGCTTAAGAAATAATTAATTACACTAATATATTATTTAAATTATAATTTTGTATTATTAAAGTATAAACTAAGGCACAATTTTATCACATAATGAGATCCAATTTTTATAATATACTAGCAACCCTCCGCAGCTTTGCCCGCGATGTATCTTGAAATAAATTAGCGCATTTTTTGTAAAATATTGTCTTATTATCGTTTTAATAGGTTTATTTTTTCATGACATATTAATAATAATAAATTAGTTTGATGGATTTCCTATCTTAGAAAGGCCAACATATAACTGCCCATGGGAAAAGCAGCTTTCTCGCAAAAAAATAAAATTCATTCATAGACACACATTTGTGTCGATCGCACATCAAGTTTTTTGATTTCCAACTGATTTTCTGGGGTGGCTCATAACCGGGTTTTAAGCAAAAAAAGAAAGTTTTAGGCAATCGTTCATAATTTGTTTGCTTGTAACTAAATCGATAGGGTTTTTTTTTTGGGAAAATTAAGCTTAAATAATTAAATTTCGTTTGACATAAGAACCATGGAAAAATATTAAGCACAGCCAATTTTATGTCGATTTAAGGAAACATGGCTCTTAACCGGAGACATTCTCCTACTTATTTAACCATATTATTAAATGGTATGAAAATACATTTATGCAATGTACTTCGGCTAATTAACACAATTTGTAGCTCAATTATATAAGACTCGTATTCGATAACGTGAATTGGTTATAATATATATACATATATGAATAACCAATATTGGGAAAGATATTGGTTTTAATAAGTCCTTCCCTTTTCAAATATAAATTTATGTTTATGGAATTAATTAAAATTACTTTCTTATCACTTTTAATAAATAAAATCAAATTAAGTTCACATATTTTCATAGGTCTTATTTCAGTGACGAAATTATACACTTACGCTATGTAATGCCGTAAAAACATGCTAAAAAACCAATTCAACACATACCAATGCGCAGCTTCAAAGCGATGTAATTTGCATCGCACGGCGTTTCAATTTAAGCTTTAATTGTTACCATAAATTTCATGCACTTCTATTTTGCAGCTTAAGAATTCTGCACGCAGCTATTCAACATTTTGAATAGAAAAACTCTCTCTGAATAATGAAACATTGAAGCAGCAGCAACAAACGACGCGCTTGGAGAAAATGCTTTAAATTTTGCATTCTGCTGTTCGCGAACAAAGAGCTATCTATCTCTGCTGCAATGCAGAGAATCTCTTTTCTGAGCATTGAGCAGCATTTTATAGCGAAACCAAAGCAACATTCTGCTAGCTGCAAGCAATGACAGCGTCGAAGCCAATGAACAAATCAATGCTTGCAAGAAAATGATTTAATTTTTCAATAGAATATGAATTTTACGACCAAACTATTGATCTTAGATGCACGTAACCATGGACTTTTTTGTTGGAATCGGCAAGATCATTCATTTGTCCATATATCATATTCACTTATCTTTTACGGTTTAAGCAGAAAATGGAAAAAAGCGCCAAATTTTTCCAAAAATACCGAATTTCCCAGTTTCTTAGCCAATAACTTCTAAGCCTTGAAATATTTCAAAACTTTAAGTATACAGTGTTAATCTACAATTAATTACGATTTGAATAGTGAAAATTTCATTTAAATCCGTTCAGCCGTTCTTGAGTTTACTTTCATCAACGCCAAAAAGGCAATATTTCAAGTTTCATTTTTATATAATAGTAAGATAAGATAATAAGATTTTTATTTAAGTACAATAGTATAATTATCTAAAGTTTTGTATATATAGTTTCAATTTGCTGTTAAAAATTTGTAGATTTGGTGACTTCTTTATATCTTCAGGTAGTGTATTGTATTGCTTTATGGCGCTATGCTTCAGGCTCTTAAGTTGTTTTGATGTTCTGGCTTTTGGTACCTCGAAATAATGTTTTTGTCGCGTGTTGTGTTGATGAATTGTATTTCTAGTTGTGAGTATTAGTTTGGATTTAAGCATGCTATTCTGCACTTTATATATGTATTTGCATTTTTCAATGAAAACTAGCTGGTTAATGTCCATTTGTTTGGTGCTTTTATATAACTCTCTGGTAGAAATTGTTGGATTTTTGTTGAATAATATTTTGATGGCTTTATTCATTACTATTCCTATTTGTTCTATCTGAAATTTGCTGCATTGGCTCCAGCTGCATATATTGTATCGTATTTTGGATAAAATATGTCCTGTGTATATAAGTTTCGCTGCATTTTCGTTAATTTTTCCAATTCTTTTGATGACCATTACTAGCGGTAATATTGAATTTTTTATATCCTTGATGTGGTTTTCATAATTAAGGTTCTCGTCTATTATCATTCCGAGATATTTTGTATGCTGTACTCTTTTTATTTCTATATTGTTGATCTTGATCCTTAAATTCGTATCAATGTTGCTGTGTGATCGAAACACGATATAGTTTGTTATTTCAATATTAATGCTTAGTCTGTTTCCGCAAGTCCAGTCATAGTATACTGTCATGTCGTGATTTATGTTGTCTTCTTATTCTTTTTCTGTCTTCGCTGTTGTTATAAAATTTGTGTCATCAGCATAAATGTTGTATGTAGATTTAAAATTACAGCTCTTTATGTTGTTGATATATAGCAGGTAGAGTCTTGGTCCAAGTATCGATCCTTGTGGGACCCCGATTCCGCTTGTAAGTTCTTCGCTAAGTTCTCCATTTATCCTTGTTACATGTGGCCGGTTTTTTAAATAGCTTTGTATCAGTTCATTCGGCAGTCCTCTTATTCCTATATCCGATAGAGCGTTTAGTAGTTTCTTATGATCCACAAGGTCAAATGCTTTAGAGAGATCAATAAATGTAGTTGCTACCAGTTTTTTATCATCTAGAGCATCATAAATTTTCTCCATTGTAGATGCAATTGCTGACTCTGTTCCACTTTTTTCTAGAAAGCCAAATTGATTTTTATCAAAGCCAATGGTAGAGTTGATAAAGTTCGCGATTCTTGAATCAATTGCTTTTTCAAATATTTTGCTGAGCGAATTAAGTACTGAGATGGGCCTATAATTTTCGCATAGTTCTTTTTTGCCTTTTTTGTAGATTGGGGATATTATGGCTTTTTTGAGACATTCTGGAAAAATACCCGAGAGAAAACAATTATTAATTAAATTGGCCAATGTGTGCATAATTGTTGGAAGAAGAAACTTTATGTCTTTTATTGATATTTCATCTATTCCTTTTGCTGCATTGATATTAAGGTTGGAGACAATGTGTTGAATTTCAGTGTGAGTGATTGGTTTGAGATATAAGGACTTTTGATTTTTGATATTTGTTACATTTACTGCTGTTTTTTTTATGGTTTTTGCTATTTTTGTTCCAACTTCATTAAAGTATTTGTTAAAATTATTTGCCAGAATTTTGCTATGGATTGTTGTTTGTTCTTGGTTTTGAGATGCGGTTGTTTGTTCGTTTTTATTTTTTATTGTTGAATTAATTATGCTCCATAATTTCCTTGAGTTGTTTCCGGATTTTTCTATTTGTTCGTTTATATGTTTTTGTTTGGTGTCTTTTATAAGCTTGTCAACCTCTTTTTTGATTTTTTTGTATTCCTCTTTCTTTATTTGATCATAAGGAGAAGATTTAGATTTTTTGTATAAGTCTTGTCTAATCTTCAGTTTTTTGTTTAGCTCTGTTGTTATCCACTCGTTGTTTCTGCATCTTATTTTTATATAACCTGTTGATTTCTTTTTGGCCTCTTGTATTATTTCAACTAATTGAGATACTTCAGTTATTATTGTATTATTTAATTTGTTTTTGACAATTTTTTCCATTTTTGCATAATTTACTTTGG
Source organism: Pherbina coryleti (assembly GCA_943735915.1). NCBI lineage: Eukaryota > Metazoa > Arthropoda > Insecta > Diptera > Sciomyzidae > Pherbina > Pherbina coryleti. The sequence continues at coordinate 48,854,991 of OX030948.1, read as the reverse complement.
GAATATTTTTATTGACCATTGGTGGTTTGAAAAGATGTAGGGCTGTGATCGTTGCAATTGTGTATTTATGATCCGATATGTCTGTGTCTTCGAGTTTAAAATCAATTTTGTGTGTTGTGTCTATATTTGTAATAATGTGATCGATAAGCGTACTGGTATTGTTTGTTTGTCGTGTTGGTAATGTGTTATTTGTCAGTGTGTAACCATTTGTTTGCACTGAGTCGATGTATTTTATTACTGTATTTGTTTGTTCAAGCAAGTTGATGTTAACATCTGCAAAATATATGACATTTTTACTTTCTTTGCTAAGTTTTTCTTCCAGAAAGTCTATAAAATTGTTGCAATTTTCATTTGGACCTTTATAAAATGTTCCTATGACAATATTTTTTTGTGTGTTTGTTATTTCAATTATAGTAGTATTATATTTATCTTCTGTTACTATTTCGTTGAATGTTAGACAGTCTTTGACAAAAATAGCCGTTCCTCCTCCTCGTTTGTCTTTTCTGCAGTTGTGTATTGCTGTAAAGTTTGGAATATTAAATGTGTGTATTTCATTTTGATATAACCAGGTTTCTGTTACTATTATAACATCTATGTTTTGAATATTATGTATAAGTAGTTGTATTTCTGTAAGATTGTTGCGAATACTGCAGATATTAATGTAGAAGACTTTGAGTTCTTTATATTTATTCATAACTTGTTACTTAAGAGTAACTTGTTTCTTTTGTTGCTTTCATTTTTATTATGTGAACATTACAATTATTTGCGCCTGCTTTGTGGTCACATGAGTAGTTTGCCCCATATTGGTTTGCTCTAACACAATTTATGCACTTGAAATTTTTGGTAATTTTACATGTTCTGGTATCATGCTTTTCTGCGCAATTTCCGCACGCCTCTTCTCCTTCGCACTTAATGCTTGTGTGGTGATATTTTTGACATTTATAGCATCGGGTCAATGAAATGTATTCTTTTATGAATCTGGATTTATAATTGAGCAGTACGTATCTATTTGATATTTTCGCTAATGTCTCCGCGGATACTTCTATAATATAATTCCATAGTTTTGTCTTCTTGTTCACAAATTTATGTACCAATTTAAAATTGTCGCTTCCGTCTATAAACTGATTTGTTGCTACTAATTCTTCTACTAGTTCTTCCTGATTATACTCGCAGTCTATATTTGTAATAATAATTTTTGGAGTTTGAATCCTCGGAGCAGTAATCTTGTAGCCATCTAATTGTTGCTTAATTTCTGTTTCAAGCTTTTCTTTGCTGGTACTATCTGTTGTTGAAACTATGATACCACCATTTTTTATATGCTTTATCAATGATATGCCCACTTTGATTTTTGTTGGTATTATTTTTTTCTTTAATTGTCGCTCTGTTTCTTTGCTTTCTTGATTTTTTACGGTTGGCAAAATTATGATGCTGTTTTCACTTTTCGGTCTACTGGGTTGTGGTGTGTTTATGTTAGTTGCTACTACTCTAGCATATGTTAGAGATTGCTGGTTGCTGTTCTTTGTTTCTAGGTTTTGCAGTACCTTCTTTATTTCGCTCATTTCTGTTTTTATGCTTTCACTTGTTTGTTTCATTTCCTCATTTGCAGTACTTATTTTTTCTAAGTTTGACTCACCTTTAAGCCATTGTTTGAATTTTTTCTTGTCTGTTTCACAGATCCAGAAGCATTTATTTTTCAATGTAGCAATGGCAGCATAGTCCTCATCTGTGTAGTTGATACAGTCTATGTGCCACCATGATTGACATAATCCCTCACATTTAATTCCTCTCGTTTCTACCTTTTTTTTACATTTTTTGCAAAATGTTTTATTTTTTTCACTTTCAGTTTCTTCATCCGCCATTTCTGTTCTTAAAGCGCTTACTACATGTGCCTAAGTATTTGACAAAGGAGTGTGGTTATATTAGAAAAACACTGTATCTCGAATAGTATTGACACTAGGGTACTGAAATTCAATACATGGGTAGGTATAGTTGTTAAAAGTTACAATCAATAAAGTGGGCGTTATTTGACAAATGGGTGTGGCAATATTATAAACTCACTTTATATGGAATAATATTGACACTAGAGTGCTGAAATTTAGTACATGGGTAGGCACAGTTACTTAAAATACGGTAAGAAAAGTGGGCTTTATTCAACAAAGGGGAGTGGCAATATTATAAAAATACTATATCTCAGTTAATATTAACACTAGGGTACAAATCATGATACTGATACAAAGATAACATATTCCCTGAGCAAAAAACAAAATCTACTGCGCATCTACGTCATCACAGAGTTCAGCTGTTCGTTGTGTTTAAGTTTTGTATGTAATTCGAAGAAAAGTAACATTAATTTGCTTATGAATGTTAGAAAACATGGATGTTGATTTATATATGTTGTGAAATATAAATATATGGAAAGCTAAAAAAGGAATTTAATAAATATAGAAAAAGATATAAGCGAGTTGTCATACTCATATCGTTTTACAAATTATTTGAAAAATCATCTGGCTTAAGGCCGGCGATACATATGGAGGTGAGTAAAATGGAGTGTTATTGAGGTGATGGTTTTAAACAAAAAAAAAATTAACTTAGACGTTTGAAATTTCAGGGTTATTAAAAAAAAATAATTTTTTTTTAAATTTTTTTTCCATAAACAAAGATGGCACTCGTTACCACAACTGGCGTAAAAGACCTTGTCTTGCACTGCGTGCAATCTACTGGCTGCTAGGTTGACCTGAAACAAAATAAAAATAAAAATTTATTTTAATATTGAAAATATCTCCAGGAGGAATGTAGCAGATATTTAAAAAAAAGAGTTGGCTGTGCCGTGGACACACCCGTAGGTTTTGACGTGACGAAGTTTCTTGCTGTTGTTGTTAATGTTGATGTTGATTTTGATGTTGATGTTGATGTTGATGTTGATGTTGATGTTGATGTTGATGTTGATATTGATGTTGATGTTGATGTTGATGTTGATGTTGATGTTGATGTTGATGTTGATGTTGATGTTGATGTTGATGTTGATGTTGATGTTGATGTTGATGTTGATGTTGATGTTGATGTTGATGTTGATGTTGATGTTGATGTTGATGTTGATGTTGATGTTGATGTTGATGTTGATGTTGATGTTGATGTTGATGTTGATGTTGATGTTGATGTTGATGTTGATGTTGATGTTGATGTTGATGTTGATGTTGATGTTGATGTTGATGTTGATGTTGATGTTGATGTTGATGTTGATGTTGATGTTGATGTTGATGTTGATGTTGATGTTGATGTTGATGTTGATGTTGATGTTGATGTTGATGTTGATGTTGATGTTGATGTTGATGTTGATGTTGATGTTGATGTTGATGTTGATGTTGATGTTGATGTTGATGTTGATGTTGATGTTGATGTTGATGTTGATGTTGATGTTGATGTTGATGTTCATGTTCATGTTGATGTTGATGTTGATGTTGATGTTGATGTTGATGTTGGTGTTGGTGTTGGTGTTGGTGTTGGTGTTGGTGTTGGTATTGGTGTTGGTGTTGATGTTGATGTTGATGTTGATGTTGATGTTGATGTTGATGTTGATGATGATGTTGATGTTGATGTTGATGTTGATGTTGATGTTGATGTTGATGTTGATGTTGATGTTGATGTTGATGTTGATGTTGATGTTGATGTTGATGTTGATGTTGATGTTGATGTTGATGTTGATGTTGATGTTGATGTTGATGTTGATGTTGATGTTGATGTTGATGTTGATGTTGATGTTGATGTTGATGTTGATGTTGATGTTTGTGTTGATGTTGGTATTGGTGTTGGTGTTGGTGTTGGTGTTGGTGCTTTTCTTTTAGTTTTTTTTTTGCTTCCCCATTGGTTGTGCTCTAATTTCAATTAATCCAGCAAAAGTGATGCATATGCGTCACATTAGGCGGTTCCCTGGGGGTTTTTGACACGCCGTCAAATTTTTTTTTTATTTTTGTCATATGTCCGAAGACCTCACCTTTGTTTTCGTTCCTTAAAATTTACCGTTGCACCAGTAGTCACAGAGTTAAAAATCCATGCAACGTTTTTTCATGGCTGTAGCATTTTTACTGCATTATGTGATTGCATCCCTGAAATCATGACAACAAAATTTTTTTTTTTAATTTAGTTGTGAAGCGTAATAACACATCCCTGCTGTCGTAAAACAAAATTTACTGTAGCACTCCTCCTGAGTGAGTAATAATTCCATGCAACGATATTACATTTCTGTTACATAAGCTGCTATATTCACGACCTGACGACGCCGGAATTTTATTTTTTATTTTTGTCGTAAAGCCATGTATAAAAACTTTATTTTCCTTTTTAACCGACTTCAAAAAGGAGGAGGTTCTCAATTTGGTTGGTTTGTCCGCTTTTTTTTTTTTTTTTTTTTTTTTTTTTTTTTTTTTTTTTTTTTTAAATGTATGTACATCGATATCTCCTAAAGCACTTGCCCGATTTCCGTAATTTTTTGTCAACATATAGATACCATGAACGCGGAGGTCCTTTTTTAAAAAAGTGGGTGATATTCGACAAAGGGGCGTGTCAATATAAGAAAAACACTGTATTTAAGTTAATATTGACACTAGGGTACTGAAATTTACAGTAAAATCACTGAGGTAGACACAATTATTAAAAATTACGATCAATGAAGTGGGCGTTATATGACAAAGGGGTGTGGTCATATTAAAAAAACACTGTATCTCAAATAGTATTGACACTAGGGTACTGAAATTTAGTACAGGGGTAGACACAATTTTAAAAAACTACTATAAATAAAGTGGGCGTTATTCGACAAAGGGGTGTGGCAATACTAGAAACACACTATATATCGAATAATATTGACACTAGGGTGCTGAAATTCAGTACGTGGGTAGGCATAGCTATTACAAATTACAGTCAATAAAGTGGGCGTTGTTTGACAAAGGGGTGTGGCAATATTGGAAAAACACTGTATCTCGAATAGTATTGACACTAGGGTACTGAAATTTAGTACAGGGGTAAACACAATTTTTTTAAATTACTGTAAATAAAGTGGGCGTTATTCGACGAATGGGTGTGGCAATATTATAAACACACTATATATCGAATAATATTGACACTAGGGTGCTGAAATTTAGCACATGGGTAGGCATAGCTATTACAAATTACATTTAATAAAGTGGGCGTCCGTGGCGTAGTTGGTTAAAGTGCGTGGCCGCTATGTCAAAGAACCTGGAGACCCAGGTTCGAACCCCAGCAGCGACAGAAAATTATTTGAATTAAAATAATTTTTCTGTACGGCCGCCACCTCTCTGCAGACAATGGCAAACCTCAGAGAGTAATAAAAATGCCATGTAAAGCTTCTTGAGAATAAGAACATTCCGTTCATCGCCGTTCGGAGTCGGCGTTAAGCCTGAAGGTCCATTTCTCGGTTAATTGTGTACAAACTTAATAACACGCACAACACAATTGATCATAAGAAGCTAGGTCAAAGTCCTTTCAAGGGCTGAAATGGCCAGTTATTTATTTATTTTTTTTTAAAGTGGGCGTAATTTGACAAAGGGGTGTGGCAATATTGGAAAAACACTGTATCTCGAATAGTATTGACACAAGGGTACTGAAATTTAGTACAGGGGTAGACACAATTTTTAAAAATCACTGTAAATGAAGTGGGCGTTATTCAACAAATGGGTGTGGCAATATTAGAAACACACTATATATCGAATAATATTGACACTAGGGTGCTGAAATTTAGTACATGGGTAGGTACAGTTACTGCAAATTACGGCCAAAAAAGTGGGCGTTATTCAACAAAGGGGCGTGTCAATATTAGAAAAATACTATATCTAGCTAGAATCATTATAAGGTACGGTAAATAAAGTGGGCGGGATTATAGAAAGGACGTGGCACTAAAAATTGTAAAGAAACAGAAATGGAAAATACCCAACAAACTTTCAGGAATTAATAAAATAAATTTTATAAGAACAAACTTTCATGTTTGAAATATTCCTCAAAAATACTATTACATAAAATATTTCATATTCTCTAAAAAGGAAGAAATAAAAACTTTTTAACAAAAAAAAAACCGACTTCAAAATCACTACAAAGTAAAAAATAATTTTAAATAATTTTTCCTATTCATTTCTTGGTCATATTTTAAAAGCTATTTATATGTATTGTAATATTGGAAATCTTATCATTTTCATTTTTTCTATTTTGTTTTATTATCATCAATATATTAATTGCTTTATGAACATAAAAGCTTTGAAGTCGGCGCTCATCTTTGACACACAATCATGATCTTTTACCATTCGTGCACTATTTGGTGCCTTGGTGACACTGTAGTAATTTTAAAAGCTTTGTACACATTAAAATTCTCACTAAACTGGTTTAGGTGAGCTTGTAAAGCTCATATTGAATATGACATAGTGTGTAACAGCTGCACAAATAATGCATGGAACACATTGGTTACATTCAGCGTACTCAAAAATTGCCAATTGAAAGAAAAAAATCGCTAAGAAGCTTTTATATTCATAAAGTTAATAATATTTTTATGATAAAACAAATTAGAAAAAATTAAAATAAAAAGATTTCGACATAGTAAGATAAGCGCCGACTTCAAAGCTGTTATGTACATAAAGCAATTAGTATATTGATGATAATAAAACAAAATAGAAAAAATGAAAATGATAAGATTTCCAATATTATAATACATATAAATAGCTTTTAAAATATGACCAAGAAATGAATAGGAAAAATTATTTAAAATTATTTTTTACTTTGTTGTGATTTTGAAGTCGGTTTTTTTTTTTGTTAAAAAGTTTTTATTAATCATAGCGCTAATACTCAGCGAGTAATAATTCCATGTAACAAATTTTCAGTTGCGTTGCTTACGCAGCTCCCACTACGTCCCTATGCCGTATTAAATTTTTTTTTTGTTTTTTTAATATAGTCAAAGAATTAACCTTTATGGTCATACTATTTTTTTAATCATAGCTCTTATACCCAGCGAGTAACAATTCACTGAAACGCAGATGAATTTTTAAAAAATTAATATTTCAACTTTTTTGGAAACTAGAGCAGTATAACGTAACTTCGTCACGTCAATAGTCGTTTGAAATAATTATATGAAAAATTAAAAAAAAAAATGAAAATTTGTTTTCTTTTTCAAGAGAGTATAAATTTTTGTATTTGTTGTATAAAAAATTGTGATTCATCCTGGAGAAATTTTCGATATTTACATAAATTTTAATTTTTTTTGTTTCAGATCAACCAGCAGATTGCACGCAGTGCAAAAAAACCAATTTTTAAAAAATTGATGTATATTTTAATAAACCTGACAATTTCAAACCTTTAAGTAAATTGTTTTCTGTTTGAAACCATCACCTCAATATCACTCCATTTCACCCACTTTTTAATGTACCACCGGCCTATAAATGGTCCATGCAATCCACAGAAGTCTTAGGATTTAAATTTTCTTTGCGGCAACAAAAACGTATCCATTGCTTTTGTAAAGCTGCATTTGATGGAAACGGGAAAAAACTAATTGAGCTCGTTTTTAAGTCGTTGTTGCAATTTTTACTGCACATCTCATTTTAAATTAATTCTTTTGAAATTTTTATCGCCAAAAATGCACAAATATCAAAGCAAAACAAACTTCGAACTCTGTGTTGACGTCACAGAAACAGCTGATTGTATGAGCAAAAACTAACGGACCTGCGCAGTATATAATCTTATTTTATTGAATCATGGGTACAAATATTTGGTATGCAGGTAGGTGGGTAGGTAGAATCATTACAAAATTTAGCGGGATTGTAAATAGGGTGTGGCACTTTAAGGAAAGTACAATATATCGGTTAATATTGATACTTGGGAACTGAAATTTGGCACAGGGCTAGGTAGAATCATTATAAAGTACGGTTGATAAAGTGGGCGACTTTAGATAAAAGGCGTGGCACTTTAATAAAAATTATAAAGAGACAGAAATGGAAAATACCCAACAAACTTTCAGGAACTAATAAAACAAGTTATGTAAGAACAATGTTTGAAATTTTACTCAAGAATACTATTACATAAAATTTTTCATATTCTTTAAAAAGGAAGAAATAAAAACTTTTTAACAAAAAAAAAAACTGACTTCAAAATCACTACAAAGTAAAAAATACTTTTAAATCACTTTCCCTATTCATTTCTTGGTCATATTTTAAAAGCTAATTATATCGTCACATAAAATGCAAAAAAACGTATGATCAAAAAATTCGAAATTGTGTTTTTTATTGATTACGATTCACTACATTATATTGCATGTGTGTTATGAATTTTAAACTTCTGCCACCAAAAATAACCAAAAATAATAAAGTTGTTTGATTTGAAAATTTCGTTTCAATATCTCAAGTTGTTTGAATTTTATATCGTTTTTTGCTTCTCCTGTAAACTTATCAAAATTGATGTTACGTTATTTTGCATTTTAGGTGACGATATGTATTATAATATTGGAAATCTTATCATTTTCATTTTTTATATTTTGTTTTGCAATTATCATTAATATATTAATTGCTTTATGAACATAAAAGCATTGAAGTCGGCGCTAATCTTTGATACACAATCATGGTCTTTTACCATCCCTGCACTATTTTAAACTTTTTTATTTGATGCTTTGCTGCCTTGGTGGCACTGTAGTAATTTTAAAAGCTTTGTACACATAAATATTCTCACTATACTGGTTTGGGTGAGCTTTTAAAGCTCATATTGAATGTGACATAGTGTGTAACAGCTGCACAAATAAAGCATGGAACACATTGGCTACATTCAGCGTACTCAACACTTGCCAACTGAAAGAAAAAAATCGCTAAAAAGCTTATATATTCATAAAGTTATTAATATTTTTATGATGATAAAACAAATTAGAAAAAATGAAAATAAAAAGATTTCAACTTAGTAAGATAAGCGCTGACTTCAAAGCTTTTATGTTTATAAAGCAATTAATATATTGATGATAATAGAACAAAATAGAAAAAATGAAAATGATAAGATTTCCAATATAATAATACAGTACACTCTCACAAATTAGAACTCTCACAATTTCGAACTGTCCAGATATTTGAAACTGCCATTTCAATATTGAACGCACTGGTTCTAAATTCTGGACTTTTTTTATTTATTAAATTCATAAGTGATCTTGCTCATTAATATAAATTTAAAAAAGGGGAATTATATGAGTTTTATGTTAAAAAATAAAAATTATTTTGTGTTAACATATTTTTTTTAACTAGTTTCATTATTTTCTTTTAAATTTCCGTGAAAGAAAGTCCAAAAATTAGAACATGCATGCATTGAAGAAAATTCAAGTATGGTCGTAACATATCTAATATGTCTTCTTTTGATTTGTATTTAAATAATCATATTGCTACATATAATTTTTTTGATTCTATAAGTAAATCAAAATTTAACTCCTTCAAATTTTGTATTAATTTTCATATGCTTTGTATTTTATGTATTATAACATCATGTGTAAGAGCAGTAAGATTATCTGTGTGTTCATCACAGAACCAGTGTGAGAAAGAGAAGAAGTATAATGACCAAGTAGCGAACGAGAACCATGATAAATACAACCATGATTTTTGTTTGTGTTTTCTTTTAATATCAAAGACATGCTCCATATGCGCCCTTTGCAGCATTTTTTTAAGCGGCGGCCAGTGTAAATCCATAGGAATTCTTAATTTTTGTAGAGATTTTCTATAGTTCAGACACAAACTTTACAATCATAAAGCCTAGTATGCTGTAGGAACGAAAATTTCTTGGCATATAATTCTACACCCGAAATATTAGTGTAGAGTCAAAAACGTTTGTGTGGAGAAAAAAGCAACTACAGTACGACCTAGCTCAATGCAACTAATAGAAATTCGGCCAGTTGACGTAGTTAATGTTGAAGAAACGCAATTAAACTTCTAAACATAAAGCTTTATTGCACTGAATCCTAGATATTGTGGTTTTATGTATTAAGATATGCACTTTGTTTCCTTAAATATTGTTTTAAGAGATTTTTCGTACATCAAAAATGTATTTTACAAGAAAAGAAGAACTCAAAGTAAATAATATAAAAGTTTATGGAAGTGTACGCAAATGGAAGTTGCGATAATTGTGCATTTTTTTTTTAAGTTGCGTTTACTGAGTCAACAATGTAATTTTTTGAGTATTGCGATTATCGAGTGTTGCGTAAAGCGAGGACGAACTGTTTTCTTATTGAAATGTCAAAATTCTAGTGCTAATTAAATGCCCGGACATATAATCGACAGCAAAATTTTGACATTTGAACTCTCCACATGGTTGTTGTACTTGCTAGCATTGAACAAATTGTTCACCTCTACAGCGTACTAAGTAGCGAAAAAAAATTCCGCTGCCTTTTCACTGTCAAAAACTCAATGCATTCCATATGGAAAGTTTCTTTCCGCTTCTACAGCATACTGGGCTTAAGCAGAAAATGAAAAAATGTTTATGAATAACAATGTTAGCAAGGTTGCATAGAAGCTGCGTAAAGCCTTAAACAGTGCGTAACTAAACAAGCGTTTAAAGGTTGTTTAAGGAAATCTATTGAATAAGGCTGTTAATGACTAACGTATTCTACGTCTGACCTAAGCGCCCGTGTTATCTAACACAGGCTTGAGTTTTTTTTTTGCATCATCTGAAAAGAAGTGATAAAATTTAATAACGATTTAAAGATGTGGTTTTCAAAAAAATTCCTACTGAAATCTATATGAAAAACAAAAACAAAAAAAAACACCAAAAAAACATTTCATTACTACTTTGCTTGCAGGAATAACACATGGTCCTATAAGTCCCGAAACTAAGTAATACAAAAACTTTTTTTGCAAGTATTCTTCTTTATTAATCAACATAGGTTCCTTCAAGAGCAATACATTCATTCCACCGCTTTACTAACTTTTCAATGCCGGTTTTGTAGAACGATTTGTGCTTCGCCTCAAAATTCGCTTCAGTTTCAGCCATCACCTCTTCATTGGAGCAAAATCTCTTGCCGGCAAGCATTTTTTGAGGTCAGCAAACAGTCAGTAGTCGCTGGGGTCCACCGTTCTGGCGAAAACGGTAGATGAGGAAGCAATTCGAAGCCCAATTCGTGTATTTTCGCCATCGTTTTCAGCGATTTGTGACACGGTGTATTGTTTTGCTGAAAAATTATTTTTTTTCTTTTTCAAATGAGACCAATTTTTCACGATTTCATCTTCAAACGCTCCAACAATGCTTTATAATAATCGCTGTTCATTGTTTTTCCCTTTTCGATGAACGAAATGCGCATCCCATAATACAAATTTCATAATCTTTCTAGCCGACTGTTGTGTTTTGGTCACTTTGGCCTGCTTTCATCGGTTGCTCTCCACTCAGCTGAAGACCGTTTTGATTCCGGTGTGTAATGGTGGATCCATTATCACATATCGACGCAAAAATTTGATTATTCTTTGTAAACAGTGGCAAACAGCTCTCCGAATCATCGACACGATGTCGATTGTCGACATTAATTTTTCTGTTCGGTCTTCACCTCTCTGCAGAGAATGGCAAACCTCAGAGAGTAAAATAATACCTTGTAAAGTTGCTGGAGAGCATGCACATTAGCCGTTCGGAGTCGGCATAAAACTAGTAGGTCCAGTTCTCTATCAATTGTGTACAAACATTTAATAACACAGACAACACAATTTGATCTTAAGAAGCACAACACAATTGATCTCGGTCAAATTCCTTTCAAGGGCTGAAATGCCCAGTTTATTTATATTATTATTTACTTAAGATCAACTGGTTCATATTCGAATTCAATTATTTAAAAATTAAGGCTAAGCTCTTAGAAAGAAATTCATGTTAAGTTTACGTAACGTTTGGTGATGTTTAAATTAACTGTTGCCATCCTAACTTAAATTTTTGATGACTTTTAAGAAAAAAATTATCTATAACAAAACATAAATAAATAAAAAACAATAAAACAAACAAACAAAACAATAAAATGCCACCCGTAAGCTTTTCATATTAAATTTCAAAAGCAATTTAATGTTAATGCAATTTCATTTTGAATAGGGAAAGAAACCATTGTTACAGCAACTTCAAGGTTTTTAATTAATGGCGGTATCTTTGAATTTCCACATTTGTGGCAGCAAAATCGAAGCAACAACAAAAGCATTACACAATATCTCACCCAAAATAACAACAAACAAAAGAAAGAAAAAAAAATGCTTATACATTTTTCAATATGTCGTCAGCAGGTAGCAAATATTATGCAAATGTTGCTGTTGTCCTTGATGGTTGCTGTTGGGCTGTGTAGCGTGGTTGTTGATAAATAATTCATGTTGTTACTCATTTACACAAGTTCTTGACATGGCGAATGAAATTTTAGCTACTTGGTTGACTCATTTTACCGCACTCATTGTTATTGTTGTTCTTGCTATTGTTGTAGCATCACGCAGCATGTTGCCAACGCGCACGCATAAAATTATAATTATTAATAAATCCCTCGATGGAGCTCATAAATTTATTACTACGATTCGATGGCAACAATTTTGCTTAAAGATCAGAATGAAAAAAATCCTACAGTAACATATTGCTCTGTGAGCTTTAAGCCAACAACTAAAGCTATGGAATGAAAACAACAACAATGCATGAAACAAGAACCCCTGGCAATCAGTGCAAAAATATGGCAATATTTTTATTTTGTCACAGCTTTTTAATTTAATTTCGTTGTTAAAGGTTTTTGTTTTTTGTTTTGCTCAAAAAATGTCAAAAATTAAATTAAAATATCCTTACAGGGTATCCTTATTTTGGTAACTTCCGCTATTTGGTTGCTGCTGCTGCTGCGGCTGATGCTGCTGCTTCAGTGTTGCTTTTATTTTTGATATGATTTTGCAAAAACATTTTTCACTAAATTGCATTGTGGCGAGTGTTGCCACATAATTTCATTGTGCTACAATTTTCGCCACATGCTGTGCTCACTTGCTTGCCAACAGCTACATACATATATTGCTCTGAATTTGCTTCTCATCCAAAAGCAAGTTGTTTTTGTTGCTGTTGGTGTTGTTGTTGTTGTTGTTAACACTGTGTGGCTTGCTCTTTGCACTCGCTTCTGCTCAGTCTGGCTAGAAGTCCATTAAAATTGTTTAAAATCGGATGCAAAATAATGGCGTAAAAAGCAGCTGCAGCAGCCGGAAGTAATTCCTAATACCGGAAATAGCTGCAACATAGCCCCCAAATCACTTGGCTCCATCGAACAAGCGGGTGGAGCGGGGATTGGCCTACTTGGTTTGGTAAGGATGTGGCTCACTGCTGCTTGTTGTTGGCTTTAATGCTCTGCACTGCTGTCATTTGGCATTCGTTTGACAAATGAAATGGAAATGGAAATGCAAATAAAACATAATACATCTAAGCAATAACACACACACACACACACAGTGCAGTCAAATTTTGAAACTTACTTAAAATAGAATAAAATAAACACAAAATCGCCAAGCCATTTAGTTGTGACCAAAAAGAAATGTGCTTTAAATAATGGCATGAAAATAGAAGCAACACAACTGCCAACTTCATGCTGCAAATCCTTTTACAAACATCCCCATTTATTTGAGTGAAATTGAATTGGAAAGTCTGAAAATTTCGAAAGTTTGTAAAGTTTTTCCAAATTTTTCGAGTTCTGCACAACAAAGTTTCACTTCAACTTTATACTATGAAGAGTATTTTTCAAAAACTTCTAAAATAATATTTTGTATCATAGCAAAAAAAAAACAAACTTTCAACTCTTAAGCTTAGTGGAGTCAAACAGGGGTCAAAAGCAAAATTTACTTAAAGTTTTCAAAATTCCTTACTTTTCAAATAAATATACTAACAAAATTTACAATTTTGTTTGAAAAACTTCTTTTCAAACACTTCAAAAGGCTACATGTAAAAACAAAAAAAAAATAATTAAAAGGACTTGACCATTTAAGCCCCTAAAACTTTAACCGAGGTTGTTATGATCAAATTCTGTTATACGTGTTAAAAAAATTTTGCACACAAATGACCGAAAACTGGACCTACTACCCAGCAGACATTATGACTCTCAAAGGACTCATATAAATGAGTTTTTATTGTCATAATGTGATAAAATAAATAATGGAATCTTAAAAGACTCATATGAAGACTCTTTCAAAACTCACAGAAGTTATTATTTTAAGAGTCTTAAGTGTCATGTTAAAGACTCTTTTTTGGTGTAACACTCTTTGTAAACATTAATTTCTGACATTGATATGATGTTAATAAATCCTCAGAAACCCCTTTGTGGGCAGTTATCGTATGTGCCATTTTTCCCATTTATTTAATAATATTAACAATAAAAATAAAAATATTTTCATATTTTGCCATTTATCGTACTTATAAAACACGCATAAAAAATACTATTTTTAGAGTCTTATTTCTGAGCAATCATATCAAAAACTCCTTTAGGATTCTTTTTATTGCGTACTCATAAAACACGCATAAAAATAATCTCTTTAGAGTCTTATTTCTGAGAAATCACTTAACAATCATATCAAAGTCTCCTTTAGGATAAAACTCCATTGCGTACTCATAAAACACGCATAAGAAATACTCTTTTTAGAGTCATGTTTTTTTTTTTTTTTTTTTGGGGCATTCAGAAAATGTTTGCAGGGTAGGTTTAAGCCAACTCCGAACGACTAATGTGCATGTTCTCAACAAGCTTTTCATTGCATTATTTACTCTCTGAGTTTCGCCATTGTATGTACCCAGCAGTTATTTTGGAGGCAATTGAAAAAGTGAACTAGTTCATTTCTAGCGCAGTTCGCAGTAGCTCTGAAAAAGTACAAAAGGCGTTCAATATAGAACAGTTATTTTTGCTTTTGTTTTCAAAAGTATTGCTGAAAAAAATAAACGCGTTCTGGCTACTTTTCAAAATTTGCTGCGCACAAGAAAAAATAATAAAAAAAAAATGTTTATATACAAAATGTTTTCTGGAATGTGGGTGGAAAAGATGGTACAAATGATATCTTTAGGACCTTTCGGTTGCACTAAATTTTTACACTTTTAATATGTTCACTTTAAAACTAGTTAAAAAAGATCCACTTTCAGGCTTCTGCAAAAGCAACCAGTTTAAAAATGTTCCTAATGCAACTAGTTTAAATATGGGGAAAAAGGAGTGTTTCTGGGGACAATTGTCTTTTCCTATGACATCAACCCGCAAAAAGCGTCAGTTCGTTCAATGTTAAAGGGTATTGAAGTGGAACTAGTACTGGTCCTTTTTGGAACTAGTTCAGAACTATTTCAAATTTGGTCCACTTTTCTGCTGGGTAGAGAGTTAACGACTGATCTCAAAAATTTATTTCAATTGAAACAATTTTCCATGTCAACTGATTTTCGAATTTGGTCTCCAAATTGCATCGAACGGTCCACGTATTTTTTAACGCACTTAGTAACGGTCTCCAAAGGCTATGACACATGGAGAGAAAAAATCAAGCCAATAGGCTATCAGTTTACACTCAAGCGTTAATTTCTCCATTTAAACATTATTTTGCTAGAATATTAAGAAAAAAGGTTTAATTCAAGAAGCATTTGCTTAAAACGCAAGAATATTTTTTCTAGATTCAAGCCTAATATATGCTTGAAGTGAGAAAAATTTGCTCGATTCAAGTAAACAAATTGCTGAAAACTAAAATAATTTACTTGATTTGATAAAAATGTGCTTCATCCAAATATGCAATTTGCTCAATATTAGAATACTTTGGTTTTTCTTATAAAGAGAGGAATTGGCTTGATCCAAGTAATAAATTGTCCGAAAATTAGAAAGTTTTGCTTGATACATTAGATTGTTTTTAATCATGTATCTGAAAATTGTACAAAACTTCACTTATTTATTTTTTTTAAAAAAGATTTTCTGATCTTGGGATTTATAAACAAATGAATTAACTGTGTTCAATTGATTGTGATTAGATAATGAATAATATATCTTTAGATGATAAGTGATTTTTTTTACTTATAATTTTAAGGCTAAAGATTGAAAGGTATATAATTTTGAAATAATTTTGTATTTTCTTTAATCAAGCAAAATCTATATTAAGGGGGGAAAAAGTCATTTTCTGTTTGTTTGACTACAATACAAATCTTAACGGCTGAACGGATCTAACTCACATTCGGCTCACATAATACTTAAATCCTAACTTAGGTTATGGCATACTAAGTTTTGACCACACCTCTTCCGCGCCTTTACAAGTAACGGAAATCTAACTACTAGCGTATATTTTTCAAGCGAAAATGCTCGACTTATTAATTTTTAGGAAATCCTGTTATTTTGACATCAAAAATATTCACATATCTTTAAAATTGCACAAACTTCTGGCATAACGACTTTTTCTAATAACATCGTTTCCTTAGAATAACAAAAAAAACTTTCAAAAATTCGTATATTTTAGTTGCGATGCAAATAACTCCGTTCTTTTTGAATATATTTCATTCAAATTTTTTTCGTTGATAAACTCAATTCAAGTACCGTTATCTTAGTGGATATATTTTTAATATTTCTTTCAAAAAAGGTCGAAAATATTGACTTTTTACTCAAAAAATGACACAAAAGTTGTTTTTGTTGTTAAAATAATAAAAACTCAAAATTGCATTTTCGACCAGCTTCAACATGACATAGGGTTCAATAGCAAAAATGCTTCAAATTTTACAAAAAAAAAAATATTAACTGTTTTTGTCATCACAAAACATGACCCTACCCCCAGTGATTTATTCTTTTTATAGAATAGTTAAGCCCAAAGAATAATTTAGGTAAAAAAATTATACCAATATCTCTTTCCGATCAAAAGTTATCGCAATAAATATATTTTCTCGGCCCCTCTGCATCTCTTTATTATTAATCAATACAAAAAACATCCTTTAATATGAGCAACCATAATACATTCTGAGATTTCTCTTCATCACCTTTTATGGATGGAAAGTTTAATTTTTGCATATTTCCATACACTTTATGGCAAAAACTTAATTTATTCTGGCAATTGATAGTCAAAATTCGCTAAATTATAAACGAATAAAAATTTCTTAATTCTCAATTTTTAAAACCGTATTTTTGTGAACGGAAGTAAAGTTGATTTTTTGCATATTTCCTAAAAATAAAAAAAAAAAAATTTTAAAAAAATTGTTCGCTCATTGCGGGAATCGATCGATAAGATCTCATGGCTTCAAAACTCACGATTGAGACGACTAAGCTATCGAAAACATATTTTTTTGAGTTCAATGTACTACAAGAATTTCCGAATAGAAATTGCTGTAATATGAAATGTCAACAGTGAAATGACAATGACAGCAGCCTATTATATTTTTCTTAGACACAAACCAAGCTGTTTTTCAAATGCTTATCTATTAATAAAAATCATTTTCTGTGAACATTTAAATTTTACATTTCTTACCCCGATATAGCATATCAGCTATATCTGTCTGTGTTTTATTATCACTCTGGAGTTTATTTGAAGACGTTAAATTGGGACGAGACGAAGTTCGCTGGGTCCGCTAGTAATTTATAAATTCAAGAATATTTCTAATAACCAACTCTGCGTTTACTTAAATTAAGAAAATATTTTCAAATCAGCCAAATCGGATGAAAACTACGCCTACCTCCCATACAAAGTGACTATTAAAAAGGTAAAATCTCTTTAAATTCCGCAACAATTAATATACGCTCTTGAAGTTTTGCGAATAAGATTTAATACCTAAGTATATAATACAACGAAATCGAGCGAAAAAAACTCTGTGACTACTGCCGCAACGGTAAATTTTATGTAACGAAAATTAAATTGAGGTCTTCGGGCACATCATAAAATAAAAAAAATTAAAAATAAAATTGACGGTGTCATGAGGCCCCCCAGAGAACCGCGTTATGTAACCGAAATGCATTAATTTTGCCTGGATAAAGTGCATTGCAGTTAAGGCAAAGTTAACGTACCACAGAAAAGCACAATCAATGTATGTAGAAGCAAAAGCAAAAGTAAAAAGTAAAAAGTAAAAAGTAAAAAGTAAAAAGTAAAAAGTAAAAAGTAAAAAGTAAAAAGTAAAAAGTAAAAAGTAAAAAGTAAAAAGTAAAAAGTAAAAAGTAAAAAGTAAAAAAATAAAAGTAAAAAGTAAAAAGTAAAAAGTAAAAAGTAAAAAGTTAAAAGTAAAAAGTAAAAAGTAAAAAGTAAAAAGTAAAAAGTAAAAAGTAAAAAGTAAAAAGTAAAAAGTAAAAAGTAAAAAGTAAAAAATAAAAAATAAAAAACAAAAAGTAAAAAGTAAAAAGTAAAAAATAAGAAGTAAAAAGTAAACAGTAAAAAGTAAAAAGTAATAAGTAATAAGTAATAAGTAAAAAGTAAAAAGTAAAAAATAAAAAGTAAAAAGAAAAAAGTAAAAAGTAAAAAGTAAAAAGTAAAAAGTAAAAAGTAAAAAGTAAAAAGTAAAAAGTAAAAAGTAAAAAGCAAAAGCAAAAGCAATAGCAAAAACAAAAGCAGCAAAAAAAGCTAAAGCAAAAGCAATTACAACAGCAACAACAACAACAACAACAATCTAACGAAGTTCTGACAAGCTGAAAACAAAAGTTATGATTTCAACAGTTTTTTCGTGGCAACCAACACTGGTCACAAACAAAAAAATAACACAATGAAAGCCGAGGAGGACTATGACAAAAATTAGGATATGGGTTACGATAAAGATTCAAAGATGTAGACACACCTAAAAAACACCTTTCCAAACTAGGAAAAGGATTCGGACCAGAATTAAGTCAAAATTTTGGTCATGAATTAAAACAAACTAAAGTTTAGACATGAAGTAGGAAAATTATTACGACGAAAGAAAAATAACGGAAGTATGAGGATAAGTTTTGGAGCAAAGGATAAGGACAAGGATATAGTAATACTATCGCGTCAAAAGCTATGGATGTGTCCACGACACAGCCAACTCTTTATTTATTATAACTACGAGAAAGAAAATTGAATTTTTTTCGAAAAGTGAAATATCACAAATCTAGTAATTTTTATCCGATTTTTAAATTTGACAGTTAATTTTAAAGAACAATTGACAGATTCTGAAACAAAACAATTGGGAGAAATATCATTGTTATCACTCTTTAAAAAACTAAGTTCTTTCATATTTAAAATGAAAAGCGTAAAAAGATGATTACTAAGCCAGAATTAACTTTTCACGTATAAATAATTGGCTTTCATAAAACTGCCCTACAGTTTTGAAACGCAGTGTTTTTGATAGTCACCGCTATATAAATAAATTTGAATTGTTTAAAATTTTTTAATTGGCATAATTTTCCCATGATGAACAATTTTTTAAATTCCTATTCAAAATTAATAATGCTATTGTTAGAGTGTGAGCTATTTATTAAAAATTCACTTATACTGGAACTGCAGCATCATCATGAAGGTGCTATAGATAGTACGGGTAAGCTGTAAAGAAAGAATAATAATAATTTAATATTCATAATGTAAGACTTGCCTAAAATAGATGTTTGTATAGAATGAAATCATATTTATTCGTATATTTTATAGTTTGAAATTTAAGCTGGTAAACGAATGTATACGTATGTATATATAATTAAAATGGCTTAGTTCTTGTTTTTCTAATTAATGCCATTATTTAAACATACAATTTTAATTATCAATATTTTTTGGAATTATAGATACATTTGTTTTGTTTCTATTTTATAAGTTTATGAATACTTATCTAAATACCTTTTTAAATAAAATTCTTTTATGTTGTGCTTACCCCCAAGGCAGTGCTGACTGTCATCGGCATGACTCCAGCAATATTGATGGTACGCGGTGACTGCGCTCGCATCAACATCAAACGCACGGTCTTCTGTTGTGAGATATTGAGACCGTACCAATGAATATTGTAGATTTCATTACAAAACTGATCATTCTATGGAAAAATTAAAAAATATAAATGCGTAAATTATAAAGAAAATTTATTAAATAAAGGCTTGTTAAGTACTACTAATTAATTGCTTTGAATTAAGGGTTGACTATTGAATAAACTACCTATTACCAATTATGGGTTCATTTCATTTGCAAGAAAATTCAAAAAATGTCACATGCAGGGCTATTTATTTTCTGGCTTCAAGAGCAGGCGTACATATATCTATACTATTATATAAAAGGCTTAAGATGTATCTTCGAGTGAGGTAAACTTGAGAACTACTGAACCGTTTTCAATAATTCCTTCACTAATTCAAAGCATCATTCTTTACCTAGGCTATTGTATACTTTATTTTTAAAAACCTACCCTCAAAAGTTATTAAAATTTAAGATTAAGTACCATCTAAAAAATTATTCATGCACGCTGCATTAAGGGGGATTATGTACCCAGAACTTGTTTTTAATTATTTTTCTTGAAGCATTTTCTTGAAGCTTCAGGTCTCAAGAATATGTGCTTAAAATTTCAAGTCGATATCTCAAAAAATAACAAAGTTATAGCCTAAGGAGTGAACCGCCTTATAGACAGCTCCGTGCTAGCCTTTGTTTTCAAACGCATTTTTCTCGAAACCTTGTTTTCAAAGGGTGACCAAGATTGCTCGAAACTCAGTGAACCAATCGTTTTGATTTTTTGCAAAAGGTCTACGTATCTCATATAAATTATATTATAAATTATATTATCATACGTATCTCATCTCATCAAATAAATTAAAAATGTAACAAAAAAAATAAAAAATATTAAAGAAAAATTATTAGCAGTACGAATCATATATTCAGATTGCTTCATCGCTGTCACTTGTAACCATCTATATTCTTTTTTTGAATGGTAAAAAGTCACTTTCATCACAAACTAAAAACCGTGTAAGATCTAAAACGTTCTAAACGAGTACCGTGTAATACGGGGGATAAGTGTACTTTCTGAAAGCCAATTTTGTTCCCTTTTGAATGATACCTTGTAATAAAATCGATTGCATGGTTTTTCCACAAAAAAATTTGAAAGTAAAAGGTTCACCGTTGTCCCAGTGGTCGTCAAAGGGTTAAGGTGTCCATCAACACAATACGACGCCTTTTGGCAGAATTTGGAATAAAAACCAGAATTAAGAAATCCAAACCTCTATTGACACGAAATCATATTAAAAAGATGCTAAATTGAGCAACGTAGAATCAAGACCGAGATTGCACAAATCGTGGTAAAAATAAGAGGAGAACGATCCAAAATGTGTGTCAAAAAAAAAAAAAAGATACAGTATACCGTGTATACAGTAAAGAAGTGAAACTTCTTCTTTGTATACACTCTTTCTCTTCTAGAATAAGAACTATTTTAGTGTAAAGGCTCGATTATGCAATCGTAAAGCTATGCAACGTAACGTGGCGTAGATTTCTATTTGGAATAGAACCCATCGCTGCGCTAGGTTACGTTACGATTTCACTAACCACTTACACTTATTTTTCATAAGATAGAACTCTACGTCACGTTACGTTGTGTTGCTTTACGATTGCATAATCGAACCTTAAAGGCAAAGAGAGAACTTTTTAAGCAAAAGAAGCACAATAAAAATTTTTTATAAAAAAAATATTCTGTTTATTTAATATTCATTGGTATGGACCTATGGCCGAAAAGCAATTAATTTGATAACAAATTTGCGTCGTATTTACATATAAATGTGATTAGTTACATATAAATGAGTAATATTACTCATATCAAATTATACTTTCTATTATTAATAATATTTCGATATAAAATTATATAACTACAATATGTATAAAATAGTTATCTATTGAAAGAACTTATTCCAACTTTTCTTGCGCACAGTGTCAAGTTAGCGTTATGGGCGACAGCATATGCTTTATGAATTTGGGTTTTTATATAATTTTATATCGCAATATTATGAATAAAAATATAATATGTGTAATATGAGCAAAATTCATAGAGGTTATATTAATATATTGAATTAGAGATATACCAACGTTGGTATTCTAAAAAAATATTGGCATGGCAGCCCTAGTATGAGAGTCTACTTTGCGAAAATCATAATGCGCTCAGGGCAACTCTCTTATTCACTTCTGCTTCGCTGATTCTTTCTCTCTTCTACCCGAGTCATGGCAACCCCCCTGTCTACCACACATAGAACGCAATCAGCACACAATCTGCGGCTTTTGCCACCCAGCGGTAATCGAAGCGCTTCAAAAGCACTAAACAAGCGCTTCTGCCATAGCGCTTCACACATATAAAGCGGTTTTTAAGTAAACCAAATTCATATTAAAATTTTCTAGTAAACCCGTATGACGTTAAAACGCCAAAATGCGCTCGCCTATCTTCGTTGTGCGGCTTAATAGCACATCTATTCTGTCGTTAACTAAAATTTACCGTAGCACGTCTCCTGAGCGAGTTATAATTCAACGATACTAAATTTCTGTTGTATAAGCTGCTATCTTCACGACCTGACCTTCCGTGCGTAGAATTGGGCTTATCATCCAATACAGATGTCTTAAGAAGAGGTATAGGATGTTTGAATCATCTGTGCAAAGTATGCTCTCCTTCAAATGAGCTGGCGGCGATGCCAGGAAAGGCTCCTGGAATAGCGATTTTGCATGAACTTGCTATTTTGTGGCTAGTGTATCAATATAAAATATATTTGTACGTTTTTCGCTTCGTTCAACTGCTTTAATTATACAATAGTATGAAATTGAAAATTTGAGAAAACATTTATCACATAGTTTTAGGCATTAAATAGAAAGCTGGCTTTCTTCGTAGAAGATTGTTTTGGTTTTCTTATTTAAATACAAAATTTTTAAGAAAAAGTAAGACCTTATTGCACATCTACAGAGCAAGACCTTTCTATTGATACCCTCTTTATAAAAATCGCATTTACGGTATAGATTTGATAGTCATCACAAAAAAAGCGCTTGCGTAATAATAATATAGAATAGATATTGGATATCCTAGGATGAAAGCGCTTCTTTACAAACAAATAGTTAAAAAGCTCTTTAAAAAAAACAAAAAAAAGTGAGAAAATTTTATAAGATGCGAGGATTGAACTCGGACCACTGGATTTACAATCAAATGTCTTACCACTCTGCTATTACCTCGCTGTTTTTATTACGAACAAAATGTGTATAAAAATCTGAAAAGCACATCCTCAAAGCATATCAAAACTACGCATAAAAAGCGCTATTTCTAGGAACGCTTTTTATTTTGCCGCTGGGCATCTACAGCAAAAGTAGTTTGATTCATTGGTATATAGAGCAAATTTTTATATGAAGAGTTTATCTCATTGGATAGAGCGCCGTCTTTGTAATATTGAGTTCGCAGGTTCGATCCTCAGCGGTATCAAGCATATTTTTTAAGTCTTTTATACAATGTATATCCATCTCATTCTCTCTACTGTAAAACATATCTTTCTTCTCTATCGTGTAACGAAATGAAGTAAATTGACCTTGAAATTTCACTCCTCAATATTCTCGTTCAAATTTCGAAGCGCCGCCTAAGAAGTTTCACTTCAAAAAAAACAAAAACAAAACTAGAAAATTTTATATTTTTGAAGATGCGAGGATTGAACCCGCACCGCTGGCATTTCAATCAAACGCCTCACCACTATGCTATTTGTCAGCTGAATTAAGTATGAACAAAATGTAAATAAAAATATGAGCTCCACAACTCTGAAGTCTGAAAAGCACATCCTCAAAGCATATCAAAACTACACATAAAAAGCGCTGTTTCTAGGAACGCTTTTTATTTTGCCGCTGGGCATCTACAGCAAAAGTAGTTTGATTAATTGGTACATAGAACAAATTTTTATATGAAGAGTTTAGCTCAGAGGATAGAGCGCCGCCTTTGTAGTCTCGAGGTAGCAGGTTCGATACTCAGCATGACAAAGATATTTTTTCAGTCTTTTATATAATGTATATATAAAATTCTCTCATTCTCTCTCATTCTCTCTACTGTAAAACATATCTTTCTTCTCTATCGTGTAACGAAATGAAGTAAATTGACCTTGAAATTTCACTCCTCAATATTCTCATTCAAATTTCGAAGCGCCGCCTAAGAAGTTTCACTTCAAAAATGTGTGGTCTTAAATAAGTCTTAGAATATGCGCAGAAATTATGTGAAAGATGCGATAGATAATGCCAAGCCACTCATTAACAATACTGGTGACTGGAGTAGAATTACCATTGGGACACTGGTGACCCTTTTACTTTTAAATTTTTCCTGGAAAAACTATGCAAACGATTTTTATTTACAAAGTATCATTCAACACAGAAAGAATGTGGCTTTCAGAAAGTACTTAATTTTCAAGGGTAGATTCATCCCTTTGCCTACCAGACCACCCCAAAGTCGAAAAATCTTGACTTTTTCTCCCCCTTCTTCTTGCTGCAAAATTTTGGAGGCAGGAGGAGCTATAGGTACAACATTTTTGGGGAAGTTGCGGGCAACCTTCCACTTTTTAACAAAAAGTAGCAAAAAAAGATAGTCCACTTGGGCTATCTTCGCGACCACCAAATCTGACGGCACCTATATGTCCCAATTTTCGAAACACTAATTCTTAAATATATTAAATATATTAAATATCTTAGATATATACATTTTAACCCATTAAGCACCCAATTTTTAAATGTTGCCTTGAAATAATATCACATATTAGACGAATGTTACAACAATTTTAAAATAATCCTTGTTTTCGGTCTGCGATTCAAACCATTATTTGATACTTACAGATTTTTCAACTTGCGTGCCCAAAATGCAGTATTCATAGAGAGAATTGAAGCCATAAATCACATAGGCATAGGCACCCGGCCAAGTACTGACCATAATAATATAAAGCGTTATGAGTATTGAAATAAAAGAGCAAGTTATCTGCACTGTGATATTCCAAAAGAATATTTCATTACATTTATCGGTAAATCTATAAATGATATGTTGATTCCTATGAGAAATTATTGAACAACTGATAAACAATAAAATAGACTTACGCAAAATATGACTGATGCCAAGCCACAATTTCATGCAACATCTCCGTGATTTCCTTATCATTTTCATAATCGTTCGTTTTACAGTCAATTGCTTTGTTTAAATCCTCGATTTTTAATTTTAAGATATCTACATACAGCAACGAGTTCAATAAGCAAATAACAATTATTGTGTCACCAGCATAGAGACCAAGACTGGCCATAGTAATCCAAATTTCATGGGTTATAAATATCGACCAGTAGCCGAAATCGGTGCTCACATCAAAACCAGGCAATTGGGTAAACATAATCATATACCGTTCACCACTAGTCATGAGTTTTGATAGCGGCAAAACCATGGCCAATATTACCATCTGGAAATAAACCAGGGCAACAACAGATAAAACCGTACGTATCCGCTTACACCCCATCTGCAGAATCGATTCATAGCGCTGATCTATTTTCTCATGCTTTTTAAATAGTTGCAGCATCGTGATATGAATCTCATGGTATTGCTTAGGATTACGTATGGCTGACCACAATTTGGTAGCACAAGAAAGTCCACATAATACGGTGCAGAGAGTGCCAAGTTTCTGAATAAAATCGTCGTCATCAGTTGCTCGTATAGTATTGAACGAGCATGAGAAAAAGCAGATGATGGATATAATGAGAATGTAAGTTATCCAATTCTTGCGATAATTTTCCACTAGAACATTAACTCCAATGAGTTCTGCACAAAGCTCCACGGTTTTCATGAAGTTTTCATACCTTTCAGCCGGTCGAACCATCGGAATTATTTTTTACGAATAAGAATTGAATCTGGACAATGAATGCGACTATGCAATAAAGACCTTGACAATAAAAGCTGGTTTTATATAAATTTTCTAGGTTTGTTGTAGCGTTTATCTGACTGTTAGAACTATGTGAATAAAGTCATCAATGTCATGTATATTACCGGATGGCTTAGAATTAACAGATGTTGTTTCCCACATTATGCAATGGAGGTGTTTGGTTAGTTATGGAGGTGATGTAAGAGTTCGCTTTATATAGAAATATTATTAATATGTCGAGTTTGATGGAAAGTAGTTTGCAATACAGAAAGTTTTGGTCTCTACGAAAGTTATTGCTTGGATCAAATTATATTCAGCTTTTTCAGTTTGTATTTTACTGATTCTTCCTAACAAACAAAATGATTCACTAATATTATCGTTTACGAATCGCATTCTCGTACATTCCATTCATTAGCAATTATTAGAAGCGAACCGGTAACGAGTCTCTAAAACTAAAAAAAGTAAGTCGGTAACGATCACTAAAACGAAATAAAAAAAAGATATAGTTCACATATCGTTAAATATAACTTAAGTCACTCTGTAACAAATCGCTAAAAATAAAAATAAAGATTCGTAAATGAATTGCTAAAAATGAGAGAAGCGAATTGTTAACGAATCGCTAAAATTCAAAGAATTGATTCGCTAACGAGTCACAAAAATGTTGAATGGCAATTCGATAGTGAATCGTTGAGACTGAAAAAAAAAATTTATACGGAAAGAATTTTTTTCTTTGTTTCAACTGAGCTAAAAACATCTTCGATGGAATTTAACAAAGTCATAATTTCAATCGATGCTTTCTTTAAGCATCAACCCAACCTCTGATGTAGTCGGACTATTCGACGACTATTCAACAAAACTATTCGATAACATTTAAAAAACGATTCATAAGCGATTCGTTAACGAATCACCTCTCGCCGCAATGTTTATTGAGTTACTACATACAAAATGAAAATACAAACATGGTAAAAGCTCTCAAAATTTCACAAAATTTTATCTTATCTCTTGAATTTTGCTCAGAAGCTTTGTTCATAAATTCTAACTTTAAGCTTGAAATTTGCGAATTCAAGCATTGAAAATTCAGCAAATGACGCTTATCTCTCATACAAAGAGTCAAATAGCAAAATAGTGAAATCACTTAAAATACCACAAAATTTAATTAACTAATTAAAACCTGGAAAATTTGCAAATAAGTTCGGTCACACCGAAGATAAAATATTCTGTACTTGTTTCTTTTGAGTTTTCAGTAACAAAAATTATTGCAAATGCCAAACCAATTTTTATTATCAATGCACAGCACTTTTTGAAATGCCTATGTCTGGCGTCTTGCGCACTTCTAGTCGACGGTCATTCAATATCAATTTGTGGATTTTCTTCACCATTCCTGTCGTCATCTCCTCATTTAGTCGACCACGGCACGTAAAGAAATTTTACGTTTACCGCAAATAAAAAATTCACCAACTACACTTCGTTTGCAAGTTGTATTTGTCGTAAACGAATATTCAGTTGTCATCAACTTAAAAATATATCTTAAGTAATAAGTACTGCAAGCTAATTCGGTCATTATTAATTATTATATTAATTATCTTTCTCCCAATGTACGTCCGTATTTTTAGGAATTGCACTTATCGCACCTCAGTTGCTATTTCTGTCCTCCAAATTACCAATTTTGTGTTTATGCAACTAAGGAAAAACAAACGAAGTTTGTAATTGGGAAAAACGAATTTTTCAAATGCTGCAAAAAAATGCTGCAATGCTTTTTCGTCTTGGCCTCGTTTTGCATCGTATGGCCTAGTTTAAACTCTACCACCCAATATTTTTTACTGCTATCAACGAGGAGCAGTAAACGAAGTAGCAGACTCTCCAAGAGTAGAATCTAGATCTGCTTTGATATTGGTTGGACTGAGGACTTTTAAATGAAAGTATTGTATCACATAACAAAGATATATTTTTTCCATATTTACAAATTCACTGAGAGCGTTCACTATTCATGGCTGCAAAAGAAATACTGAACAAAACAGTACCGTCAAACTTTAAACTTAAATAAGCTTTATAAGTTTGATACTTTCTTCTATAGTCATTATTTTCAAACAACCGCCATCTACGGGTGTAGAAGTAACCCAAACGTTAGATTTGGTGCTTTTGGAACTATCCTCGTAAGAATGACCTGTATGAAAAACTCCAAAAAACCATTGCGATTTTTTTTTTATTTTTTGTTTTTTTATTCATTCTGTTTCCAAAGTTTATAAATCACTTCTATGTACTTCATTCCAAAAAATGGTGTCTCAGATTTTTAGTTGAAAGCCTCGTTTATCGTATATCAGGCCCGCTTACAGCATTTTTTATTTCTATGAAGAAGTGGGGAGGGGGTTGGGAATTTTTATAACAAAAGCTGATAGGTTCTCATTTTTCAATTTTAAGCAATTGAAACATTGTCTTTACCAAATCAATATTTTTTAAAATTGTGTGACAAGTGTATTAATTTATTTTTGAAGTGATAACTTCTTTAGTCGGGTTTGGTAATTTCTGATCAGTGATTTTCTCGATTCAATCGTCAACATACAGTTAGATTCTGCCGCTGCTTTTGTATGTTCGAACATGTGCGCATTCGCTTCGTAGTCGTTGCTACATCGTTGCTAACGTAATCTTCCCAGCAGGAAATGGATCGATCCGTCTTCGAAGACGTCTTCGAGACATGTCAGTTTCTTGCAAGACGGATCGATCCATTTCCATAGCAGTCCTCGAAGACAATTTCAAACAAAAGGCAACTTCGACTTGCAAGACATTTTGCTGAAATGTCTTCAGTGACGGCTTCAATCCATGTCTTTCAGAGCGGACGCATTTAAACAAAACGATGCGCTCTTCGTGCATGAATGTTGTCTTCATGAGTGAAATTTTTACACTCAGACAGCGCAAACTAGAAGAGAGAGATAGAGAGAGAGAGAGAGAGAAAACGGCACATTAAAATATACAGAAGCTTCACTAGATACCACTAATACCCGCTGCCGATCAGCAACAACTTCGCACTCGTGTAAAGCACGTGAATATATTTGTTTTTTTTTTAATTTCTTTTCCTTTTGAGGATATTTCCTTCTTAATAATTTTTTTTTAAAATTATTTGAAGAGACAATTTTTACAAAACCACAATTTAATTATTTAAAACGAAATATTTTATAAAACCACAATAATAGTGCAATAAACTCTAACACGTGCTTTAGGCTCACAATTTAATCGCAACTGACTGCACTTGACAACCGCGTCGATAATTCAAAATTAAAAAAAAAAATTGATTAATAGACACATGCTGAAAATATGCATACGAGTCAATCATCATTAAAAAAAATTTCTTATGAGACAGTATTCGAAGATTTTGTGCTGACAATATAATGACTTGTCTTGCAGAGCGTCAGCATTCGCTCTGAGAATGCGTACTTGGTCTTCGAGACGGTCTCGAAGACTTCGTCTTTGAGGATTCATATTCCAACTGGGTTACGTTTGCATTTTGTTGTTGTTGTTTGTGTCAACATTTTTATCATGCGTGTGTAGGTTTGTGCTTTTAATAGTTTTGAGTTTTTTTATAAAATGAACAAAATTAAATTTTTTCCATTTATTACAGCATATAGTATTATAGCATGTATTTTTTAGTGCTTGAATCGTTTCCGGATTGTTGGCATAACATCGGTCCTTCACGGTTCCCTACAAAAAAAAGTCCAAAGGCGTTAGGTCGCAGCTCTGAAGCACCCAATTGACATTGCCAAGACGGCTGAAAACACGATTTGGGAATTTGTGGCATGGGTTGAGTGGCCCATGCATCTTATAGAACTGCATTTAATTTTTTTTCGTGAATGTCGACCTGTGCACCTATAATCTGGCTAAGAAATTTTCTCGAATAAATCAAAAAAGAAAAAACCAACCTATATAAAATTTAAAGCGTAGTCAGCTGCAGTTATTGAGGTTTTTTACATAAGTTGCACTTATAAATGTCTCGTACTGTTGCAAAAATAAAGGAATTGCGTGTATCACGGGTTGAGATTATCGAGTCTGTACTGTAATCTATACATAAATAGGCGTAGGCAGAAGAGTTAAGAACCATTTTCTCCCGTGTTTCCCAACCGATTTTGATAATTTCTTGTTTAAATCAATAAGAGTAGGGAGAATAAGTGCACCGAATATATTTGGTTGGGCGTGGCACATCCCATACAATCCGAATTTGCAATATTGAATAGCTTTAGAGTTTTAGGTCACACAGCCTCAGAAATCGGTATTCGACCTCAAATTACACGTACCATTCCACTGGTTTCATTTTATGGACATTAAAAGAGGGACGTGGCATTTTTCAGCAGCCAAAATTTTCGGTATAAGTTTTCAACACTAAGTCACAAATCAAAGAAACTCTGTAGGAACTTCGTATTTAGTCGTGTTCTTCGACTAGAAAAATTGAACAAGCATTACACAAATGGCAGTGGCACCACCCATACAATTCAAGGTTTTTATATCGAATAACTTTGGAAGTAAATATCGTATTACAATGACACTCAATATGAAGTTCTCACTTGGTTATATCCTGCTACTAGAAAGAATAATATGTAGGGTACTAGGACCACTAAGCGGTGTGGCCAAAAGAAACAAAAAAAATTGTTTTCAATAAAAATAAAAAAAAAGTCTATTTTAAATGGTCGAATTTCGACCAAAGGCGATACTAGTATTTTATATAACACTAGCGATACCCGGTGCGTTGCTGCACCCAGCAAGTATGTATATTGGAGATAATAAGTAAATTCAAAACTTTTATTAGTCCCTTAGTCTGACATCACGCTCATGTTCCACTGCCCGTTACAGTTTCCCAGTAGCAGAACATCACTCCCAGGTGACAATTCCATTATGAGTTTCAATGTCCTGTGGTTTTAGCTTCCATAGCTATTCTGTATAGAGAATCGAACCACACACCCTTTTCTAATACACATACACTAAGGGAAATACGCATATTAACATTATCCACGCCTCAGTATATATTCCATTTAAATATTTACGTGGACAAATCAAATATTTTCCTTACAACTCGTTTTTTTCCGTATTTAAATTTTATTTATGCCACACACTGACACACATATTCCATACAGCTGCCAAGCAGCCGCCAAGCAGCAGCAGCATCGCACTCTGTTCCTGTGCGTTGAGTTTCTTCGTACCAGCAGTTGAAGGTCTTATAGTTCTCATTTAGTTAATATTTCAAGGGTAATATATCGTGAATATTTGGCAAATATGGTTTGTGAGTGCGGTGGTGAGTGCGAAGCATGATGAATTCATGTAAGGTGTAGTGACAACTCGGTATTTTCTGAAGAATGTCACTCTACTCTACATGATTTCATCATGCATCGCACTCACCACCGTACTCAAAAATAATATTTTCACAAAAAGAAAATAAAATATACCACTAAATGGCGTTTGATGTGGACGCAGCTCGTGGGAAATATTCAAATAAATTGTTTTTCAATTTCAATATTTTTATATAAATTTTCTTTAAATGCGATAGTTTTATTTTCAAATAGTAAATATTTGAAAGATATTTAAATATATTCTTGCATAATTTTAATATATTTTTTATTAATTCTGTTTAAATATTTTAATATTTTATTTAATTAAAAAAGTATTTAAATAAATTTTAAATATTTACGTGGTCGATTTAAATAAATGCGTTATTGGTGCAAAAATGACTCGCTTTTTGAATAAATTAAAAAAGTTTTTGGATAAATTTAATATTTTTTTCCCTTAATGTACCAGTTTTCCAGTAGAAAGACTTTGGCATGCGACGTTTAGTTCCAAAGCTATTCAATATCAAAAAATTTGACTTGTGTGGTCGAAGCCATAACCCATTTTCCTATGCCCGTCCCAGTTTTCTTGTTTATTTATAAAAAAATTTATTGAATCACACAATGTCAATTCTATAAAGTAAAAAGTCAGCCGTTTGTTCCTTTTGTTCATTTATAAATTACAGGAAAACCACCGTCAAAACATGTGTAGAAAAGTTGCATGCAGCGAAACAAATAAACATACGTGCATACTTACATACATACATACATACATACATTCATCAAGTCGGATTGAATCTCATTCTCATCAAAAAAATCCTCAACATGCTAAAGGTGGTCAGTGAATCCCCTTTTAACAAAACTGTGTTAGATTTATTCACCTCATCAAAACTACTTTGAACATATTAGAATGTACTTCGATCCAATTAGCTTTAAGCGCAGCAAATTATGTATGTATATGTATTTGTTTGTTTGTTTTGTTGTTTTGTGCTTGCTGAGAACAAAAAGAGTATAGTAGAGAGCAACATGCAGTTTGTTGAGGCTCTCGCAGCACAAACGCATGAAAAGCTAACGATCAAGCAATACATGGCATTGTGGATGATTTTTTTAAAAAACTTAAAACTTTAATTAAAAATACTAATTTTTGAAATTTTGAAAAGAAAATAACCAATGAACCTTTTGTAGCACAAATGTGATATTTTAAAAGTTATTTAAAAAAAATCGGACCAGTACTTTTGGAGTTTTGCGGACACAAAAAATGTTCACTTTCATTTTATATAATAGTATAGAAGTATAGATAAAAGTTTTTATTTATGTACATAGATATATCCTTTAGAATTGGACAATGAGAAGTTATCACTTCTATCGTGTGGTCATAGGCACACACCTTTTTTTTTTAAATAACGATAAAAATGTTTATTATAACTATGGTTAATTGAACTTTTTTTTTAATGATCTACTTTTATTGTTCATTTTATTAATTTCTTGTGAATTGTTACTAATAAAGAATTTTTTTCTTTCCTTTCTAGATTTTCGATGGATTTCCTATTCAAAATATATTATGGAAACTCAATGTTTTATTATAATTTTAATTATTATATTTTTTATAAAATTAAATATAAAAAATATTATCATTTAAATTTCACATTTGTTTTTCGGGTCGGCAGAAAAAGCCACAAAGGTGTTTTATGGCCAGCCGTCCGATATGACACCACTCGGGCCGACAAGAAAACCACTGTTCATTAGGATGAGCCGTCCGGTATGAAACCACTCGGGCCAGATGCAAGGCTCGGTCGTTTATGTCGTCACGATGGTCCGAACAAAATGGCCCGTCTACATGGATGCTTTTAGAGCAGACCGTCCGCTATGAAACCACTCGGATCGACAGAAAAAGCAGCAATAAAACACTGTCCCTGATGTACTTGGTCACTTTTTCACTGTCCACTGTCACTGGTTCACTTCTTGACCTGGATCACTTGGTCACTTGACTAACCGATGTGCGTTGATTGTATGTTGACTTCAAAAGAGAGCCATTGTTGGTTCGTTGACTCCTTTTATCCCCAAAAAGGGTAACAGGATCTTGTTTGTGTCACCAGTTTCGATCCGATCTTGACCTTGAGTTTCGCTTGCTTAGAAATAGCGGCAACCTTTTGCCCTGCATTTCATTGTTGTCATAGTCGCTGTTTATTGACCCCTACGTATTTTGTTATTGCCACTTGTGGATGCATAGAATGCATGTTGTTTGTATATTTTGCTGGTTTTGTTTTATTCGACTTCGTTATGTTGTTTTGTTATTGCGCCACTTGATCATGCTACCGGCTCGCTGCATGTTTTGTTAGTGTTTTATTGAGGGTCGCCTAGCTGCGTATTTATGAACAGGGGCGGTTCGCGGTATGACCGGGTTTTCGACCAGGTGCGGTTCAGGTGTTGTTCATGTGGTGGGGCCATCTGTGCAGATGCGGTTCAGAGGGAAATGTAAGGCATAAATTTGTAAAATTTAGGTTCCTTACAGAAGAAAACAACTAACAACAGCAACAATGTAATGTGTAACAAAAGTAGATAAAAGTTTCACTTGCTAATAAAACAAAAATTTGTTCTTTCGGTCAACGAAAAATTCCTAGTAATTAAGTAACTAGGATTAACTTAATTCAGTAAACTTAAGTAACTGAGTTTGACTCACAATGAAAAACACGCAAGACTACTAACGAGTTGGTGTAGCGGCCAACGAAACAGTTGTCTAGTCTTCCAGGTGATTTGCTCTATACAGAGTTGTTGTTGTTGTTGTTAGTTGTTTTCTTTATTAACATGCTTGACCTCGAGCTCAAAAATTAGTCTTAAGAAAATTAATTTAATTTTCAATTAATAATATGTAGCTTTTGCTCTAACGTTGCCATAAATTAAATAAGCGACAATTTTTAAATTATTTCCGTCTATGAAAGGGTAAAAAAATCTCCAACAACAACAACAAAAACAAAAACAACATTAACAATGAGTGCTATGAAAAATTGCAATGAAAGCGGCAGCAACGGCGTCGGCAACAGCAATGAAATAATGATAATTGTCACATTCATGACTGTCAACAGATCTTTTCATCAGCAGAAGCAGCCAGCAGTAGTAGCAGCAGCAGCTAGTAAGGAATATTATGGCAAAAGCCAGCTACAACAAGAATGCAAACAGCAGCAACAGCCAGCATACATCATTATTACCAACAACAACAACACCAACAACAACAACAACAACAACAACAAACACAACAACAACAATAATAAGCAAACAGCGCTCGTGCCAACGCATACATTGACAATACAGACGCATGCACACAAAGCTGCCGCATGATGATTACATTCCATTACGAAATCACATGAGAACCACATCCGTTTCCGGAATTTATTCCTTTTACAATTCCAAGAGCACTTGCATAGAATTGCAGCAAGGAAGATGATGAACGGGGGCGAGGGGTAGGGGTGGAGCGAAAAAAATCAGCTTTAATTTCTGCGCCATCAGCGAGCATCACAGCAGCTGCAATTGTTTGTTATTTTGCTGTCAACACCGACAGCAACAAAGCTATGTGCACCGCAACAACAACAGTAGCAGCAGCAGCAGCAGCAGTAGTAAACGTTGTTATCGCTGTCAGTCGAGTGTCATGGCAGGCTCCGCCTAACTGCCTATCATTGTGTCTGTTTCTGAATATGCTTAAGAATGTGACTGTGAGTTTGATGTATATGTGTGTGTTTGTGCTTGTGTGCTTGTGTGCAGTCATTATGTTGTCAATTGAATGAGAGCTAGGCGACGCGCATTCTGCTTGTCATATTGCAATATTTTTTTGCTGCTGTTTCTTCTAGTATTATTTGTTCAGTCTTCATTGTTGTCATTCGTTTGTCATGCTGCCAGCATAAAATTTCATTTAGCAACACTAATAGATATCGTCAAACTCACATAGATACACTTCCAAGCATTAGAGCGGATTTTTCTATTTTATGCCATCATTTTTCATTGCTCTATGTAACAACAATTATAAGCTTGACATCGACATCGAGCTCTAACCATTATATTTTTTTTCATTGTTTTATTGAATATTCCTTTATTTTGCTTTTAAATTCAAGCTTTTTTCAGAAATTATCAATTTGTTAAAGTTTTTTTTTAGAATAATGATGAAATGTAAAATGCATTGAGGGTCGTTTTGTTCACTTTTTTCAACATGAGTTAACTTGTTAGATTTCAATAACTTTTATTTACTTGGCATTTTGAATAATTTGCGGAAATTTAAATTTTAATTTCTCAAGATAAAAATTGATTTTATTCAATTCCACTTATCTCTGGTCAAGCTGATATTTTCGAAGTTGAAGTTGAGACGGGTTAAAAATCTTCAAGTTATGAAAAAAATCCTAGGAAATTTATTGATATTTGACGTAAATTAACATGAATTACCAGCTATGGGCAGAGCGCGCTCTGGGAGCGTTGAGAGTAAGAATTGAGAGCAAAGGCGTATGTAAGTTATGGTATTCAAAATTAATAATACCAAAAAAAAATGTTTTTTACGAGCTATGCTCTTTATTCTTCAAACTAAAAACTTAAACTGCAACTAACAATTTTTATATCTTAGAATTTAACTTATTTCTGCTGGTGTTGTCTTAGTGTTGGTTGCTATTTTTGTTATTGTATGTTGATGTTGAAATAATCATCCAACTTATTTCTGCTGAAGTTGTCTTAGTATTTGTTGCTATTCGTGTTGTTGTATGTTGATGTTGAAATATTTATCCAATTCCCTGGAATTGTTGACTTGCAGGTGGAACGATGTCTGGAAAAACGTCAGCATTTATTTTAGAGCGGATGCGCGTGGAGTTTAAGAATATTTTATTAACGAAACATTGTTATCGTTAACTCTTCCCCTCTTAAAAACGTTTGTCCTCAAACGTTGAAAATATGGTAAGTCGGAGGACTTATAGGATGATGATGATGCAGGACCGGTTCATCGGATTTTTTTTCAACGAGCTTTAACTCTTGTGATGTGGAATGGAATATTATACGCTTATTATTTTTAAAGCAAAGCTTAAATGTTATGAGACAACTAAGAAGAATAAGAAAGATAATTAACAATAAAGATTTATTTATAATTGCATCTGTTTTTAACAATTCAATTTTTTCAGTATTATTTAAATGCAGTTTACTAAGCATTTCAAGAGATAAAAGATTAACAATTTCTTTCTCTAAGGGTGCTGGTTGAATTATTTGAGGGGTTGCTTCTATTTGCGTGGTTTCTAAATTTTTGTAAAATTTGTTATTTATCTCTATTGTTTCATTAAAGAATGATATTAAATAAGTTCCCTCAACATACATTTTATTTAGAGAACCATTGAATCCATTTAGTAAAATTAATCCTGTGTCTAATTGTTCTATTTCTGGTACATGGTAATCATAGGACATATCGCAGGTTGAGTTAAATCCTCTTAACCCATTAAGTCCGGGAAGAGCACAATTTTAATATGATGTTTGAGACTTATTTTCTGCTATTAAAGATTGGAATAAAAAATTCCAAACATACCTATTCTACTATTTTTGGGGTCGGTCTTTCGATTGGTGCAGTCGGATTTGCAAAATAATGACTTTTGGAACCAATATGGCGCATTTTAATTAAAAAAATTACGAAATTTTTTGCGTTTTTCTTTTTTGTGAATCTTTTTCGCATAAATAAAGTTACTGAATCGGTGCCAAACTAAAACCAAAAGTGCACAAAATATCTAAAGTATAACTATGAATATATTTTTTTTGGTTTGAATCAACCTAACCTCTTCAATATATCAATACGTAAAAAATTAACGTTATTTGGTAAATTATGAGTATTATTAATAAAATTTACATCTCTAATAATATAATTGTCCCAAAAATATATAAAGAAGGGGTTTTTGAGATCGCTGATCACGAATTTGAGGTAAGATTTTCAAAATTTAAGATGGCGGATTCA
Source organism: Pherbina coryleti (assembly GCA_943735915.1). Taxonomy (NCBI): domain Eukaryota; kingdom Metazoa; phylum Arthropoda; class Insecta; order Diptera; family Sciomyzidae; genus Pherbina; species Pherbina coryleti. Next base: position 48,817,970 of record OX030948.1, on the reverse strand, counting down.
ATATGGCCGACCGAATTTCATAAAATCTTCAAAATTCCAATGGAATTTTTTATTCCAATTTTTTATAGCAGAAAATAAGTCTCAAACATCATATTAAAATTGTGCTCTTCCCGGACTTAATGGGTTAATACAAACGGAATACATGTTGAGTTTGAAATATTATTTATCTGACTTTTCTTACATATGTCAAAAGAATTTATATTTTTACAATGTTCTTTTATGCCATATATTTCTTCTTCATATTTTATTATTTCTTTATAGATTGTTTGTATAATTTTATTATTTCTCTTAACAGGTCTAATAATAATTTTGTTATAGGTTTTCTCTGAAGTAAGTGGAATATAAATAACGTACAATAACGTTGAGTTGTAATATAATATTTTTACGTTGGCGAATTCTAACGCCTCTTCTACAGAAGAATATGCAATTTTTTCTTTATTCAACGTATCGAGTGCTAAGTGCACTTCCTTTTTATTCAACAATATCGAGTTTATTATATTATTTTTCGCCCATTGGATGGCGTATTTTATATTTTGTAAATCTTCCTTAACTATTCTTAACTTAACTTGTATACTAATGGCTACTGTATTGCTAATAGAATCCGTTTTTCCAACAACTTTATTAAGTTTATTGATAACGATTGTTAGGTTATTCATTCTATCCGATAGCATTTCATTTATTACGATTTGTTTATTATTGTTTTCATTCAGAGAGTTTAAATTATTTTTTATTATTTCGAAATCATCGTGGTCTGGTGATCCAGCGATAAACTTCCATGCCGTGCCCAGCATGTTAATTGATCTTTTTTGTTTTGATTTTTCTAAGGGGTAAATAGAATTTAACATTTCTGACAATTGATTAACTTCATGAGTTATGGAAGGAAAGAATATACTATCCTTAGGTAAGCTTTTGTTTACAAATATTTGTATTTCATTCAAAAAATTCTGATACTCATTTAACCTTATTACGTGTACTATTTTGAAAGTACCGTCTTGAATTTTTGCCATCCCATTGTTTATTGTAACGAGGTGGGAAAGGGTGTAATTTAGGACTTGTCGCTCGGCAATGGAGTGGGGATGATGGAGTATTAGGATTCTGAAAAGAAATATATTTTTGTGTTAAGTTTATTTTTTCGAAAAGGAAAATGTTAATGTTTGTTATGTAATGTTAAATTTGCAATTTTAGTTCCTTATATTACTTTTATGGACAATTCTATTCGTTTCTGTCAATATTGTGGTTGAATTATCTTGTTTTACTATTTCTTTCCTAAATCTTGGTGTAGTTTTAGTTCCTAACCTTTGGTTTATTCTGACATATATAATATCGCCTGGATTATAAGCTTTAAGCGGCTGGCGTTTCCTATTATGGTATTCTATATCTTTAACTTGTTGTTCTTTAAGTCTAGTTATATTTTGAAGCCTAGCTTGTTCAAACTGAGCGGGTTCAGTACTAACGGTTCGTCCGAAAAATACTTCTATAGGTCTTTTTCCGGTCACTGAATGAATAGTATAATTGTATTCATAGACAGAAATGTCAAGAAGTTCGTCAAATGTTCTGAAAGGGTTTTCGCTTTTTAGGCAGCGCATTAGCTCTGAGAGCGTGGAATGAAATCTTTACACCTGTCCATTTACAGTGCTTTTATAGGGAGGGGTTTTGTACAAGATGTGATTGTATGTAATTTTTGCTAGATCCAGTGTCAATTAAAAACTTGAGTATATTACCGCTCTCCGTTCTAACCATAAAATAGGGCAGAGAAGAGCTGCTCATTCTAAAAAATGGATGTCACTTAGCTCTAATGTCTGATTGTCCAGAGTGTTTGGTTCCTGTGTCGAAGTCAGATAGTCGGTTAGTGTTACGTCGTGTTGGCTATTTTCTTGATGGATTGCGTCGGAATAACTAGCGAATTCATTGTCTAGATGGAAGGTCCTGTGAATTTTTCGTTGAGGTTGGTTGATAGAAGGTGGAGGCCTCTTAGCTGCATAACTTTCTCTTGGTCTATTCATGTAATCTATTCTCCTTGTCCTCAATGTTTCATCTATTTCCATTGGCTCCGGCTTGGGCTGAGGCTTTGGACCTTGAGGTCTCGGTGGAAAACTATTATATTGCGGGGCTTGTTGATAATTATTTGGATTTGGATTTGGTTGGGAATAGGGAAACTGGGGGATATAGGCAAGCTGAGGATAGAATCCCATTTGCCGTTGTTGAGGAGCTAGTCTAGAGTTATTATTAAACTGTGCTTGGGGAGTGGGATTAAATTTTCGAGGAGGTAGTGGAGGATGGTATTGCACTTGGTAGTTCTGGTTTCTGTTATTGTAGTTACTGCCGTGAGCATAGTTTGCACGGAATGTTTGGTTTTCCAACTTCAAGCACAAGTGAAGTGCTTGAGGGAGATCTGCCGGTTCTCTTATTCCGAGAAGCTTGGGTAAGTCACCATTCAACCCTCTAATAAAGGTATCGAGCGCTTTTTCCCTGTAGGTTTTTGTTAGTAAATAAAGAGATTCGTTTGAAGCGTCTAAGCATCCTAACTTATTAAGGATCAATGAAAGATGTTTATAGACTAATTGGTAAAAATCTTGAATTGAATGTCTGCCTTGTACTAAGGAGGTCATCTGATATTCTAATGTTGACAAGTCCCTCTTGTCCGCATAATGCAAAGTTAAACACTTAGAAATAGCACCCCAATCTAAAGGTGTATTATATGATTCCAACACTATGTCGGCATTCCCGACAATTTTGTTCCTAACTATGCTCAAAATTGCGTAGAATTTGGGAGTACCTCTAATTGGATTATAAATTTGCAATATCCTATCGACACTCTTCTTCCAAGAGTTAAATTCACCACTTACGCCAGAAAATTCTCGGAGGCACTTAACCACGTCCGGAATTTTGTCTAAATCTTGAATATTATCTCTATGTTCCTCATTTATAATCTGATCAGACACTAATCCGAGATTAGCATTTGGGTTTAAAGCATTTTGGACCATACTTGGTACTTGTTGTTGCAACACTTGCGTAGCAATTTGAGAAATTAAGGGTGTTAACTCAGCTAATGTTAAGGGTCTTGCTGGAGCTACTGGAGGCTCTTCAGCATTGCCACGATTTAGGATTGGTGGGCGTAATAAGTTGCTAGGATTTGCCATTGTAAATTATTTAAGAGTTTATATGCTTAATAACCAAGTTTTCGTTTTCTTTATCGTTTTGTTGTTTGTTTTTTTTTTTTTTTTTTTTTTTTTTTTTTTTTTTTTTTTTTTTTAATATTTATGGAAAATATAAGTTTTTTAGTTTTTATAAACTGGAAGGTCCGGCTTTTAGCTACAACTTCACAGTTTCAGAAAAATTTTTTATTTTTGTTTGAAAGTTATTTTCATTCGAATTATTATTAATATCTTAGTATTTGTTATTATCTTAATATGTTATACACTGGAGGGTCCGGAGTTCGGAGTCGCAGTGTGATAATTTTGTTATTTATATTTTTTATTAAATTTGTTAGCTCTCTTGTTTTTATTATTTTCAAACGGATGAAGTTTCGATATTAATTCTTTTGCAAAAATTTACTTAACTATATAAAAAATTTCCACTTTCTTTCTTATTTAACTTTAATTGATACAAAATTGAATGATAAATAAATATAGGTTAATATCTTTTCTTACATATAGCAAAATATAATCTTATATATTTCCATTCTGGTTGATTTCCAAATACGGTTGATCCTTGAATTGACTGATGACAGCTGAAGTTCAATGCTTTTCCCTTCTGTTCTTGCTTCTGTAAGTTTATCGGTTCTTAAGGTTTGGTTAGTGCATAACACTTCCCGTTTGCTCTGAAAGCTACTAAGGCACCAGCAACCGTTGATGTCCGTATAATTTTTGTACTTTCACTACTTAAGTGCTTGTCACAGCTTCAGATGATGTGCACGTATCGAAGATTTTTTCACAAATTATTATTTGCGAGTGCACTATTTGAAAGTTCTTATTATCTGCGACTTCTTTGCGCGTATACTACTTGAGGATTTTTTGCGACTTTATTTGTTTGCGCGTATACTACTTGAGGATATTTCGCGACTTTTTTGTTTGCGCGTATACTACTTGAGGATTTTTCGCGACTTTTTATTATTTAATACTTATTGCTCGGGCGCCAGTTATGGTATTCAAAATTAATAATACCAAAAAAAAATGTTTTTTACGAGCTATGCTCTTTATTCTTCAAACTAAAAACTTAAACTGCAACTAACAATTTTTATATCTTAGAATTTAACTTATTTCTGCTGGTGTTGTCTTAGTGTTGGTTGCTATTTTTGTTATTGTATGTTGATGTTGAAATAATCATCCAACTTATTTCTGCTGAAGTTGTCTTAGTATTTGTTGCTATTCGTGTTGTTGTATGTTGATGTTGAAATATTTATCCAATTCCCTGGAATTGTTGACTTGCAGGTGGAACGATGTCTGGAAAAACGTCAGCATTTATTTTAGAGCGGATGCGCGTGGAGTTTAAGAATATTTTATTAACGAAACATTGTTATCGTTAACTTGTAGCAACATAAAATGCAACAACAAATCAAAGAAAAAAGACAACCACAGAAACAACAAAGAAGCTTTAAATGTAGTGGTGCCCAAACGCGTTCATAACTCATGAAATCGAAGTTCGTTGACAGCAGCGGAACTATCAGCATGTCTACGAATAATTTTTTGTTGTTAAGATACATATATTCAGGATGAAAACAATGTGTGTACAAAGTGTGTTCGCACACTCTACACAGGTCCAGGCGATTATTTCATCTAGGTCAACTTTGCAGAAAATCTTGTCAAAAAATTAAAGACGCTTTACCAAGACTCAAACCAAGAATTTTTTTCTTGTCTTAAGAATTTTTTTATAAATAAAAATAAAATGAATTTTTAAAAACAGATATATTACATGTTCCATAAATATTACATAATGTTTCCTAAAATTTATTTTTTCCAAGCATTAATTTTTGACGTGACGAAGTTACTTTGTACCGGACAGGTTTCCAAAAAAGTTGAACAATGAATATTTTCAACATTCAAAGGCGTTGCACTCGCTGAGTATAGGTGTTATGATTAAAAAAATGTTCCGACCGTAAAGGTAAACTCCTTTACTTCATTATGAAAAAAAAATAAAAATTCAAAACGTCATCGGGATGCGGTGGGATCTGCTTAAGCAACGCAACGAAATAAGTTACATAGCATTATTGCTCGTTGAGTATTAGTGGTAGGATTCAAAATACAATACGCCAGTAAAGGCCTGCTCTAAGCCCTCACAACAATATTGGACAAAAAATTTCTGACGTCATGGGGACACAGAGAGAGCCACTCAAATATCGATAATGCAGCATTCATGCAACGGCGTTGCATTGAATTGTTACTCGGTGAGTATATAAGTTATGATAAATGTTTAAAAACGCAAATGAAGGCTTTATACTTGGTCTTAGGACAAAAATGGAAAAAAAAACATTCTGACGTCGTCAGGTCATGAACATAGCAGCCTTATGTAACAGAAATGTAATATCGTTGCATAGAATAATTACTCAAAAAAGAGAGGTAAATTTTTAAGACATCATAGATGTGTTTTACGCCTCACAACTAAAATATAAAAAAAATCTTATTGTCATGATTTCAGGGTGGTAACAACATAATGCAATAAAAATGCTACAACCTTGAAAAAACGTTGCATGGAATTTTAACTCTGTGTCTACTGGCGTAACAGTAAATTTTAAGGAACGAAAATGAAGGTGAGGACTTCGGGCACATAATAAAAATAAAAAAAAAAATTGTCGTCCACAGAGGCACCTCAGGGAACCGCCTAATGTAACGTATATACAGGGTGGGCCAAATAAAAGTTTTTTTTTAAATGCAATAAAACGATAGATAGATAGATAGATAGATAAACTGGCCATTTCAGCCCTTGAAAGGAATATGACCGAACTTCTAATGATCAAATTGTGTTGTGCGTGTTATGAAATGTTTGAACACAATTGATCGAGAACTGGGCCTACTAGTTTTATGCCGACTACGAACAGATAATGTGCATGTTCTCAAAAAGCTTTACATGGCATTATTTACTCCCTGAGGTTTGCCATTGTCTGCAGAGAGGTGACGGCAGAACAGACAAATTAATTCAATTGTAAAAATTTTCTGTGTCAGATGGAATTGAACCAGGGTTCTCTGGCGTATGGCTCACGCACTGTACCCACTGTGCCATGGCCACCGCAATAAAAATAAAATTAACAACAAAATTAAAATTTTTTAATATATTCTGGCTTTATTAGTAAGAACAATCATTCACATTAATTATGGAATACAACGTCGTTCAAGTGGCTGCATCGGCTGGCTTCGCAGTAGCGCATTCTGTTACTCCAATTTTCCAAGACCTTGTTGATGTTTTCGAGCTGTAGCTCACGGATTGCTTGGATGCTATTGGCCTTAACATAAGTGCTTGAATCGTTTCCGGATTATTGGCATAACATCGCTCCTTTACTGTTCCCCACAAAAAAAAAAGTCGAAAGGGGTGAAATCGGAGCTCACAGGATTTAGTAATTTGGTGCGCATGCTGCATAAATCAGAGGTCGTCCAAATACATGTCTCCAATTTCAGTTAAAAAAAGTCGATTAGCATGGCTCTGTAAAGCCTACCGTTGGCCGAAATGTTGGTTGTTCCCAGCCTCATTTTCGAAGAAAAATGATCCAATGATGCCGCCACTCCACAATCCACACACAACTGTCACTTTCTGTGAATACATCGGCTTTTCGATAATAACGTTTAGGTGGAATCTCATTGATAAACATGGATTGGTCTAGCATGAGTTCGGGATCACACGAAACTGAATAAAACTTAAAACAGTCGCAATAGAATGTTATGGATTGTATGTTTGGAAGCACTTGTATGTTTTAACGTGACAGTGTTTCTTTATCTTTTTCCTTATTTTTTTATTTTTTTCCTATCCTTTCTTTTGTTCCGAAACTTATTTTCATTCTTCCGTTATTTTTTGATTTGTCCAAATAATTTTCCTACTTCATGTCCAAACACTTTTTTAAATCCATGACTAAATTCTTGACATAATCAAGGATTCCAAATTTTTTTGACGTAGAATACGTCATTCTTGGAGGTAAGTAGGGTGGTTGATAGTGATCAGGTGTTGGTATTTAGGTCACAATTTGAGCCTTTGGGTGCCTAAAGTACTGATCGCACAATGTTGATGTTAGAGCACTTGTTGGTCTGCTTGATCCTTTCTGGGAGAAAAATTCATGTTTGAACTCTATAACTTATATAAATTTTACACAATTACATGAAATATAAAGCCAACACTTGATGTTTTTGTTTGCTTAAGTTTGCTACCTATTTATCGACAGTTTCCGGTTTTATCGACAAAACCATAAAATTGGAGGAGTGGTCGGAGGGAATAGGTGTCGAAGGCAAAAATGTTCCTTTTGAAAAAGTAATGGGGGTCGCTGATACACATTACACCTTTCCGGCACTCTTTTAAAGATCATTTGCTCAGGTGTATGGAATAAATAAACAAAAACTATAAAATTTGTATGGGAGCCCCCCTAAGGAGTGGTCGGAGGGAATAGGTGTCAAAAGCAAAAATGTCCCTTTTGCAAAAGTAATGGGGGTCGTTGATACACATTACACCTTTCCGGCACTCTTTTAAAGATCATATGCCCAGGAGTATGGAATATATAAACAATAACCATAAAATTTGTATGGGAGCCCCCCTAAGGAGTGGTCGGAAGGAATAGGTGTCAAAGGGAAAAATTTTCGCTTTGCAAAAGTAATGGGGGTCGGTCATACATATTAACCCTCTCCGGCAATTTTTTACAGATCATATGCTCAGGTGTATGCAATAAATATTTTGCTTAAGGTAAATGCACGGAATTCCGTAAGGTTAAGGAAACTTAATGAATTGCGTAATTGCTTAATGAATTGTTTTAAAAAGGTTAATTAAAATATCGACATAAGATTTTGTTCGTAGCATTTGGACATGTATTTTCTTAAATAACAAAATACTAAGTAGGGCAATAAGTTATTTTTTAAAGATAATTTATTAAAATTTCAAATTTACCCAAATGTCCCTAATTCCGTGATGAAATTTGTTGATTGAACCTAATTCCGTAAATTTATGTCTATTATTCCGTAAACAAAATATAAACAACAGATTTAAGTCTTTATTTTTTTTATGCTATTTGATGATATTTGATGCATTTCTTTATTTCTTAACAATTATGAATTTAAGAATGATGAAACAAAAAAATTAAATATAAATGAGAATGCGATAGTTAAGTACTTTAAAGTTTAAAAAAAAAAGTTAAGATGTTTTTTACATCATGTAAAATAGAGTAAAATACAAAATTAAAGCAAATAATTTTTAGAGAAGATCATTTACGGAGAAGATGCCACGCTTGTTAATTTGTACTGGAGGGCTTAGTTTTTGAAGCACATCTAAGATGTCATATTCAAAAATGTCGTCCTTTTCTGGCCAACGCCAGTTTGCACCACTCATAACCATAGCTTTGACCTCATAGCGTCGAGGGCTATTTAAAATATTTGTGAGTTGTCCTGGAAACTGTTCTTCTTCATAATTTACTAAAACATAATCTCCCTTCATAATAGATAAGTCCTTTTTTAACCCTTTGAAAATCACTTCTTTGGTATGTTGGATTGGTAGGTGGATTTGTAGGTGGTGGAGTTGAACATAACATTGCTATATTCCTTTCTATGTCCTCCTCCAAATTTTCAAAATTGTTCGATTCAAATAAATCCGTACTGATATTTCCAATATTTATTTCGTCACAATTTTTTTCTAGAAAAGATGTGAAGTTTAGTTCATTGGTCAAATTAATATCAACGTTTACTTTTCCTTTTATTTCTTTCCAAAAATTATAAAGATTACCGTCTTTAACTTCGCCTATCCACGTCCTTTCACAGCCTTTGAATTTATTTAAAATATTACTTCCCAGTCTACATTCAAACATATTTAAACACTCTTGTTCTTTCTCGTTCCATGTAGCTTGTGAATTAATACACAAGTTTTCAGTTGCAAGAGAATCAGTGTTAATCGATGGTTTTAAAATTTTTCTGTAATCCACAGCATTTGAATCGAATGGATAGAGACCACAAGCACGAAAACCGTCTTTGATAATATCAGGATTGACATTAGACTGAATGCATTGCTCAAGCAAGAGCGCAAATTCTTCACGCCAATCTTGTATAGATCTTTTCCAAGCAGCTTTAAGGGAGTGGAAGACCGCTACATCCATTGGTTGAATCAAATGTGTAGAGTTTGGAAGTAAAGCTATGAGAATAATTCCGTTATCCCTACAGAATTCACTTAGGGGTAGTGACAAATGAGAGGAATGCCCATCTAAGAAAAGAATAACTGGGCGTGTGATATTTTGACTTTCCAAGTAAGGATGGAATATGTTCGCAATATATTCATATAAACTTTGACATGTCATCCATCCTGAATCTGTTTTTCCAATAGCCCAAGTTTTTGGAAATTTATTGAAAATGTTTATTGGTATCCTTTTGTAGGGAAAAAGTGCAAAATTTGGCATTAACTTTCCATCAGCGGAAGCACGGAAGCACAATGTCAAGCATTCTTTTTCATCGTTACCAGATCTATGATATACTTCCTTGGACCCTTTTTTTGTTAAAACAACTTGACCCTTTGGACACAGAAAAAAAGCAGATTCGTCACAGTTAAATAGCCTGTATGGGTCTTTAAAAATATCTAAATGGTTATTTTCAGATATGTATTTATATACTCTTGCAAACCAGTTCCGTATTTTATCTTCTGTAGCATTAAGATGAGCAGTGGTTAAGCACTGAGACATTCTAACACTAATTGAAGGATTCCTTTTCAAAAATGCTTCCTACCAGTGTCTATCTGGTGGACCTTCTTTAAAATTGTTTGGCCGACCAAGTTGTTTAATCAAATTAGCGACATTAAGTATTAATTGATTTTTGGTGACAGGAAATCCTATTTTCGCCAAATTGTGGACTCATTCAACAATTAATTCTTCCTCGGTTTTTGAAAGTACGGTAGGAGCACCAACATTAATTTGTTTCGTGTATTTATTTCTTAATTTATCGGCTAACGTCTGGTTTGGAATTTTATACATTTTTGATGCCTGCATTGTAATATTTGCTTCCCTGATTACTTTTTTACATAATAGAGTTTTTCGTTAATAATTGCAACGCAATAAGAAACCTTATGGTCCTAATGCCGTGATATATAACGGAATAAGGAAAGGTTACGAAAATTTTGAACTTTATTCCGTAAACGATTTTTCGGCGTTATTATTGTTTAAACATAAAATGTAAAAATCTAATATAAAAATGTAATGTTTTTGACTCTATACACTATCGAATTAATTTGATTTTGTCAGCACTTATTCAGATAGAAAAGAACAAGTTAAGCATTAAAAACTTTCTCTTTGATAAATTTAAAGAAAATTAATGCTTTTCAAACACATATATTAAAGATTTAAACGATAATTGAATATCACGCAATTGGCTCAAAATTTTCTCGGATGATTTTTAAATTTAACAAAACTTGAAAATAATTACAAATATTGATTTTTAATATTTCATTTAGTAAATTTTTAATGCAATAACTTTCGCTAAATCCGTTACTATCACGCCATTAGGTTAATTCAACACTTTTTTGCCCTAAATTCCGTAAATCACAAAAATTACTGCTACTTTTTAGTACTTACGATAATAAATTAACGTTCACTTTTAAAACACTTTAAAAACACTGTTTACTTTTCGTCCAAAATAAATTTTACTAAATTTCTGCAAATGTTCTTGTAATAAGCTTAAAAAACACACTCTAATGATTAATAGTTTTGCTAAGAAAAAAAGAACAACGTGCGCATGCGGTGATGTATGTCGACTAACTGGCAGACTTTGAATTATCTAACGGTATCTCGAGAATGAGTGTGATGCAAATTGGTGAAGGACAAGTTTTTCAACACAGTGACATTTAACTTTTTTTTTAATTTTACAACTGTATCTTATTTTTCGGCATTAAAAAATTAATAAAAAAATTTACGGAATTAAGTTTACTTACGGCATTCCGTACATTTACCTTAATATTTTTTAAAAAAGATGTCATCAAAAGCGAATTGAATAATTCTACGTCTTGTGTTACGACATAGTCGAAACTACTGTATCTTCTTTTCTATGTTGGAAAGGTATGCTTTCAGGTTTGTCTTAATTTTTGTCCTAATCCATATCATAATTCTTGTCATAGTCCTTTTCAGGTTTCATAGTCCGGTTTTATTGTGTTATTTTGTTGTTTGTGAGCAGTGGTCAAAATTTTTTCGTCCGCTTGGCACAGCGGACAAGTATATATTTAATATAATATTATATATTTAAAAATAATATAAAATGACAATTATATATTTCAACAGACAGAAATTTTATTCAAATTCTTTCCAACCACGATTGAAAACTTTCCGAATGGCACACGGCCTTAATTCTCAATAGAAAAATCAAGTCTTCAGAGTTACAAAAAAATTTAATACCAAAAACAAATTTGCTTCAATCAGTCAAAAAATTGTGTAATTTTCTTAATTCAACAATATTAAACATCGACATTTATGGCAGTTAAATCGTCCCATCGTCACATGCACCCAAAACTTTCCAAAGAGTCCGCAAATGGTCATTAAAAGGATCATTAAAAAGCATTTTAGAAGGGGGCGCTTTAATATCTATCTTTATGTCTCTCAACAAAAAACCAAGCAAAATCGCTTAGAAACAGATTCTTTTTCCAAAATGTGAAATTCAAGCGTATATTTTAATGATAATAAATTTTTTGAGCTCACGCTGTCCAGTTGATTTTCCCAAAATGCAAGCGACATGCATCACGGGCTAACAAAAAAAAAAAAAAACAACACTCTAAAAATTAAGCCAATTCCTAAAAATATGCTACAAATAGTAGCGATTATGAAACAAAATAAAAACACAACGTAAATAAGTGCTTTTTCAAAGCAATAAGTGAGCGAATTTGTGCTAAAAGTGCAAAGCTAAGCTTGACACATTAAGAACACGACAAAAGACAAAACAGAAAAAGAAGCATTAACAAAAAATAAGAAAGAGATGAAGAAAAAGTATAAGACAAATAAGGAATTCCTCTAATGGTTTCTTAATTGTACAAAAGCGCACCACGAAAGCTTAAAACACTTGAAAGCATGCGTTCATGCAAGGATTTTCTGGCAATTTTAAGTGTTTCAATTTAGAGTAGCTGTGTTTGTAAACTTGTAGATATATGTGTATGTCGCATGGACCAGTTACACAGGCAACAACAACAACAAAAACAACAACAAAAGCAGCAAGAACATAAGCTGCTTTTAGGAGCCACAAGTGTGCTTAAAACTACTTTCTTAACGTTTTTCACTACTCCTTAATTTTCACAGTTGCTGCTTATTGCGTAAGTGTTGGAGCAGAAGCAGCAACATCGTCAGCACATGGCATTGTAAGTGTTTGTGTGCTTGTGTTGTCTGCTTAGTGTAATGGTGTTGATTTTTATACTCCATAAAATCGAGTAGCACATTTTAATGCTGCCTCTTTCCATGCATTCCTTCCCGACCCGTTCGTTTCATCTAGGTACTCTCCTTTACATTTGCTTTGCTCCAAATTGCTGTTTAAAAAAAAAAAAAAAAACAAAACATAAAATAAGCAATTGAATTAATTCTGGAAAATGTTTGCATAAAAAAAATCGAGCAAACAGATTGGCTGAGATTTCATTTCATTTTGGCCACAAACGCAATCTCAACGTCTTGACTCGATTGGGATTTGATAGTTTTGGCCATTATGGCACTGGATAACTGGATAAATATTTGACCAAATGGTCTTTGATGGCATTGCTGTTAAATGGCTTTCAGTGCTGCTACAATTGCAGGGATTTTTGTTGGATTTGAAGAGCTTAACATCAAAATGGAAAATGCTAATATATGCATTTTTGGGCATTTCTAAATATGTATGCAACTGTTCTTGAATATTCAGTTTCAGAATTAAAAACTTTTTTCACATTTATTTTTATGCAGTAAAAATTTATTTGAAGGTCGAGTAATTTTTTTAAATTGGGACTTTCAGCGCTATTTAAAAGAAAAAAAATAAATACATGTGCCTCTCTTAAGACATTTATCGAATTATATAGAAATATGAAATATTTTTTTAAAAACATACCCAGTGGGAAAATAAAAAGCGCTCCTACACTAAGGAAAATAACGCATATTAGCATTATCCACGCCTGAGTATAAATTTTATTCAAAAATTTACGTGGATAAATCAAATGTTTTCCTTACAACTCGTTTTTTTCCCGTATTTGAATTTTATTTATACCACACACGTACACACATATTTCATACAAGCAAGCAGCAACAGCATCGCACACTTACACACATAGTCCGACAAGCAGCAACAGCATCGCACTCTGTTCCTGAGTTTATTTCTTGCATTTGCAGTTCTTATAGTTCTCATTTAGTTATTGTTACAAGAGTAATATATTATGCATGTTTGGCAAAGAAATTAAATTATGTAGGGTGGAGTGACAACTCGGTATTTTCAAGAATATCTTGGACCGGTTGTCATTTACCTGCATAATTTGCTTCTGCCTAAACATATTTTGTACATTACTTTTTCGTTCTGTAATTTATACTATGTATATAAATAGTATAAATTAGAGAACGAAAAAAGTGAAGCGATAATAAATTATACAGGCAATGGCATTTGATGAACGCAATATGAAGAAAATAATACCATAAAACCATTAATAACATATTCAATTTAAATATGTTTTTTTTAATTTCAATATTTTTATTCAAATTTTCTTCAAATGCGATAGTTTATTTTCAAATAGTAAATATTTGAAAGATATTTTAAAAAAATTCGTGCATAATTTTAATATATTTTTTATTAATTCTGTTTAAATATTTAAATATTTAATTTAATTAAAAAAGTATTCAAATAAATTTTAAATATTTACGTAGTCGATTTATTCAAATGCGTTATTGGTGCAAACATTACTCGCTTTTTGGATAAATTAAAAAAGTTTTTGGATAAATTTAATATTTTTTTCCCTTAGTGTAGAAACAGCGCATTTTTGGTATGCTTTGAGGATGCACTTTTAAGACTTCAGAGTTGTGGAGCTTATATTTTTATATACATTTTGTTTACAAGTAATCAAACAAGGAAATAGCAGAGTGTTAAGACATTTGACTGTAATGCCAGCAGTCCGAGTTCAATCCCCGCATGTGACTAAAATAAAATGTTCTCGCTTTGTTTTTAGTTCAAGAGCTCAGTTCTCGCTACGTTTTGTTATTGACTATAATGAGAGCGAAGCGCCTACATCTGATGACATGCCAATGTTAAAAAAGGCTCTATCCATAAGGAGAACAAAGCGCTATACTGCTTTTTGGGAGCGCTTCAAATGCGCTAATAAAGCGCTCAGTTTCCTGCTGGGTATTAAAAGGTTCTTAGACAAAACTGTTGAAATTTTACTGTTTTTCTAATCCTGTGCTCAATTGAAAAATATTTTAAGTCTCTGCAATAAAGATATGTGTTCAAACCAGAGTATGAACACGTCCATCCGCGTGTTTTTCTGAGCGAACGATTCCAAAAGGTACACAAGTAGTCGTAAAAGTTACATCCGGCTTATACAATTTTTTCGTCGATCCTAATGTAATGCAGAACTGTAAGCGCAGTGTTAAGCAAACAACTAGATTTTTAAGGATCGCTAATTTATTTTCATTATTACCGCTGCAGTTTGTCTTCATTTTTCTGTATAGCTACAGTTTAATTCCCAACAAGAAATTATAAAGTGAAGTTAATTTTTGAATGTTTGTGTTTTTTACTTACTTTACGTTTTTTGAGCTTACAACCGTTGATCGGTCTTGGTCTCGTCTAAGAATTTGCACCAGCCATTTCTGTTTTGCGTTTGCTGGCGCTAGTTGCAAACATCAAGTGTCGTCAGGTGTCCAACACTTAATCCTTCCAACGAAGATGTGGACCTCCTCTTCTGCGTTGACCACCACCGGGCACCAACTCCACCTCTTCTCACGAACAGCCTGTTCAAGGCTAGGATAATGAAGGATGGTCCCAAGCAATGGATTCACCCTATCCTGTGTAAATGTAGAGGGACTACTAAGATCCTAGAGTCCATCTGGGGAGTAGGTGGACTGGTTGACTTAATCAACGGTAGCGTATGCCTACGAAAGATCCTTAAAATTTGTTAGCACGGCGATAGTCGTTATGCTCGACAAAAGTATGATCACAATTTCACCGGCACATTGGCATTGGTCTTATAGATAGTCTTATAAAGACTGGTTAAATGATGGTTAATATGGTGTATAAATTTGTGTACATGAGGTGTCAGAGCTGGGTACTCCGAGGTGAAAAGTATATCTTAGTAGCCTGGGGGTGCCAGTTTGAAAAGGTGCAAATTAGTGGTGACCATTTTTCATACACAGCCATATGTGATGTGGTCTACGCAGGTCTACCATATGTGATGTGGTCGTAGGGCTGGCCTTGGCCTTGGCGAGTATCGTGCTGGCTGTGGTAGTTCAATGTCGCGTACAGTTCTGTGTGATCGGCGTGGAGTTGCTCTTAATCAATATGGTGGCAATGCCAATAAATTGTCAGAGATGTTAGATGCGTCTCGATTTTCGCCAATAAATGTGGATGGTTACCAACTAATCATCCATAATTGGTACTGTTGCGTTCCAGCATTGGTTGCTATCCATACAGTATATTTATTAATTTAAATATGCACTTAGTGGCGGCCGTGGCGCAGTGGGTAGAGTGCGTGACCCATACGCCAGAGGACCCTGGTACAAAATCCATCTGACACAGAAAGTTTTTTCAATTGAATTAATTTTTCTGTTCGCCGTCACCTCTCTGCAGACAACGGCAAACCTCAGAGAGTAAATAAGGCCATGTAAAGCTTCTTGAGAACATGCACATAAGCCGTTCGGAGTCGGCATAAAACTAGTAGGTCGATTAATTGTGTCCAAACATTTAATAACACGCACAACAAAATTTGATCATAAGAAGTTCGGTCAAAGTCCTTTCAAGGGCTGTAATGGCCAGTTTATTTATTATTATATTTTTATTTAAAAATACATTTAACCCGAACTGTGCTAGCGTGACCATGTGGTCGAGCACATTGACGTTCACAAAAACTGCTCGTGTATTACATATGTAATCATATATTTGGATTCAGCGGCCCGAAAAAATTCGAAAAAAATAATCACAGCACCATTCGGGTTAAGTATGGCGTGTAACTGGTGTTGAAACTACTATGACAGAGCGTTAGTCACGTCTGGAGCCATGGAAGTGACGCCGAGGAGTGGTCGGATGGACGTTGTATTTGTATTAGCATAGTACTAACGTCCTGAAGATTTATCTCCTGGGCATCAATTTCATGAACATCGACCCCATTGCCATGGGGCAATGTGAAATTTAACCAAAACGGCAGGTATTTACGTTTCAATAAAATGGAACTACGACTCCGTCGACTAAAAGTACGACTCCCAAGAAGGTGCCCCTCATCACCAACACATATCCCGCTAAGCGGCTAGATTTCGCAAGAGAGAAAGCTAGTTTGCTGATAAACTATGTTCGAAAACTAACTTCCAAGGATACTATTTACATTACACCCTGAAGACTGTTAAACACGGTGGTGATAATATTAAGAATAAGTTTATATAGACATACCTAACCTTGGGAAACGGTCCAGTCTTCTTGGAAAGCAATACCAATCGATAGGTTTTTATTTTTTATTTTATTCGCAAAGGTTTTTTTATTGAAAGTTCCCCAAAAAGCTGCACCGTGCGTATGGAAGTGTTCGATTCTTACGCACTAAGCCTGAACCTCCGCATTGAAGCTTCATCCCTTTGTAAGCCCCGTAGTAACGCCGCAAAGCATGACTTCACAAGGCATGGAAACAGCATTAAGCTGAAAACTGGATGGCTAGTGACCGTCGTTTAAGGGGTAAATGGACGTGATGCACTCTACTCAACCTCCTGTGATTTGCAAACTCTCAACTCTTCGCAGTTCTTCTGTTATAGTTTTAGCGAGGGCACTGACCACTGACCAGTTCGCTTCGTGCTTCAGCATTAGGATAACCAAGTTTTGTTGTGGCACAGTTTCCCCGAGACTATACAAAGCCTCAAGTCGAGCATTGTCGAACTTAGGGCACTCTAGTATAGTACGGTTTGTATCTTCAAGTGTATTTGAGTATGGATCTACCGCGTGCTTAAATTTGAACAAGTATGCTCTGAAGCATCCATGGCCTCTCAAAATCTGTATGAGATAAAAGTTCACTGAGCCGTGACTTGTTCCGCACTAATCAGCTATATTCGGGATGAGCTGGTGTGTCTAGCGACTCTTAGGAGATCTATTCCAGCGATCTTGCCACTTCAGCATGCTTCTTTCCCTAGGAACTTTCTTGCAAACGGATGCGTTGTTGTTAGCACCTAGAACCGACACCAATCGATAGGTGTCGCAAAATTATTGAATCTATGCCTCGCCGATGCAAGACTGTCATCAGAAACAAGGGATAAATAAAAAAAAAATAAATAACTAGCCATTTCAGCCCTTGAAAGGACTTTGACCAAGCTTCTTATGATCAATGTGTTGTGCGTGTTATTTAGTTTGTACACGATTGATCGAGAACCGGACCTACAGGTTTAACGTCGACTCCGAACGGCGATGAACGGAATGTTCTTGTTCTCAAGAAGCTTTACATGGCATTTTGATTACTCTCTGAGGTTTGCCATTGTCTGCAGAGAGGTGGCGGCTGTATAGAAAAATTATTTAATTCAAATAATTTTCTGTCGATGCTGGGGGTTCGAACCCGGGTCTCCAGGTTCGTTGACATAGAGGCCACGTACTTTAACCAACTACGCCACGGACGCCACAGAAACAAGGGATATCCAACATAATAATAAACATAGACTAATTTTCGCAACACATAGTAAAGTCGGAATTATAATTTTTTTTTTCTTTTGCTTTTTTACTATATTTCATATACAATGTTGTCAACACAGCTGTGTCTTTATAAAGAGATATCCGTTAATCCTATTTATAATGTTTTATCTTAATAGATACAGATATGAGGAGAGAGAAACAGGCCAGTGTATTCAATGTTTTCAAAGGAATGCACCTTTAACTGGAAACCTCCTAATGCTAAGCACTAATTCCATTGAATAGAAAATATCCCCAACACTAATTTTGGTGAATTGATATATAAAAATATTATAAAACTGACATTGACATATTAAAATGAAATTTTTTAGCCCAACACAAAGCAGAGCCAACCACAACTGTATATTTCAAAATGTTCGCTAATGGGTAGACCCTGTTTAAAATGTTGATTGCTTTTAAGACCACAAAGCAACATAAGCTCAATTATTCTCATGAGGCCCGCAGGAAACCAAGCTGTGATAATGCGTTCTTAATTTAAGAACTTCACAGTTCGCATCAGACCGTTATCAACATTCCGTTTCATCTCTTAAGCTTATGTAGATAAAAAAAGGAAGCGGCACACATATAAATTTAATGCAAATGTCAAGTAGTCAAAGAGAGAGAGAGAGAGATAGTGAGTCTAATAAAATATGCAACATTTTGTCATATCCTACCATTATTTTTTTTTTTTTTTTTGGTCCTTTGCCACCCAAAACCCGGAATGTATGTAAATAAAACTGACAATAAAAAGCTTTCCATTTGCTCATAAAACCGCATTTAATTTGCACAACTTTGTACATTATGAGCACATCCTGCGCACACGTACACACTTAAACAGGTAGATAGGAGTAGGTATCCCTTTTTAACGCTGTGGAAAGTGGAAATTTTTTTATTTAATTTACTTTCAATTTAAAAAATCCAAAAAAATAAAAACTTTTGCCGAAACCTTTTTTTGCGTCTTTTTTTTTATATGTTTTGGTCTTTTTTCTTTTTAGCCGACATTTTTTCGTGTATGCCTTGCCAAACTTTATGACTTTATGCATATTTTATGACAAAGTAAATCAAAATCCAGCAGTTGGCTGGTTGTTGCTGCAGTAGCACTCGAAGAGTTGCTCCTGCTCCTGCTCCTGCTGCTGCTGCTACTTTTGCTGTTGGTATGGAACGCCAATACAAGCAAACCACATATTTGGAGTAACAAAATTTTACAACACTAACATACAAACACACAGCAAAAATCAAATGTACAAAATCATACACACACTCACACTCCCAAACAGACACACAAGCACATACATGGTGAGCGCTTAAGATAAAACATTTATACACAATCTTGAGTGGGGGTAGAGTTGAGCGAAAAAATATGCAAGGACGAAAGCTTTTTGGTTTTGCATACTTAATGGGTTAAAAATGATGACTTTGTCAAGGATGCGGAAGTATGTATGTGGATGAGACACTTTCATATGGTGAAGCAGAAAAAAAAGGACGACGCTAAAGAATGATTGTGGAATCTGCGCGCGGGTTTTTATTGCCAAACGTTGTAATATCATGTCGCGGTACTCAAGCTTGATGTTGCCTGTGTCACACACACTCACATAAACACACTTACATACTTCTACATAACAGTTGGCAAGGATACAATTTAAAGCTAGTGCAAGTATATGCATCGGCAGTATTGCCAACAACAACAACAACAACAACATCAAAAACAACACTTACACATAAAAAAAAACACTGATACGCAAAAGTAATTCGCACACATGCAGATAAATGCACTCGCCGTATAGAGTAGCAAAATGTCTGGAGTGCGGGTGGTTGTTGGCAAGGATTCGCCATGACAAGGACCTTCAGGACTTCAGCAAATAATAAAAACTTGCAAAATAAAACTTAAAAAAGGGTTGCCGTGTGCACAAAACTGCCAGCGAGCGCCTTGCATGCCATTAATAATGCACTTGGTGTTGCTCTGCGTCATTGTTGTTGTTGTTGTTTCTGTTGTTGCCGCTGCTGAAATCTTGCTTGTTGTCCCTGTCGCGGTTACATTGTAACAGAAACAGTGACACCAGCCGCACTCACATCCCTCAAGCATAAAAAAATTGCGCGATCTCAGTTTAATCCATGAAACCAATGAACAATTACATATGTAAGCATTTATGCAACTTGTTTACAAATGTTTTCCAAGCATTTTTTTTTCAGCCATTTTCAAACAAATCAACGTCATCACCCTAGGTGACGAATCATGGATGTACGCTTATAAGCTCAAAAGAAAGGAGCTTGAATCTTTCAAAGTGAACCCGACAAAAGTTGTCCGCGGACGGAGCAAATCCAAGAAAATGGTTGCCAGTTTTTTCAAAAATACCTGTCATGTTGCAACTGCACTACTTGAGCAATGGTGAACTCTTAATACAGAATGGTACACAACCTTTTACTTGCCGCAAGTTTTCATTGAGGAAAACCAACAACTGAATTAGGATCATCAAACAAAAGAGTTTTGAGCAACTCAAAACATTAAATTGACAGGTTATCCGCCTTACAGTCTCGACTTGGCACCCAATGAAGAAGGGTGCCAAGTGATTGAAAAAAATTTAGTGATTTTGTTATAGAGTAAAAATAACTTTTTTATTATTTATATTGAAAACAAATTTTTGAGCTCTAGGCCAATCATGTAGACAACAAGACAACATGAAGAAAAAAGAAGGCAACATCCAACACCAACAACAACGGCTGTGTATAGAGCAAATCACACAGCTTGACTATACAGACTGTTTCATTGGCCGCTACACCAACTCATCAGTAGCCTTTGTATGACTTTACACTGTGATCCACTCAAGCTACTTAGGTTCTACATATACTGCCAATATGCCGAGAAAGTTACCCGGAATTTATTTTTGGCAGAGAAAGCTTGAATTTTTGTAACTGTGTTCTTATCTACTTTTTGATGCATACTGTACCAAGGTTAACCTAGATCGTATCGTATCATACTTTTAGGCATAGCCTTAATTCATGTCCATATTCGAAATTCGATCACAGTGGTTTACTGCTATCAGAGCATATTGAAGTTGTTGTTAATTTTGCTGTTTAGCTCCTCCCTTTTTTCCACACTTTCATTTTAGGGTTCAGTTAGTTTAACTGATGGTACACCTAAGATGGCGTGGAGACCATTTTTTTGTTATGAAAGACTTTGTTGTTTTTTTATGTGATAAACACACAACCAATCATTTTTCTTAACATTTTTTATGGGCGTGCTCTCCCAGAATATTTAATCTTAATATTTGTATACGGCCTTTTCATTATTTATATTGAAAACAAATTCTTCAAACATATACAAACATATATTTTTAGAACTTACATAGGTCCAGCTCCATTGTTTTTGGAGCTACCCTTATGATTCTAGTACTAACGAGAATAACTAGTGTTTTGAAGTATGTGGTACAAAAATTATCCAAATCGGACAATTTTTTCGACAAAATTTTATCACAACCAATCTCGAAAATCGCGGTTTCGAAGTAAACGATTTTAACCCTTAAAGAAATATTGAAGTCTGGCCAGACTCTTCGATTTTATTTCATTTTTTGAAGTGAAACATCTTTAGCGCTGTTGTGTTGCAGTGATTTTTAATTCAATGAAACGGAAGCGATGAAACGCTAAGAGGAAGCGCGATACTAATTTATTAATGGCTGAAACCAGGGGCCGAATCGCCGCATCCGTGACGTAACGGCCCTGGCCTTTTGAAGTGATTTCAAATTTGCACTAAATTTGTACTGAATGTATCATACGGTTTCTGTCTGCACTTAAATTGATACAAAGCTTTTAGGCCTAGTTTTGCTTTCAAAAACCAAGATGCCACGCAAAGCATATTGCAAAAGCAAAGTTCAGCTAGATCTCAAAAACAGCTGTTCGATTGTAAACGGTAACAAGCCATAATTATTTTCGGAGTTTCCAAGTGAATAGTAAGTAGTTCAATTGCTTTATTGTGATTTAGGTATACAAGCTATGTATATATTTAAAATACAGTGTGTTCACCAAGAAATAAAGATTACAAATGGAAATAAAAAATTCGCCGCATATGGAGCATGTCTATGATATTAATAGGTGTGTTTTTTTGGCATCGCTATATACGCTTGTCCAAAAAACGCTCATCGGCGCTTAATATTTCGCTTAACTTTTTTCTTCAGAACTTGGCAGCATTGCGTGTTACTGTCAAATATTGAACATTATTATTAATGAGCACAAATTGACAAATTTTATTTTTATCAAACTGTAACACATTTTCTGCTCAAAATGGACAGCTCTGAAGAAACTCAAGTAATTATACTAACAAGATATACTAATTAGAACACATCAAAGGCAAATTCTATATAAGCACTTACTTTCTAATGTGGCGCTTAAAAGGGTTGGAAACACCAAGTGTCATCAGGTTGCTCAACACTTGGTTCTTCCAACGAAGATGTAGGTATCCTCTTCTATGACATGGATAATACTGACCTCACCATGTTGAGGCAGTCAGACACGTTACCACATGAAGATCACCGCCATTACTCTCCCGCGTTGCTTTGTGAGGATCGTCCTCTCTAATAATTACATGTTTATGTATTTCAGGTATTGGCTTAATTGTTGGAGAGTTCGAGAAGCAATATTTGTTTTCAGGATGATCTAGGCATAGAAAATATTTTAAGCTCCATATCTTGAGCTTCTTCCAGCTCTAGTTCCGAAGAGTCTGAGTGTGAGACTCATCCCAAATGCAAAAATTTTGTAGAAACCATTGATTCATTTGGCGACAATGACTTCAGAAGTCATATGCGGCTGCGGCGACCAACTATTGAATACCTCATAGGTATGAATACAATTTTCTTTTTGCGTATATAAGATCAAAAATTTTTCCTTTCAGAAACTTTTTCACAGTCTGAGTTCTTGCCGAAACTATGGAGGAAGATTGAAAATTGGAAGCAGGACAACGATTTATATGTACATTTGGTACATCAGTAGCACGGTCACTTTTAGGCAGCTTGGCAATTTGTTTGGAGTGTCGAAATCGACTGCGTGGATAGCTGTACGTCGCGTGACTTCTTGGCTAATTTCGATTTGTCACGAGTTTGTTAAATGGTACTGCTGCAGCGGAAATATGTAAAAAATTCGAGCAAAAACAAAAGATACCAAATGTAATTGGAGCTATTGACTGTACGCACATAACTATAAAAGCACCAAAAGTTGGAAAGGAAGACTATTTTGATAGAAAACAAAATTATAGTTTGGTCCTACAAGCAGTTGTTGATGCAAACAAAAAATTTATAGATATTACATGCGGTGAGCCAGGATCACTCCACGACGGCAGAGTTCTTCGCAGATCCGATCTTTACAAAAGAGTTGACAGTAATTTTGACGATCTTTTTCATGGAGGAAAATTTATACTGGGTGATTCCGCATACCCTGCAACAAGTTGGTAAGTACCACCCTTTAAAGATTACGGAAATCTGACGGAAAACCAAAAAAAAAAATTTAACTACTTTCATTCGTCAACAAGAATGATAGTAGAAAATGCTTTTGGCTTACTGAAAGGGCGTTTTCGGAGGCTCTTAAAGTTGGCAGAACAAACAGATTTGCGTACCCTGACGAATATCATAGTAAGTGCATGCATTTTTCATAATATATGTATAATTCAAGATGATTTCTTTAATGAAACTATTGTTGATCGACTGGAGGAGATTATAAATAATGATTTTCCTCAAGAAATTATTGGAGCAGTTAATCGACGTGATTTACTTTTCAATTATCTATTAGAAAAAAATATTATATGGCTTAATTGAGCAGCTTGAAAAAATAAAAGATCTGACTAATAAATAAAACAAAACTTTTCATTTTTAGGCTTTTTCATTTAAAATTTGTTGCAAAAGCTCAATTTTTTTGCATTCGATTTCTTTTAAAATTGCAATTTGTTCGCTGAATGTCGTATGTACCTTATTGTAAAATTCTGCTCTCTGCGCTATTTTTGCTTCACCAGCATGTTTTTTATTGCAATCTTCTGTGCATAGTATAGGTCTCGAGGACACTTCCTTTTGATGCTTCTAGCAGCAGTGGATGTAGAAGGCATCTCAGGCTCCAATTCTGGTGACTCTGGCACATCGATTGGCTCGAACAGGTACTCCACTTCCAAGTCAATGTCCACATGACCATCAATTAAGCTGGAAGTGGGTCCTCTTCCTAGGTGCAGAGTGTGGGAGTTAGCAATCAATGGCTTGTTGTCAAATATTTCCTCCATCTCTTCATAAAATGGAGGAATACACGGAGTCGCATCAGTTTGCTTCGCGTTATCTTTTGCACTTTTAGTGAAGTGGCTGATGTATTGGAGTCCTTAAATAGAAAAATATTTTTTAAAACAACACTTAATAAACATTTGAGTGCTTACCGTTGCATCTTGTGCTATCATATCCTCCAGAATATTGGAATAAGCAATTTTTTTTCTTTCTGGCATGCTTGAATTCGTCCTTTCTGGCCATGTAGGTCTCCTCTCGGCTCCATTTCTTGCGTTTACTGCTAGAATATATAAAAATTGAATTTTTTGTTATCATTAGCATTATTTTTGTTAATGATATCTTACCACTCACTGTTGGCCAACTCCGCCTGTTCTCACGAGCAGCCTGTCCAAAGCCAGGATAAAGGAGGATGGTCGCAGGCAACGGGTTCGCCCTATCCTGTGTAAAAGTAGAGGAACTACCCAGATCCTGGAGTTGGTCGCCCAATCTGGGGAGTAGGTGGACCTTTGACTTGATCAACGGTAGCGTATGCCTACGAGGGAATAGCAATAATCCTAAAGAATTTGTTAGCACGGGGATAGTCGTTACTCTCGACAGACGTACTGTTGCAAGTCCCCACTGATGCATTCGTATGGTCTCCTGGATAGTCATATAAGTCTTGGTAGACTTATATGGCTGGTATAAACGACGAATAAAGAGGTGTCAGATGGGTACTCCGAGTGTGAAAAGTTAAACTTAGTAGCTTCGGAGTACCAGATTCAAAAGGTGGTATTGAGGAGGTGTCATGCTGGTGCTTTGAGTCACTGGGTGTTCATCTTGGTAGCCTTCACTACTAGACTAATGAGTACTGTACAACATGTATTGAGGAGTTGTAATGGTGTCCCAAGGAGTGATAACTGAGGTGTATTGAGGAGTTGTAATGGTTTCCCAAGGTGTGATAACTGAGGTATATCAAGGAGTGTCATATTGAGTACTCCGAGTGTGAAAGGTTATCTGAGTAGCCTCGGAGTACTAGATTGATGAGGTGTATATCAATGAATGTTGATATGGCGTATAGTCATGAAGTGCTGCAGGTGCTAGGAGTTCATCCCGGTGGCCTTAGGGTACCAGTATGAAATGAAACAAATAGTGGCGATCTCGTGTCGCACACAGTCAATGGCGATGTGGTCTACGCTGTAGCACGTTCAAGTAGTGGTGGTTTTTCCACCACAGTCAAGAGTGATGAATGCAAATGTATCGGTGTTGTGATAAGTGCGTGTCGAAGTAAATCCCTTTTGCCCGGGGAGACTATCGATGGGCTGGCCCTTCGGGGAGTATCGTGCTGGCTGTGGTAGTTCAATGTCGCGAACAGGTCTGTGGATCGACGTGGAGTTGCGCTATACAACCGGGTGGCAATGCCCTACATTGCAAGAGATGTTAGATGGGTCTCGATTTCCACCAATAAATGTGGATGATGACCCAACTAATCATCCATAATTGGTACTGTTGCGTTCCAGCATTGGTTGCTATCCATACAGTATATTTATTAATTTAAATATACCCTTAAGTATGGTGTGCGACCGGTGTTGAAACTACTATGACAGGGCGTTGGTCGCGTCTGGAGTCATGGAAATGACGCCTAGGAGAGATATGACGGACGTCGTATATATTAGCATGGCACTGACGTCCTGAAAAATTTATCTCCTAGGCATCAATTCCTTGAACCACGACCCCACTGCCATGGGGCAACGTAGAATTAAGCCAATACGGCAGGTGTCTGCGTTACTTTAAATGGAATTTCCTCACTGTTGGCCATTCTGTGCAAATGGAATAAAATTTATTATTTGCTGCTTTGTTTACTTTTTATAGTGATTTTTTTTTATTTTATGTGACATAAACATGGTTGTTTTTCAAAAAGTGATGCCAATAAATTACGTAGACTATATTTTCTTAATCTGGCAATAGTGTTTCTATCGGCGACTATGAGCTAAGCGGCTATAATTATCCTCTCCTAGCTAAGCATTTTTTGTATGAGAAAATATTGTTAAGCGTATATAGCGATGCCAAAAAAAACGCACCTAATATCAAAAACATCAACCTTAAACTAAAAGACAAAAATTGACTGCTGTTACAGTCTGTAAGTTGTACTGTACAACATTTTTTAGTATATTTCAAACTTTAGTGCAGTAATTTCAAATCAAACCAAAAATCGAACGAGTACTGTACAACATTCTCAAAAGAGTTTGTACAGAATTTGCTGATCATGCAGACCAGAATGATACAATCATACAAGGTAAGAGTTACAGTTCTTTCGTCTTGCACCAACTGTCAAAATTAGTATAAATTAGAGAACGAAAAAAGTAAAAAAAAATATGTGTGTGGCTGCCACGCACGATAGAAGTGAAACCTACAGAAAACTAAACTGTGAGAGAATGAGACGAATGCTGTATTAAGAGTGAGATAATTATAGGGTTTATTGCTTTGTTGCTTTTCATTGATTTTGACAATTGTGGGTACTAAGAAGAGAGTACGATCAGCCTCGAGACAACCTGATTTATTCAACCATGGTTATAATAAATAAACAACAATTTGCATAAAACGCATTTGCATTAATGAACATTACAACATGTTTAGTGTAAAATACGACTGAAAATTTATTCTTTGTTGTTTTTCAGAATTTCATAAATCCGAAGATAACCTGAGAAGTTAAGTGCAAAAGCTCCAATATCAACATTTTTCTCATGACAACTATGAAATCATTGTAACTGTCAATGTTACTGCAGTGGGGGTTTTCCTTTTTTTTATTCAGTTTCTCTGTGCGATTTAATCGATTTGTCAGTGTTTTTGTAACTTCCTTGCTTGTTGGTGCGTTTTATAGTCGAGAAGTTTGTACGGTTTTTTATTTTTATAAAATATGCAAGATCCAGAAGTAGTGATGGACGAAGTGGATAAAGTTTTCCACACGTGTCCCCGTTCTAATCCTTCATTTTATAAACGAATTGTCGCTGCATTATGAAATGACCTGGAAGGTGAGAGAGAAATAGATGATGATGCAGAAAGTTTGTATCATTTTGCTAGTACAGAAGACGCATCAGATGTTGAGCAAGATCAGGACTTCGAAATACAGGAAGTGTTTCAAAGTGACGGTGAAGCCTAGTTTTAACTCACCTATTTTTTTATTTTTATCGGAAGCTTTGGTTAGGTCTCCGCAGTAACCAGCCACATACTATAAAACGATTTGCAAGCCGATCGTTTTATTTTTTTTAATATTCCTTTCCTTTTTTTCCTCTTTATGTTGTTAAGGCCCATATTTTTTTTTTTTCATTTCTTGCCAAAAATTTCCATTCGAATAAAAGAAAGTAAGTACGATCCCTGTTTCAAACTGGAGATGAAATTTATTTGCAATTTTAATAGATACCTATGTGAGATACAAACCCAGGTGAATGTAGCGCGTTATGAAGTTCAATGTAAAATTATATTAAGGCTTACTTTGAAAAAAGATTGAAACCTGCCTGGAGAGTCGCATAAGAAACAAAATGTCTTACCTATCGGTAAAATGTTTAAGCGTTTTGTAAATGTTTTTTGCTAACTGGGAGAAAGGGCGCTATAGTCTCTGAACAGCAGCAGCGCGCTCTAGTGATAAGCGCCAAAGCTGCAGGACAAACATTAGCGGCTGACAGCAACAACTACTCTGCCACTTCTGAGCACCTTTTCTCACACCCCTTAAGTTGGCCGCCACAGGCAAGAACTTGACTCATTGTCGCCGAGTCCTAAGTGAGTTTTTAGCGTTTATATGTGTTTGTGTTGCTATGTATGAATAACAGCACACTAACTCTCTATATATTTGTGTGTGTGCTTATTGCTGTGTTTGTGTGTTGCATATTTTCACTTTGCGGCTTGCGGCGCGCTGTTGTAATTTTTTTCTAGCCAACTAGCTACCTATTTTTTTGATAGCCTTCATTTTTTGCACTGCTCGCCATTTTTGTGGTTTGTGTCTGTGGTTTGTTTTTTTTTACGTTTTTTTTTATTTTCCTCCAACTAACACTATCTAGCCAGCTGCCGCCAACGCCACAGAAGACCATAGAGCACAATTTTAAACAAGTTACTCAGGCATTTTTTTCGCCTTTGCGCCTAAAATGCTGCAATGAAAAATAGCTTATGTGTAAGCAAGTTGAATTCTCAGTGGCGTCATTTTCGTCAAAATCTTTAAGTGTGTGTGTGTGTGTGTGTGTCTGCATTATTTTGTTAAACATTTAATTTTAGCAACTTTTTTTTTAATTTTTTTTTTTCTGTTGTTGGTTTGTTTTATAATTTGCTCCACTGTGCGCGCTGCTGCTCTAATGTGCACCTCGACGCTAACATTAACATTCTGCTTTGCGGTGTGCTACTAATGGACCCCACGGATTTCCAACTTAGCCTCATGCAGTGACCTGGCTTGCAGCAGCTACTAGGTAGCTGCTTTTGCCGCTGCCTCTGCTTTAGTTCGCCTGCATTTTGTCATATTTGCTGTGATAAGAACCGCAGCATGTCGTCACGGTTGCTGTGGCTAGCATTCCTTATTGTTTGTGTTTTTGTTGGTGTTGTTGTTGTTGTTGTTGTTGTTGTTGTTGTTGGTTTAAAGAAGGTGCTGGTGGCCTGTGTGCTAGCGTGGCCGTCATAATGTGCATATAGCGCTGCTTTTTGGCATCATTAACTGCCCTTAAATTGTCTCTATGTGGCACATATGTGTACGAGTATCTGCTTGTGTGTGTGTGTGTGTGTGTGTGTGTACGCTCGTGTGTCAGCATTAAAAATTCCTTCTGCATCAACATGCTTAAGCCGATAAAAGCTTTAAGCTACGCTGCTGCATGTGAGTTTTTTAATGTTTTAATGTTTTAATGAAATGATTTTTTAATACGCAGATAATAACGGATTTTTATAATTTCTCATTCTTTATGCGTTATAATTGCTTAAAACTTTATTTGGTTGGCTTTTGATTTGTAAGTAGGTCAAGATCGTTGGAATAAAACTGTAGAAATATTTGCAATTTTATCCAAAATTGCATCTTACTGAAAACAGGTTCTGATAAACGAGTTAAACAAAATAAAGTTAATAAAAGTGTTTGTCTGTTTGGTCAGGGTTGCTATTTATATTTCTGGCCTTGATGATTTCAAATAATCCGCTGGGCATTGCAAACATGTTTGCTGAATGCTTTCAATCGAATTTTGAAAGTGTTACTATTAATAACTTTGGTAGTGTTGACAACGTGCATTCTATTATTGACATTGGAGCTATAACTTTAACCACTGTTGATGTTATAAATGGAATTATAGACTAAAACCTTTAACTCGGTTGGATGCAGATAATGTCTGTTCAATTTTTTTGAAAAATTGTGCTATTGCTTTAGCATATCCCTTAACTGTTATTTTCAATAGTTCACTGCAATCGGGGATTTTTATTGATAGTTGGAAAATAGCTTTCATTACACCTATTCATAAATCTGGCTGTAAAAATAATATTGCGAACTATAGACCAATATTTAAACTTACAACTATCTCTAAGCTTTTCGAGTCCATAATTAAAGAAAAAATATTTTTTTCAATAAAGAGTATTATCTCTCCTTGCCAGCATGGCTTTGAATCGTGTTATTCTCGGAATATTGTAAATATATCAGCTTTTGTTCAATCAAAAAGTTATAAAATTTAGGTTTTCATTCTAGTTTCTTATGTTGGCTTGAGTCTTATTTAGTCAATAGACAATGTGTAGTGGCCTTTGATAATGTTAAATCGTTTACGTAGTTGGCAACTTCTGGTGTTCCACAAGGAAGTATCCTGGTGCCTATTCTTTTTGTGTTATTTATCAATGTCATCACCACGATTTTTTCCCATTATAAATATCTGATATACATGCGCTGATGATCTTAAGATCTTTTTTTAAACAAGTCA
The DNA here is from genome assembly GCA_943735915.1 of Pherbina coryleti. NCBI lineage: Eukaryota > Metazoa > Arthropoda > Insecta > Diptera > Sciomyzidae > Pherbina > Pherbina coryleti. Next base: position 48,787,835 of record OX030948.1, on the reverse strand, counting down.
CTTAAATGACACCGTCCTTTTGCAGAATGAACTTGATAAACTATATAATTGGTGCTGTAATAACGGTCTCTTTTTAAATCCAAGCAAATGTGTTTTTATGACTTTATCTAAATCTGACACTATCCGTCCGTCTATCTTATTGCCAATTCCTCATTGGGATTTGTTGATCAGTTCAAGGACTTGGGTGTGGTTTTCGATCGAAGATTTACTTTCATTTCCCATCTTGAGTATATTATTCCCAAAGCTTATCCAATGCTGGCGTTCATCCGACGTAACAGTGCATGCTTTTCGGATCCGTACACTTTAAAAGCCTTGTTCGATTCACTTGTATGTTCTAAATTGGAATACGCAGCTATTATTTGGAATCCATTTTGCTGCGTATAAAGAATGCTTGAACGGATAAAGAAATCTTTCACGAAATTTGCCTTGCGCTCTTTCAATATTGATGGTTTACCTTCTTAAGTAGAAGAAGTATTTTGTCCTTGCTGTTTGTTTTTGATATTGTTAATGGTTTTGACTTCAATGCTCCTGCTATGATATTAAGAAATTATGATCCTTTTTACTTGGAAATGTATCGTTCTAATTATGCAGTTAATGCACCAATTAATAGAGCTTTGGCTATGACCATACACTCCATAAACTCTAATTTTGATTTACACTTTTCAGTCTCAAAGAACCAAATGAGATCTATTTTAAATTCAATTTTGTTAATTTCCTATTTTTATGTACATATAATGCGTTATATATCAAATTAGTCTGCACGCAAAGAAATTTTTCGTTTATCACAACTGAAAAATTCACCAACTATACTTCGTTTGCGAGCTGTATTTGCCGCAAACGAATATTCAGTTGTCACAACTTAAAAATATATCTTATATATATAAACCGCAAGCTATTTCGGTCATTATTATTTATTATATTAATAATCTTTCTCATTATGTCCGCCCGTCTTCTTATGGATTCCACCTCTGTTGCTATCTTCGTCCGCGTATTAAGCAAACTACCAATTTCCTTATATAGTAACAATTTGTCCAAAAAGTATCTCTAAACTATAAGCGTTATGTTTATACAACGAAGGGAAAAATAAACAAAATTTTCATTTGGGAAAAACGAAGTTTTCAATTGCTGCAATTTAAAAATCACTCGCGTTTATGACAAACGAAATTCATTTCCTGCAACTAAATGACTCGTTTCTCACAACTGAAAATTTTGTTTATTTTTCGTTCAACGTTTATGACAACTGTTGAAACGTTTGCAATAAACGATTTCAAGCACGACAAACAAAGTTCGTTTGCGGCAAACTGGCGATAAACGTTTTTTTTCTTTGCGTGTGTAAGTAATATTGTTGCGTAGACTATGAATTGAATAAATAAATAAATAAATAAATAAAAAATATGCCACTTCTCTTTGGAATTCATCTGTCGCGAGTCCAGATCAGGTCACATTGCAAACAGGAAGTTAATTTTTGTACCTATGTGTCATCTTCCCAGCGTTTATTGTAAAAATTGCACAAACTTTCCCTAAAAGGAGTAGCATTGGAGAATTCCTATTTCCCATCCGATTCTTCAAAAGTTGCGCTTTAATCGGAGTAGCTAGTTGACTCCCGTTGTTGTTTGTTGGTAAACTTGCTTTCTTGGACTTTAGTGGTTTCGTTTTCTTGGCGGAATTTCCTGTAGATCTTTTTGCAAAACTACTTTGCACCTCACGTTTGTACGGAGACGTGGTCAAAACTGTAGGCTTAGGCTTCCTTCCTCTATTGCTGCCAACGATTCTCTGTATATTCGGTGGCGGAGAGATTTCCCATGGCGTAATATGTATTGCAACTGCATTCACTGAGTGCGAGGGACCGTAAGTCCAATCTCGGCAGCCCCCAAAAGTGAGACCCTATCTTCAAAGCGTACCTTACTAGGTCTCTTTCGATTTCCTCGCTGAACACAGGTTTCCTGCCTAATTTTGCAGAAAGCAGCTCCAGCTCGCCGACTTTTGGCTTGTACTGCCATACGCTGCAGTGTGGTGTTTGGATTTTCGCACGTTTTTGATGCCTTTAGTATTCCCATTTCCTCTTTTTCCACAGCTGCAATGGCGTTTCGCATATTCTCCACACTCCATTGCCTTCGTTCTCCTTTATTCGGCATAACATAATTGCTATTAGATTCAACTAAAATTTTAAAATATTAGCCTAATGGTCGTATGATTGGTAATATGGTACACTATACCAAATTGGCCTGCCAAGAGTGTACCATATTAGCCGCAGTTTGCCTTTTCTGTTTTTCAATTTATTATTATGTTCAAAAGAACACACTGTTTAAACTCACCTTTTTTAAATAAAATTTAATTCCTTGGTATTTGATTGCAAAAAACTTTTCGTTCATTTTTTTCGTGCTGCGCCGTGCCAAACCGTTTCTGTTAAACCCTCTTTAAAACTTCAATATACACAAACACGTGTTTTCACCAATTGAAAGAAAACTTGATAACAGTTACAACTGCCGTGTTTTTTTTTTCTTTTCCTTTTTCTAATTTAACAGCTGTTTTTGGGCAATCAGCGTTGCCACATAACAAATAGTTTAAGAAAAGACAAGTGTACCATATTAGACGCCTGTACCATAATACCCGAAGTTACTCAGTCCATGACTAAGTCCACCTTCATGCGTACCATTTCAAAAGCACTTTCCTCTTATTGAAACCAAACTAATCTTGCTCTCTACGTCTATTACTTAAAACCCACCTTCCTCACTTTCTTGCCTTAAAAATATAAAAATTTCCCTTAAATAAATACTTTAAATGTATCCATCCACGCTTGTTTGAGTTTTCCTTCCTAATTGAAGGTAAATATTGTAGTGATAGTAATGTATCTTTTCTTCTACTATATTTGAAATATGTTGGTATCTAAATTTCTTTTACTTTTATTTTTACTCTTCTTTTTGACGTGTTATTGAAATCATGTAATTTAGGTGGGCAAATTAAGCCCACTTCGAGTTGCATATCTTCAAACACCATAACTAGGAAAGCGGAGAGGAAAAAAACTTGTTAATATTAGTAAATTGCCATGTTTAACCATTATATAAATGAGAAGGGCACTTTCTTTTTTACCCAATAATAATACTTTTTAAGTTTCCTTACCATACCTTAAAAGGGGACTTCCAGTCCAGTAAGAGTCTTTTTTCCAGTCTTACTTTTAAATCGATAACCGGAGGAATTTTAATTTCTATCTGGCTTAGTGGACGTGCATCTAAAGTTCACTAAGAAAAAAGAGACAAACTTGAATTCCCTTCATTACGATCCTAATTAAGCGTTTAAAACCATTTTCAGCTTGTAACCAATTATTTCCAAGCGCAATATTTTCTTGGGCTAATTTAACTGGCTGATATAATTATTGCTTAATTTTTTATATTTCTTTGATAACACTGTGTGTAATTTTTTAAGTCATGGCAAAATAACCATATACGGACACCACTACGTGATAAAAGACTAAAAAAAAAAGATCCGTGTCTCCCAATTTTTCCCAAAGTCATGCACTTTTTTGTTTATGGGCCGCCAAAGATTTGGAGCCTCGGTATCATTTTCGCAAAAAAGTGATAATTTTCTCGGGCTCATATCTTGCAAACCGTTCAGAATTTCCATTTACTCTCTGAGGCAAAGTTGTAGCTCTTGTCATAAAGAACAAAAATTGCGAACATATAAAATCAAAAAAACTTCACCTTCCAGATCAAAATCGCAAAAAACTTAAAAAAATTCTATTTTTTTACCTTTTTTCCCGTGTTCAGGTCCATAGGTAGCAAACCGTTCAAAATTCAAGGAAACAATCAACTACAAAAATTTACCTAAGATCTCAATAAACAAATTTGTAGAACATATAAACTTCCTGGGAATTATTCTTAACACCGTTTTTTAATTTCATTTGTTTTTTATTTACTTCAACATTGAGATACTATGCTATCTATTACAAAAATATTAAAAAAAAGTATTCGTATTATGTTTATAATGTTGATGGCCCTGGACTTGCAAATCGCGCTCTCTTAAGTTGTGGATCCAAATCGTCGTCCGAATCGTCCGAATCTGACTCTGATGCAGAACTTATGGTGTCCACAGGCACGTTGCTTCCAGACTGCCCTCCATCATCAGCTCTTTCTTCTTCAAATACTTCATTAACATCATACAGGGTGATCTTGTGACTCCACCAACATACCTCTGCAAGCAATGTGTCGAGGTTTTTGCCTTTGTACCGTTTTTCCATGGGCATTATGGTTTGGTGAAACCGTTCTCCTTGCTCATCGGATTCGGTAGGGAGTTGTTTGATAAAATCGTCAAAATGAAAATGAAGAAAATGCAGCTTTAATGTCATCGATGCGCCGATTATCTCAAAATAATGCAGCATTTCTTTCACCCATTCTCTTGCTTCCGGTTCCGCGTCTCGATCGCCTCCCAAGACTCTGGTGCATACACGCTGAAGGTAAATCCATGCCATTGAATGATTTTCATCAAGCGATGAATCAAAGTTGCTCTTGAATAGCTTTCTAATGTCAGGGCCATTAAGTACGCCTGTTAAATGAAAACAAAAAATAAAGACAGAAAAGAAAACATTAACATAGTGTAAATAGTACAATTAGGTGAAAAAAAATTCGTTTTAAATTTACTACAATACCTTTTTTAATTTTGTCATCGCTACGCTACGGGAAAACGCTTTTCAAATAGTCGAATGCGTTTGGACAATTTACAACGGCCACTTCGATGAATTTTTTAACAATTCCCAATTTTATGTGGAGCGGTGGCAGCAAGATGTGCTGCCACCGCTCCACATACATCTTGCTTGAGTAAAGAAAGCTTGAGTATTGTCAATTAAAGGTGCATTCTTCAGTCTATGTTGTTGTATTTGTTCATCCACACTTCCTCTTGGCCTCCACGAATTACATTGGAATTGATTCAGAGGTGAGCGTGAATCCCAATTACAAAGAAAACAAAATAATTTTGGGAAGCCGCCCTTATCGATGATCCCTTGCAAAATGTTGATGACCTTCAAATCACAGCAAATATTCCATTTATTTTCGTAATATTTGATTTTTTCCATTATATCATTCAATGTTTCATAGCTTTCTTTCATGTTGATACCCATTGCTAGCGGAATGGAAGGTTTTCGGTTCGATACATGCAACAACACTGCTTTCAAGATTGAAACAGTACCATCAATAAATAATCTCCACTCACTAGCGATGTAGTTCATTCCCATTTTTGCCACCAAAGCTTTTATATCGTTGCAGTAAGCGAACTGTCATCATTTAGAGTGTAGAGCATCTGAAATTCAGCTTGTCGTTTGCGGTACGCCGTAGAGTTAACATTAGCATGTGTGAGTTTTCTTTGCTTTAAAAAAGCTGTCAAAAATATTGCAAGTCGCTGCGATAATACCAATATGGCCACAATGAAATCCATTTCCATTTGTGTTATTAGTTGTGGTCCATATCTTCCCTGTTTTATATATATGTTCGCAATTTTGGTTCTTTATGACAAGAGCTACAACTTTGCCTCAGAGAGTAAATCGAAATTCTGAACGGTTTGCAAGATATGAGCCCGAGAAAATGATCACTTTTTTGCGAAAATGATACCGAGGCCCCAAATCTTTGGCGGCCCATAAACAAAAAGGTGCATGATTTGGGAAAAATTGGGAGACACGGGTCTTTTTTTTGTAGTCTTTTATCACGTAGTGGTGTCCGTGTATGGTTATTTTTGAAGCGAAGCTTTTTACGCCTCGTTCTGCGATTTGCTAGAAATCAGAAAAAACGACACTTTTTTCCGACACCTTTTTTCTTAGAATTGATATTGTTTTTTGCTTGCATCAACTGAACCAGAAAATGTTAAATTAAAAATAATTTCTTGCCCGATGCAGGAATTGAACTCATGCCCGTTGACTGATAGTTTAAAGCTTAAGCCATCGAACCAAAACCCTTTGTTGGTATAAGTTGCTGATTCAATATCAAGAATTAACTGAAGCTATGTTGCAGTAGATCAAAATAATCTATTTATAGGAATTGTATTGGCTACAAGCCTTCATCTCCTACAATAAGCATTAGCCAATACACAATAACCACTATAGATTGTATATTGGCTATACAAACAAGAGTACTAAAAAACACAAATGTTGCTTCTACTTACTACTAGATGTCGTTACGCTACAAACAAATTTAATGATTTTTGTATATTTATTCCCTACAACTGAACAGGAGGGCCGGAGAGGGTTAATATGTATTATCAACCCCCATTATTTTTGCAAAGGGAACATTTTTCCCTTGAGGACCTATCCCCTCCGACCTCTCCTTACGGGTGCTCCCATACAAAAACGAAAAACTTTGTTGTATTAAAGTTTTAAATTCAAAAATTATTTTAATCGAAAAAAGGCATTAAATTCTCAAATCTTTGAAATTGCGAAAATGCTTCGCTTCTCTCGTGTGTCCCGTGACGCACCTGTGTTTTTTTTTCGTGTTGCACTGTGTAACAGTTCAGAATTGTTTTTGGGACTGAAGCATAATATTAATGTTGCTGTTCTGGAAATAAGAGCTCAAGGTATTGAAAATTTAGGTGTAAGGCCCACCGCTTATACGCCAGTCGATGCAATTGTATAATTGTCAAAAGAATAATAAGCTTTAAAAATATTAAATTCTCATTTAATCCAATTTCGAAAACCAAACATGTATCAAAAATTAATGAGGACTTGTCAATTTGATGCTGTGTCAAATTGAAGTCCCCTCAACTTCGGTTACCTATGCTACAAAATGTCAATAGATTACTACAATCAGGCTACCTTTAAGGATAACACATAGAGAAAGGACACTTAATTTAGAATTTTCGATTTGTTGCTCAATCCAAATATCTTCCCCAAACAGCATCAATGCAGCATCTGAACTCAGCATCGTCACTTGGTAAGCTTTATAAAGTCTTCAAAAATTGCATCCTTCCACAGCAGTTGAAATGCAAACAAACCATAGTTACAGCTAATGGAATTTTAAAAAGGACCTTCCAACGCAACGATCCAAAACAAACGGTGCTTCGAAGTATCGTTACAGTTTGAACTGTTTTTTTTTTTCTTTTGTTTTTGTTTTCTTGCTCAAATACGGCTTGAGCTTGATGGAAATCGTAGAACAATATAGAATAGGGGATAATCAATAAAACAATGATGGCAACTAGCAGCAGGAGGTCGAAAACAACGACGAAAATAACCTCTGTTAGTTTGGAATCAGCTGCTTGTGGGTGGGCGGCGGTTAAACCAAAGTGTCGACTTGACCAATGTTTCGAAAACTGGCGGTTGCTTTAATTATTCCGCACGCTCGAATGGGCCATTACCACTTGAAGAGGCTGTGCGAATGAATTCGTTGTCGTCTGTTCGAATCACAGTTTGCAGAGTTGGTGGTCAAGAGTTCGGGGGGTCTTCGCGGCCGTTACTTGCTTGCTTGCTTTGGCAACCAATAAACACGATCTAATGATGATTCTCCATATAAAGTTGCCTCTAAATGTAATTGTTGTCTGTGTATTGTTGCAAGGCAGTCGAAAAGCGTTACTCTCTGATGCACGTCTGTTGTTTCGCTTGTTTGCTCTCTTCCCCTACTGCGCTGACACGACACTCTATGTATGTATGTGTCCATTCTTGTGCGTTCGTTTATTTTGAAGTGCATGCGATGTGGTCAGTGCGTTTTGTGGTCCCTTCGCATGGTCGTTTTGATTTCTTTGTGCATTGTTGTTATTTTTGTTGTTGTTGCTTTGTTGCAATTTATACAAAATGATATGTATGACGTCGCCAAGGTTCAAACGTCCAATTAAAACGAACGTCTGACCAAGGAGGGACCGAATATCTCTGATGCTGCAAGAATGTTTGTGCTACGACGCACAGTGATTCGTCCCAAGGACAAAACACAACAATTTTTACCTTTGTAAATGTTACATCCACCAACATAAATAAGTAAAATATTCTTTGTTTTTTTTGTAAAAATTATATTTGCACCGCTACAGTTTGGAAAAGTTGAAAGTTTAAACATGAATTTTGTGGAGTGTCGGTTGGTAGTGTCTGTTTTTGTAAAATACTATCTGACTTGTAATTATGTTTTTAAGAAATAAATAAAAAGAATCTTGAAAATGGGTTTCTTATACTATGTCCTTTTTGTAGACAAACTGTGGGAGCTGTTCAAGATTTTCTCTTTAATTCTAATAACCATCTTTTGTACAGGGTGGGCAAAAACCAAGTTTTTTTTTAAATTGCAATAAAATAAATAAATTAATTTTTTTCGATGTATTATGGCTTTATTAGTAAGAACAAACGTTCACATTAATTATGGAATACAACGTCGTTCAAGTGGCTGTCTCGGCTGGCTTTGTAGTAGCACATTCTGCCACTCCAATTTTCTAAGTCCTTGTTGATGGTTTCGGGCTGTAGCTCAGGGATTGCTTGGATAATATTGGCCTCAGATGCTTGAATCGTTTCTGGATTATTGGCATGACATCGGTTCTTCACGGTTCCCCACAAATAAAGTCCAAAGGGGTCAAAAAGCAGCTTCAAGGTAGCCAATTGATATCGCCGACGGCTGATAACACGATTTGGAAATTGTGGCATGGGTTGTGTGGCATGGCGCGCCATCCTGCATGAACCAGAGGTCTTCCAAATTCATGTCTCCAATTTCAGTATAAAAAAATTTGGTTAATATGGCTCTGTAACGCCCACCATAGACCGAAACGTTGTTTCCAGCCTCATTTTCGAAGAAAAATTATCCTGTGATACCACCACTCCACACCAAACTGTCACTCTCTGTGGATCCATCGGCTTCTCGACAATAACGTGCGGGATTTCTGAGCCCCAGATGCGGCAATTTTGTTTGTTTACGTAGCTGTCGAGATGAAAATGCGCCTCGTCGGAAAAGATGACTTTTCGCCCAAAGCGAATCTTCTTTGCAAATAACGCACTATTTGCGCTACGCAGCACTCACTTTAGAAATAAGTTTCCAATATTTCCCAACGTTCTTCAAGCGTAAAGCGACTCACTTCTTTCCGCGGAGGTATGATACTGTTTGCCAGTGTGAAAGTAAGCTGTGACTTAAAAAAAAAAAACACTAGATGGCCCACCTTGTTTATTGAGGGATAAACCGTGCGCTTTGGTGAATGTTTCCTGTTTTTAAGGTTTTGTCCTAGGTGAGTAGAGTTGTGAAGTGCAGAAATTTGCAAAGGCAGAATTTCGTAAAAGGGGAAGTATGTCAAGAGGAATTTTGTAAAGGAACATTTTTTGAAGGAGAACCATAAATGAGGGGAATTTTGTAAAGGAGAGTTTTAAAGAAGAAGAATTTTGAAAAGGGTGGAGTATGGAAATGGGAATTTTATGAAGGTGAATTTCGACACTGGGACTTTTGGAAAGTGCAATTTTGACCCGCTCTCAATTTTTTTCACATAAATTATTCTTGGAAGATTCTATACTATTCTATAAAAAAATAAAAACATCATGAAAAAAATCAACCTTACATTTTCTAACAAAAAAAGATAGTCTACTTCGACTATCCAAGCGACCACCAAATCTTATGGGACATCTTTGTCCCAATGGTCGGCAACGGTAAAAATTTATGAAATGCTTAATTTTGTTGAAAAATGGATTTATTTGTAAAATAATAAAAATAAATTGTTTGATCAATACATTGAAATTTAATTTTTTATGATAAATGTCGAAGCAATTTCGATCATTGGCGAGGCTTCCCCCAAATTGGTTTTTTGCAAAAGGCCCAAAAAGCATTGGTTCGATGGTCTTTGTATTGTTTGGAGCAGAAAATATATTACGTTCCGTTTTACTTTTGCAGAGATAATGATCGGACAGAGTATAAACTCCGCAAGTTTGAATCGCTTAGGTTCCTGTCTTACAACTTCGCGAGATGGTGACTTGCGATCTAATGAAGGAATCGATCATTTGAGGAGCCATGTGCGCGCGGACTTCCAATGCATACTCGTATCAGACTGGAGTATAGAGATTTTGTTGTAACCATTGCACGTATTATACACACTCAAGTCAAAGCGATCGCACAAAAAACGTGAGTAGAATTTTATCTTTGATTGGGATTCGTGTTCGTAGTAAGACTGAAATAAAATAAAAATTTCCAGTGGTGATACTTTGATCTCTCTAAGACTATTGGTTCAGAAGAAATTTAAAAATAGGTCAAAATTTCGTTAAAAAATCTCTTTGACCTGCAAAATTGCAAAAGTTATTTTTTAAACTTTCATTGGTTAGCTTTCAAAATAGATTAAAAACAACGAGTTTTCATGAAGCAACTCAAAATACGACCTCAAACTTTTCGTTCGCTTACTTTCAACGAGAGAAAATTAGCACACATTTATACTATTAACGACCATTGGGACATATAGTTCTCATGATTTTTCACACCTATGCAGATAAGAAGAATTGTTTTTCGTGACAGTAATTTGAAGTCGTTGAACACGAACCTGGTGTCGGATTCGTAAATTTCCCAGCAGTTCAGGAGCGGTAGTCAAACCTGGATCCAAAACCATTTAACCTAGATATTTTTTGTTTGTTTCATTTTTTTATTATTTTTTTTTTTTTAGACTTAACCAACGCACAGGGGATGACACCTATGAATGCGAAAGCATTGTCTTGATTCGGAAGACGGGTAATAATTAGTTGGAGGGTGGAAAGATAGAGCAGTGTCGCTGAAGATTTGTTTTAAATATACACAGCTCAAAACTGCCGGGGAACACACTCGCAGGTATATTGTTCCACAATTTTGCTGTACGACTTAAGAACGAATTATCCCCGTAATGCGAGGTTATATTGGGCATCAAGGCAATGGTAAAGTATTGGGCTTGATGAGCTGCCCGAGTAGACCGGGAAAACACACGATTTGATGACGTCAAGTCATACATCTCCCTTGAACACTTCCCATGGTAGTACCTGTTCATAAGGCTAAAGCAACTAACATTGCCCAAGAGAGTTGAGAGAAGATGAAATGTTTTCATCTCCAATCAGATATACCGCACGTCGTTGACAAGTGCGTTTTCTAAGTGTCAGAAAAAAAAAATAATGGAAATTTATTAAAAAAAAACACCATTTAATTATCAAATCTATGGAACTGCGAAAAAGCTTCGCTTCTCTAGTGTGTCCAACGACGCACGATATTCTCGAAATTAAAATTCGAAATTAAAAAATTCGAAAGCCTAAAATTCGATTTTGATTTAAGAAGTTATTTTTGTCCCTAGTTTGTAAGAAGACGACTCACTGTTTTTAATTGTTGTCGTAGTCGGTCTTGACCATATGCATGTGTGCCAGTTTGTGCGTGTGTCCTGGTTAAGCCCTTTTGTGTAAATTTTGTACGAATATGCATGTCTGGATGTATGTGTCAAGCAATATATTGTCATAGTTGGCAATGTCAATGCTGTTGTTGCAAGTTGTTGTTGCTTTTGTTGTTGTTGGTGTTGTTGTTGTAACTGTCTCTAATGTCACTGTTTGTGTTTGGCATGCCATGGGCCACAACTCCTTTTCCATCCATCTAGGTTGCACTTCATCGATTGCCGGTTTCCAGCATTTAAATTACTTTTAATTTATTCATTAACATGAATTTGCACACATGCAGCATTTGCACAATTATGTTGGTACGTAGCACAGACAGGCAAACAGATGGATAGACAAAGAGAGACAGACGGACAGATAGATGAAGCGAGTAACTGACCTACCTCTGGACAAAAGTTCTCATTTCACTGCCGATGACATTTGTCGATAATACAGCGACTAGTTATTCCTGTAATGGTTGCTTTATTATTATTTCCCCCATCGTAGAGAGGATGTAGCGGAAGTTGCTGTTTTTGGATATTTTTTTTTTCATTTATTAATGATTGAACAGTGGTTAGCATGCCCAAGTAGTTAAATGTAATATTTATAACATTTTTAACACCTTTACGTATCGAAAAGGTCCACAAGTAATCGTAAGCGCTCGTGGACGTGTACCCTATTCAAAATTTTATCGCTCGCGTCTATGAGCGCATACCCTTTGGTGAGATTTTGAGAAATAAGGTCTCTTTCCGTGTACCTACCAAAACATATACTCTCATGAATGAACAAGAGCGCAGATGAGACTTTTTATGGTCGTGTTACTGTTCGTGAGCCGAATATATCCATGGTAGAATTATAAGGTTGGGCTGACTCGGAGAAGAATGGAGTAGAAAGCAGAGAAAAGCGTGCTAGTTGTCAAAATAAGCTGTTCATCTTATCTTTCTTTATGTTCATTTTTCGCAGTTAATTCTAGGTTAAACTTTTTACAAGCTTTTCTGCAAATTCAACGCTTCCTCGGCATTTTATAGATTTATTTACGATGTTTTTACAATATTTTCACTCAAAATAACACAAAATGAACACACGTGTCCGCACTATTTACAACTTGAAAACATAATATTTTTATTTCATTTGAGGTTCCTACGAACTTCGCCATTTTGACAATTAGCCAATACAATTTTTATTATCCACTCTTCGTTGACGCGTGAGGGCACTGAGCGACTCGGCCCTACCTTGTAATTCTACCATGCATATGTCAATAAGAGCAAGAAGGAGATTTATAGAAGGAAAAATTGTGAAAAAATTTCAATAATTCTATGGCCAAAAGATTCCACCGGCATAATGTATCAATAAAGTACGTCATTGAATCTTTTAAAGATTCTCTTGCCTTATTGTAGATAACAATTTAAGTGCAATGTATAATTCTAGTGGAATAAAATTGCCAAAAAATCATTAATTTTTATGCAAAATTCCTCAAAAGAACCATAATTCAAAAGAACCATAATACAAAAAACTACCTAGAATCATGAATCGTCCGCGCGTATAATTTTGGTTATAGAATCATAGGTTTTTATGCAAGGAGTTCATTGAACCGACAAGAGTTACTTCAATTACTAATATGGGAGCTATACTACAACCCCCTCCCCCTTTTTATTTTTGTTAATCATTGCCATGTACGGGTCATGAACTGTTTCATGAGCCTTAATCATCTCATGTGCGCATATGCTCGTGGACGCATAAGCAATAAACATGCTTTTAGCGTTCCCTTTAAAATTTTGCTCTCGTAGCGTTAACCAAAATGAGCTATGTACGTGCTCGCGTACGTACAGGAGCGGGCCTTTGCGTACCCTGATTTACATTTTATTTGTACTTTTGAAAGTATTTTCATTTTCATCATTACAGGGTTATCCATTTCGGGTTTTGGAAAGTGCAGCTTTCAAATATTGATGTCATCCAACCTAGTTTTTGTATGTTCAAAGGTTTGGCCATTTTACATTATGAAACGTTTCACTACCAAACATTGCGATAAAATTGTTAATTTTTCTTTTTTAATCTAATTTTTCAAAGAAAATTTTCTTTTGTATGCGGCGGCACGCTGTTGTAGAAATAAGTTGCCTTCGCTGGACTTCGATTGGTTGACATTATGCCGTCAATCAGAAGAACCAAGTCGTAATACACTAGCAGCCGCAAAACGAGAAAATCATAATACATGATCAGTTGCAAATTTTCATCCGAGCCATACAGCTGAGGAACGTGCAGAATCGAATGAACGAATACGTGTTAATATGGCAGAATTGCGTGCTGTACGACGAAGAAGTAATGCCGCGTTGCATCGCGCTGCTTTTCAATATGATCCCACAATCACTTGCAAAGATCATCAATGCCCCTGATTTTAGGCCATTGGATGTAGTGTGCGTCTATTGGACGCGATTTATGGATTGTGTTGCATGGTAGGCAAAGTGAAATTAATGGCTTCGACAGCGCCTCCACAGTCTTTGATGTCTTTGTTCAGTACCAAGACACAGGAATCGAACTATTTTCTAAAGAACATTAAAAAATACAAGGGATATTTTCAGATGACGCCTTTTGGTGCTCAGGTCACTGATGAACATGGGTAAAATTCCCACCATCAAGGTAATGTTGTCGGATCGAAGTGCTCATTTCTTGCATTTCGACACACTAAACTCATCTCATTTACTTTTTTCTCCAAACAAATCCATCATCGTGCTGGATCTTTGTTGCAACAACCGAATCAAGACCATAATTTTCTCCAAGTTAATTTCATTTTTTTTTTTTAGCTTTGAACCAAGGATTTCAGGTGGAATACCTATTCAGTCAAGTCTACCTTGGTTCGAAATGGGGTGATAAATTAGTGGGAAGGAAAGGGCAATCAAGTGAAACACGTGTAGGATGTTATATAAGCGTGGTGGAAAGCCAAAGAAACATGTGAATTTGAATCAGAGGCAAGTGTTATGCCTTTACCTCAGTCAATTCAAGTTCTCATCCAAAAGCAATCTCATCCACAAACTTCTCTATCAACTACAACTTCATGTCGTAAATATTGATAAATTTTTAGTTTCAGTTGATTAGAAGTGAGGATAGAAAATTTAGAAAGGTTTAAAGCGAAGGACCATGACCTGGCCGGGAATCGAACCCGGGACCTCTGGGGTAGCAGTCGAGCACGCTACCAACTCGACTACCGAGAAGTCGCCGATTGAACAATGCATTGGTCTAATCATTCAAAACCGCTTTGGAATCAATGTCCTCTGATGATTACAACATCGTCATAAGAGCCGATAAACGGACAACTGAAGCAGACGCGCGTCAATTTAATGTGTCCTGAACATAATTCCCAACATAACATATAATATTTAAATAAAATTAAAGTCTTTGACAAAATTTGTATCTAATAAGGTGGCGCTGGGGTGGAGATATTTACGAAAATGCGTAATAATTATCCATAGAAGACAGTGTATTTACAAAAATAATATAATAATATATACAAAATCAAATGTTTGTCTTTCTGTGTCTGTCCGTCTATCTGTTCCGTATAGGCTCGCGCACCGTTTATCCGATTGAGCTGAAATTTTGACACCAAGTACGTTTTATAGGGAGGAAGATCATGGGGGATGTTAAAAAGTGGACGCAAGTATGTGGGCGTGGCACTCCATAATAACTTTTAAACGCCTGGACCGATAATAATTTTTTTTATTTTCGTGACATAGTGAACAGCTTTTGGACATTGGTAACAGAAAAATACCAGTTAATGCTGAAACAAAGTGTATTTCACTCCCATTGAATTTTTGTGTTATTGTACCATCAATTGAAAAATTAGTTCAAAATGCTTTCCCACAAATAGCCATCAATTACAAAAATCATCAATGGCTTTGTGAATTTTGGTGCTATTTTGGCTGCAAAAAAACAATGACGTTAACGCAATAAACTTTGCAATTCAGGAAAAAATTCCAGGCGATTGTGTAACTTATAGATAAATTGACACCGTTATGAACATAGACGAAATTGTTAATTATCCAATTGAATTTTTAAATTCGTTGGACCTTCCAAGAGTACCACCGCATATACTTTCACTTAAAATTGGTACGCCTGTGATTCTTCTTCGCAACATTAATCCACCTCGATTGTGCAATGGAACTAGACTTTCTGTAAAGAAGCTAATGCCTAACGTCAGCGAAGCGACAATTCTTAATGACAAATTTCGAGAAGAACAATTGCTCATTCCACGTATTCCTATTATCCCCACTGACATGGCATTTGATTTCAAACGACTGCAGTTCCGCATTCGTCTTGCATTTTCCATGACAATAAACAAGACACAAGATCAATCGTTCCAAGTGTGCGGATTGAATTTAGAGAATCCGTGTTTTTCACATGGTCAGTTATATGTAGGTTGCATGCTCGCGAGTGGGACAACCCAAAAATTTGTTAATTTTAGCAGAAGAAGGCAAGACCGATAACATCGTCTATCCAAAAGCCCTACAGTAAATTTTTTATTTAATCAACTAATTTTTTAGTTATTTTTTGTAAATTAATAACAATGACTCAATAAATCTTCATTTATGTATATATAAAGGAAATTGAAGTCTTTTATTTTGAGATAGAAACACATTTTCAGATTTTCTTATTCGATTTAGCATATCAATAAGCCAAACCGACATTTATGAAATTTTTGTTTATCCGTCAAGAACCACTGAAGCTACGAAATTCAAATTGTGTGTCATATAACTGTGACTTCTGATATACCAAGCTAAAGGATATCTTTAAAAAGTGTTTTAAGAAATTAATAATCCCATCGATAAATTAAACGTACTTCGATAAATAAAAGAAGTTGCACGGCTTCTTTTTGTTTTAAATTGTTCTTTTTTTAATTTCGTACACTATAATATTTCTGTTTAAAAACATTTTTTACCAATTTTTTTAATTTTTAAAAAACTATGTAACACTGTTTTCGCTTAATTTAATAAGTCCATTCCAAATTATTTTAAAAAATATGGAAAACCTATTAAATAATGCCAAACATAACTTAAATACAATCCCGAGTAATACCGGGTAACATCCGCTAGTATAATAATATAAATCAATTACATTAAAATAAAATCCCGAGCAACACCGGGAATATAAGCTATTTTTTTCTAAATTAAGAAAAAAATGTTAACACATAACACAACAAGTTCTAGTTAACCCTTTCGGCATATATGTTGCCATACGGCAACAGTTTGCTTTGTGGCTCTGTTTCTAGTTTGGGACACCCCGCTTTTTAACAATACATTTTTAATAATAGATTGAAATGTGATGAAAAAGAAGAGAAAATCAAAAATACGAAAATTAATTTTTATAACATGTTTTTTAAGGTTATTCCGAGTGAACTCATGAGCGCGACCACGCGACCACGCGACTTCAAAAAATAGCAAATTAAAAAATTATATTTTTAAATATTTCCGAGAATTTTCTAAAGCTTAAGGTAATTAAATATAATACTACGAATGTTAGAGATCTTTTTGATATTTTTAGTTAGAAAAAATATGTGATATTTATAGCGCTAGAAGTTTTTAAAATTTTTTGAATATTTCTGAAAAGTTTTTGTAGTATCTATTAGGAAAGCAATATGGCTTTTAAACTTCATACTCAGCTTATTTTAGTCAAAAACTGACCCTGAACGAAGTTTGGAATGTTTGGCATTGCCAGGGCTAATTTGGCACTGAAAGAGTTAAAGGTATTTCTCAACTTGAACTTCAAACCATTTTCAATTCTTATTGCTTTTTAAGGATAATTGAAGTTATCGCGTTCTATTGAAAAACGATTTCGTGTATTGCTTTTTCTTTAATTTCGCAGTTCATAAATTTAAACGATATCTTTGGCCACTGTAAGCATGTGGATGAAATTATTTGCAATAAACACTGCCACTCAGCTGCAACCTATACGCATGGGTCAGTTATGTGTGGGTCATTTATGTGTGCGCACATGCTGCGATTGACATACAAACTGAAGTGAAACCAAAACTATGTCTGAATGTGTTTAGTTAGTTATGTCGGTGTTTATGTAATTGCAAGTGTAAGTGTGAGTTTGGATGTGCGTGTATGTGTTGGCGTATAGATGTGTTTATTGGTTTTATTTTAAGTGCTGGGGTGTAGGTTCTATAGCTCGTACTAAATTTCATTATAACGTGATGCAGATCAGGTTAGCAACAACAACAACAACCACAACAACAAAAACAAAAACAAAAACAAAAACAATAACAACTACAACAACAACAATAGAGCACCTACAATAACAACAGCTCTACATTATAGTGACTGATGATGCATAAGAGACCAAGTTAACAAATAAATGTTTAAGTGTCGTCTTACAAGCACATACATTCACACACATACTAATAAAATGCAAACAACTAAAGGCCAGCCAGGAACGAGCACGACGCGTACGTGCAACTACATATAATCAAACAATTTATTAGAAATTTAAGCTAAAATACACACACACACACACTCAGAAATGCACATGAATTAACATGCATACACATGTGTGAGTGTATATAATAAATATGTGCAATCATGCATTTGTATTCTTGTGCGGTCAGCGCGCATTTTATGGATCATTCTATATTTGCCACCATTGAATGCAAACAATTCCATAATAATTGATAATTATTGACAAACATTCGACACTAAAGACTTCATTTATATAGGTTAGTTGTGGTTCGCTAATTGAGAAATTCCATTTAAAACTACCTCAAAGAACAACAACAACAACACTAACAACAACAACAACAAAAACAACAACAACAACAACAACAATATCAATAATATAATATAATCAATACCAATAACAATGACTAAGAGCGACTCATTTAACGCTAATTAAGCTAATTGATTGGTCTTTGCTATGGGCGAAAACATATACAATTTTTTTTTTCAAATGTGGCAACGCAATTTATGTAGGTTAGAATGATTCTTTGTCGTTATAAAAATGTTTAAGCTTCAAACTTGCCAGATTAACACCCAGTGATACAAAGTATCAATTTTGAGTTTTTCTGGTAGATAGGAACATTTTCAGCTCACGTCATTGAATCAGCTTTAAATCATTCACCGTATTAAAGAGCCTTTGAAAAGCGTAGCTTTTTAACCGACTTCAAAAAGGAGAAGTTTCTCAAGTTTGCTTTTTTTTTTTAATGTATTTATGTACATCGACAACTCCTTACGCACTTTCCCAATTACCGTAATTTTGTGTCAACAGATTGATACCATGAACGCGGGGGTCTTTTTTTAAAAAAGTGGGCTATATTCGACAAAGGGGCGTGTCAATATTAGAAAAACACTGTATATCAGTTAGTATTGACACTAGTGTACTGAAATTTACAGTAAAAATACTGGGGTAGGCAGAATTATTACAAATTACGGTCAATAAAGTGGGCGTTTTTTTGAAAAAGTGGTGTGGTAATATTAGAAAAACACTGTATCTCGAATAGTATTGACACTAGGGTACTGAAATTTAGTATAGGGGTAGACACAATTTTTAAAAATTACGGTAAAGAAATTACGGTAAAGGGCATGGCCCTTTTTATTTTAAAAAACATTGTAAAGAGACAGAAATGGAAAATACTCAAAAAACTTTCAGGAATTAATAAAACAAAATTTTTAAGAACAAAGTGTCATGTTTCAAATTTTACTCATGATAGTATTACATAAAAATTTTCATATTCTCTAAGAAGGAAGAAATAAAAACTTTTTAACAAAAAAAAAAAAAAAACGGCCTCAAAATCACTACAAAATAATTTTAAATAACTTATCCGATTAATTTCTTGGTCAAATTTTAAAAGTTCTTTATATATATTATAATATTGTTTTATTATCATCAATATATTAATTGCTTTATGAACATAAAAGCTTTGAAGTCGGCGCTAATCTTTGACATACAATCATGATCTTTTACCATCCCTGCACTATTTTAAACTTTTTTATTTGATGCTATGCTGCCTTGGTGACACTGTAGTAATTTTAAACGCTTTGTATACATAAACATTCTCACTATACTGGTTTGAGTGAGCTTGTAAAGCTCATATTGAATATGACATAGTGTGTAACAGCTGCACAAATAATGCATGGAACACATTGGCTACATTCAGCGTACTCAACAATTGCCAACTGAAAGAAAAAAATTGCTAAAAAGCTTTTATATTCATAAAGTTAGTAATATTTTTATGGTAATAAAACAAATTAGAAAAAATTAAAATAAAAAGATTTCGACTTAGATAACTTTCGACTTACAGTAAGCAATTAATATATTGATGATAATAAAACAAAATAGAAAAAATGAAAATCATAAGATTTCCAATATTATAATACATATAAATAACTTTTAAAATTTGACCAAGAAATTAATTGGAAAAGTTATTTAAAATTAGTTTGTACTTTGTAGTGATTTTGAAGTCGGTTTTTTTTTTTTTTTTTGTTAAAAAGATTTTATATTGTTCTTAAATGGGTTTAGAAAATTACCAAAAAGAATATTTCAAAAACGAAACATTTTGTGTTCAAGACCGATAAAAAAAAACACAGCTGCATCACTGGACACACGAGAGAAGAGCGGAGCATTTTCGCAATTTCATAGATTTGATAATTTATTGGGATTTTTTGATTAAAACAATTTTTAAATTTAAAATTTTAAAATAACAAAGTTTTACATTTTTGTATGGGACCCGTAAGGAGTGGTCGGAAGGGATAGGTACTCAAGGGAAAAATGTTCCTTTTGCAAAAATAATGGAGGTTGATCATACATATTAACCCTCTCCGGCCCTCCCTTAAAGCCCACCTGTTCAGTTGTATGGATTATATATACAAAAATCATTAAATTTGTTTGTAGCATAACGACATCTAGTAGTAAGTAGAAGCAAAATTTTTGTTTTTTAGTACTCTTGTTTGTATAGCCAATACACAATCTATAGTGGTTATTGTGTATTGTCTAATAGTTATTGTAGGAGATGATGGATATATATAGCCAATACAATTCCTATAAACAGATTATTTTGATCTATCTATGTTGCACATAGCTTTATTTCAAACATGCCCACGTAGCACAGTACTTTGTCCCATAGGCAAAATTAAAAGAAAATAAAGTGCTTAGAATATTTAAGTAACTTAAATAAATTCGTAAATAGAATTTATCATCTCGTCTTTTTGTTAACAGTAGAGGGCGCTAAAGTCAGAAAATGTTTGAACGGAAAAATGGTTTTTACTGTGTTACAAAAAAAAATTTTTAAAATTTCATTTTTTATTGTATTGCTTTAAAACTTAACAGTTTTGTTTATAACTATAGGTACAAAAAAACAAAAATAATTTTTTGTAAATATTTTATATAGAAAAGTTGTTTGTGCCATCGAAAACTTTTGCGATTTTTTATTTGGAATTCCCAAAATGCAAAAGTTTGATAGACTGAAAAATTTTTTTTTAAGAAAAGGTAATTTTTATTTGTGATTTTAGTACATTTTAAAGGGCTTAAATAGAATATGTAAACAAGTTTTAAATTTTTCACCCGGAAATGTAAAAATGATATGAATTTTTAAGACATATTTCCTAAGTTTCAGAAAAAGTTGCAAAGACCTAAGTTTATGGTACTGCCAAAATTTAAAAAAAAATAAGTTTATACAATTTTTTTTTATTACTATAAAAAATTAATCAAATTTTCATATAGTGTATAATTTTTATTAAATAGTGACAAAAACTTACCAAAAATTGAAAGAATATTTTTATTTTTTTTTTTTGGCGGAAACCCTAAAGTTTTGCAAACTTTGAAAAAATTAAAAAAATGTATAAATAAAAAGTAGGCGATTTTTTATTTTTCATTTATATACTTTGTTAACAAATCTAACCACTAGTATAAAAAAAATTTAAGATTTTTAACCGGAAATTTTAAATTTTGTATTTTTTAAACATCTATATTTTTTAAGTTTTACAAAGACCAAAAATATGATTATATACTTTTTTCCAAGTAAAGGGCTCCAGCGACGTTCAATGTTCAATTCAATTTTTGCAAGCTGTGCAATTTTATTGACTGTAGGTCTGTTTGAGAACTTTTCGAGCAAAAAATATCAAGTAACTTTTACTGGGAGAGTAAGACTGATTTTACTCTCTCAGTAAAAAATATCACAAAAAGTCAACGAACGACATCCAGTAAAAAGTATTAAGTAATCAACATTTGTTTGTAAACAGCTGATTCATCTTTTCCTTTTTGCTTTTCATTTCATTGTTTTCCCTATGTTTCAACTCATTTACTCCGTGAGCACACTGCACTTTGTTGTTGTGTGTGCTAATAATAAGCTGACGATATGAGTTGTTATTTACATTTTGCTATTTTCCGTTATTTTTTATATTTGAGCAAGAGATGAGAGCGTGTTTATTTCAGCTTATCGTGATCATTTTCTAATAGTTTGCGATTGTTTTGAAGTTTTCACCATTTTTTTTTTATCAATAATATTTGAATTAATTGTGGAATTACCACTAAAACATAAAATTAATACCTAGTCAATATTGAAATAACCTCGCGCAGCAGTAGTCATTATAATCTAATAGTGAGCCCTCGTGAGTTAAATAATCTCACTGGTTCATCTCGTTTGTGAGTTAAATAATCTCACTGGTTCATCTCTATATATATGCATAATAAAACTATTCTGTCAAATTTATTTACTAGTTGTGAAGCAATATTTTTCGATAATGACAAATTGTATTGTTAATTCCGATATAGTTGATTTTTGGTTATCAGTGTCTTCAAAAAATAAAATCCCAGAAGTATATAAATTTATAAAAGGCAAAATTGGGGATTCAAGTCTTGAAAAAGAAGTGTTGTTAAAAAAAATTAAATTGTTTGACAATAAAATAAAAAAATATTGGAGCGAGAGTAGATCCAATAGACAATTCATCGATAAAAAGTATTCTAAGTGGTTGAATTGGAAATTTTTCGACCCAGACAATGTAAGTTGTATATTGATATTTTTTTTAATCTAAGTAAAAAAGTTAAACTTTAAAACTAAAATATTTAGGAACCAAGCACGAGCAAAACTTGCCAACATAAAATATCTATTGTATCTGACATAGAACAACTAGAAACAATGGAATCTTCAATAGCATCAGATATGGAAACAAACGTGTCACATACTACAAATGAAGAAATTTCGATCACAAATGTAGCTAAAATTTAGTTTTTGAGAAAAAGGATATATGGGAGATTGTCATGTCTTTGTATCGAATGAAGCGAAATTTCCCAGAGAGCCCAAAAATATAGTTTTATAAGTTTTTATAAGTTTTCAGTGCATTCTGATCACTAATGTAGTTACAATTTAGTTTTTGAGAAAAATTATATATGGAAGGTAGTCATGTCCTTGCACCGAATGAAACAAAATTAACAACTAAGCTAAAAGACATATTTTAACAGATAGTTACCAACTTTCGATTTATTCTATATACAATTATAGCTAAAATTGAACTTTTAAATTTAAAGATGTATGGCAGGTAGTCATGTCCTTGCACCGATTTTTCCGAAGCTTCGAATTCTTCTTAATTAACATATTTTGAACCAGCACACCAAATTTCATTTTTCTGCGATAACTTCTCTAATTTTGCCGATTCACTATATGGGGACAAAGCACTGTGCGTAGTGGCCCGTATGGCCCGCGTGGCCCTTCATACAAATTTTTTCTATCTTAATTTTGTCTTTGCGATGAGCAAAAATCAAAGAACGCCTGCAAAAAACAACAACACAAACCGCACTCGTTCAGTGTTCAGCACATTTTCCAGCGAACTTTACAAAAAGAAATGCATGCAAAGCCAAAATAAAAAAACGCACACTGGATGATGTCGATGCTGAAGCTGATTGTCCCGCTACTTGTGTGTCGAGTTATTCTTCATGACATGAGATTTTATTGCATTGTAATTGTTTTTTTTTTTAATTGATTTTTTGCCAAACGCAACGATGAGCAACATTTTATGTTTGTTTTTTTGTTTTTTTTAAGAATTGGCCCACGCTTAAAATTTCTTGGGCCCCACTGCTTTAGTTAATACTTAATAATGAATCAGCGATGCTTTCTATTGAGGGCTTTTGGTTTGATGGCTAGAGCGTTTAACTATCAGCCGACAGGCATGAGTTCAATTCCTGCAGCGGACAAGAAATTATTTTTAATTAAACATTTTCTTGTTGCTGAGAGTATTATGCTGATGATATCGATTTTGATGATTGACAATTCTCAGCAACAAGAAACTGTTAAATTAAAAATTATTTCTTGTCCCCGTGGGAATTGAACTCATATCCCGTCGACTAATAGTTCTATGCTCTAACCACAAAGGATAAGTCTTCGTTATGAAATTTCGCTGATTCAATATTAAGTATTAATTAAAAGTATCTTGCAGCAGATCTAAATAATCTATTTAAGGGATTGTGTATTCATATCCTACAATATCTATTTAAAGGATTGTGTATTGGCTATCTATGCTTTATATGACACGCGATGTGAAGATTAACGTGTGTTTTTAATTTAATTTATGTTAGTTTAAATTTTTAAATTTAAAAGTTATTTTAATGAAAAAAAAAATAAAAATAAAAAAGCAATTAAATTATAAAATCTATAAAATTGTTTTTTTTTTTTTGTTTTTGCCATGAAATTGTTCTTCTTTTTTTTTTTTTTGCCACATATACATTTTCCATATACATAATATGAATGTTTTGTTGTTTTCTTACCCTCATCTCATACTTAACCAATCATTTCAGCATCAACAGGATGTTTTTCCATTTCTTTTACTCGAAGCTTTTCATTAATATTCATATCATTAATAATTGATTGGTCACATTTTGTAGCTTTGATTTATAAGGGTCTCCTGAATTAAAAAATCATTTTTTGTCATGGGAGTATAATGTCAGCATATAATGTATGTTGTTTGTCGATACAGCGTATATCGATATCATTCAGCAATTTAAGGATATGAGAGAAAATAATCATGAAATTTTTCTATTCAATGTGAAAAATTAAATATAAATGGAAAAGGTCATCTATAATAATATCTATTTAGTTTTTTTTTTCTTTGTCTTGCAATGAGCCTACTTCAAGGTATCAAATTTTGAAAAAGGTACATTTTTCGTCCACAGTGTATTGAGAAATGGCACAAATTGATGGCATTTTTGATTTAATTCCAATCATCTCTATATTTTTTTTTATTAAAATTTGGTTTTTTTTATCTCTATGAGTTAAGTTTTAAAATTTAAGATATAAGATTAAAGATTTAAGATTTAAGATTTAAGATTTAAGATTTAAGATTTAAGATTTAAGATTTAAGATTTAAGATTTAAGATTTAAGATTTAAGATTTAAGATTTAAGATTTAAGATTTAAGATTTAAGATTTAAGATTTAAGATTTAAGATTTAAGATTTAAGATTTAAGATTTAAGATTTAAGATTTAAGATTTAAGATTTAAGATTTAAGATTTAAGATTTAAGATTTAAGATTTAAGATTTAAGATTTAAGATTTAAGATTTAAGATTTAAGATTTAAGATTTAAGATTTAAGATTTAAGATTTAAGATTTAAGATTTAAGATTTAAGATTTAAGATTTAAGATTTAAGATTTAAGATTTAAGATTTAAGATTTAAGATTTAAGATTTAAGATTTAAGATTTAAGATTTAAGATTTAAGATTTAAGATTTAAGATTTAAGATTTAAGATTTAAGATTTAAGATTTAAGATTTAAGATTTAAGATTTAAGATTTAAGATTTAAGATTTAAGATTTAAGATTTAAGATTTAAGATTTAAGATTTAAGATTTAAGATTTAAGATTTAAGATTTAAGATTTAAGATTTAAGATTTAAGATTTAAGATTTAAGATTTAAGATTTAAGATTTAAGATTTAAGATTTAAGATTTAAGATTTAAGATTTAAGATTTAAGATTTAAGATTTAAGATTTAAGATTTAAGATTTAAGATTTAAGATTTAAGATTTAAGATTTAAGATTTAAGATTTAAGATTTAAGATTTAAGATTTAAGATTTAAGATTTAAGATTTAAGATTTAAGATTTAAGATTTAAGATTTAAGATTTAAGATTTAAGATTTAAGATTTAAGATTTAAGATTTAAGATTTAAGATTTAAGATTTAAGATTTAAGATTTAAGATTTAAGATTTAAGATTTAAGATTTAAGATTTAAGATTTAGGATTTAAGATGAATTGTGACGAACCATGGATCTACTTTGGATTTTTCTAAGTGAGCAAAACACGAAAAAAGTTGTACGCATACTTGGCACATCCAAACAAATGGTTGCCAGTTTTTTTTAGAAAAACTAGTCATATCGCAGCTATGAATTTTGTAGAAGAAAAGCGGAGAGAAATCTAAAGCAAAAAGTTAAAGGAAAAAATAAAAAAATACCACCAGTTAGCTAAAGAAAAAAATATGTGTGGGGCTGCCACTCACGGTAGAAATGAAACTTGAACCCAAAAAAGTAGAGATTTTTAAGTGGTTAATTGATTTTTTCTTTAATAGAGTCCTAATAAAAAAGTCCCATTCCATATAATGGCAAGATTAGATTAAATCTGTTATAATACAATTTCGAAAAGTTGAATTTTATTATACTATACCATGATACCATATTATCATCCTATATATACAGTCATAATGTATCATAAATTATACCATGCTATCATTCCATGCTCATCTTACCACCATACTATACCATCAGACAATACTATCATACTATACCATCATATTCTACCACCAAACCATACCTACCAACATACCATATATCTTTAAATCATATCATCGTACCATACCATAATACCGTACCATCAACTAATCATACTATATTCATCATACCATAAAATCATATTATAATAATCATACCACACCATTAACGCAATTTGGACAATTTGTTGGCAATTAGCGGCGAATTGGTGGTGACAAAAGGAAGGAAAAATGAAGATACACATGGGTTTTTATCGCCAGTTTTTTGTGAAGAAAAGACAAGGTATTTATTTCTAAAATGAGACAAGGTACATAAACGCCAAAAAATTGAAAACTACGTAACATCGCTCCACAATAGATGGCAAAATATTAAAAATATTGCAAAAATTACACCTCCATTTATATTGCTCGAACAGCCTATTTTTAAAACGTAGAGTAGATGTTAATATTAAAAATAATTTAAAAAAATGTTTGCCTTTTATCATAAAAGGGTCAAAAAAGACCAAAAAGAAAAAAAAATATTTTTACTAAGTATTTTTTATGTACAATAACCTGTATAAATTTAAAAAAAAAATAATAACTTCTTGCATCTAAAAAAATTTTTTGAAAACAGCTTCTGTTTTTGGTTGCTACACGTATATTATACCTTAAGATTGATGTTTTCAATATGATTATCAAAGACATGCTCTATATGCCTTGCATTTTTATGGCAATATTATAATTATTCAATGTATGAACCATGCAGTTGAATAGTACATACTATATTATAATTATTCAATTTTTCGTAATACAATGTAAAAAACACGCCGAAGCGTTTCACGGCGAAGTGTTTCATCGGCGAATTGATTCATCGATTTTACTCCCCATCGTGCCTAAAGAAGTTTCACTTCAAAAAAATAAAAGCATTTTCACCGATTAACCATTGTTTTTTCATTGTTAGGCTCAAACCAGAGTGCGTAGAGCACTCAAAATTCGCTCTCGCTCTTTCGAATTATCATTTATACAAACAGAAGCAATGAATAATCTTTTCAGAGCAACTCGTAGAACGCTGCGCTCTCCCATAAACTCCTCAAACACTTCCCAGCAGTTATTTTGGAGTCAATTGAAAAAGTGAACTAGTTCATTTCTAGCGCAGTTCGCAGTAGCTCTGAAAAAGTACAAAAGGCGTTCAGTGTAGAACTGTTATCTTTGCTTTTGTTTTCAAAAGTATTGCTGACAAAAATAAACGCGTTCTGGCTACTTTTTAAAATTTGCTGCGCACAAGAAAAAATAATAAAAAAAAATGTTTATAGACAAAATGTTTTCTGGATTGTGGATGGAAAAGATGGTACAAATGAGATCTTTAGGACCTTTCCATTGCACTAAATTCTTACATTTTTGATATGTTCACTTTAAAACTAGTTAAAAAATAACCACTTTCTGGCTACTGCGAAAGCAACCAGTTTAAAAATTTTCCTAATGCAACTAGTTCAAATATAGGGAAAAATGAGTGTTTCTGGGGACAATTGTCTTTTCCTATGACATCAACCCGCAAAAAGCGTCAGTTCGTTCAATGTTAAAGGGTATTGTAGTGGAACTAGTACTGGTCCTTTTTGAAACTAGTTCAGAACTATTTCAAATTTGGTCCACTTTTCTACTGGGTTGTTTTGGTTATTCGTTCGTGTACAAAAAGCGCTCATCGTTGTGAGAACATCGTCACTGTTTTCATCCCCCGAGTTCTGCAAATGATGTGCTCTTTATTTGAGCTGAAAAATATTTGAATTTATCAATGATAAGTATTTTGATATTTATCATTTTGATATTTTCTATTAAGTGAAATGAAATGCAAACGTTACCCAAAAATTTTTCTTTATTTAATACAAAAAACACATTTGTAGAAATAAACTGATTACTATCAAAATTGTTTTTATGCACTATGCTATAATGCCTTTTGATATTGTGAAGCACTTGACCTTTAAACTTTTTCGAACATTCAAGGCATGTCGATTCATTTGTTTGCTCATTATATGATACATATTTGCTTTTGTCAATATTCGAAAGTCTACCCATTTTTAATAATAAAATATTTAATATAACACGCGAACACAAATACACAAAAATTGTATACATACAAATGGCCACAAAACTACTTCAACAGAAACAAACTCCAAAAGAAACGAATGATAAAAAAATTATGACATCAAAATAAAACTCACTCAGAGCTCACTGTTATAATCTGAATGGGTTAAAAATAGAGCGAGCTCACATATCGGGTTATGCTCTTCAAAAGCTCATGCTGTGAACCATGGTATAATAATACCATGCAGTGTTGCCAGAACTTTTTTGAGAAAAGCGCGAGATTTAAAAAAAATATCGCCCAAAATCGCCCAATGAAAAAAAAAATCGCCAAAAATCGCCATTTTTTCTAAAAAATATATTATATTAGAAAAAAAAAAACAAATAATATACATTTTTTTCAAATAATATTGAGATCTGTTAATAGTATTAGATATTCTTATTTTCATATTTTTGAGATCTATAAAAAATAATAAAAAAGCTACTTCATTTTATACGAGAATTTTGATCGTTAAAGATCATTTTTTTAGAGACTATAACTTTTTAGAATTTTTCAATATGCAACTTTAAAAAAAAAAACTTTTTACAAAAAACGTAGTTCCTTCAGCCATATTAGACTCTTCCTCCGTTTCGTCAATTCTCGAAGTATTGTTTAGTTCATACATTGATTTAGCTTATACAAGATGAATGCCAACTTACAAATATTGTCAAACATTTTTTCGCCTACGGCTGTCTTAATTTTGTATGCCGATTACCAAAATTCTTCACTTTCAGATGGCACTTTGTTTTTGAAAACATTGGCTCCATGGAAATGTCAGCAAAGATTCGTATTCGATTTCTTCTGCATGTCGCTCTTCAAGAGATAAATAATGAAGAGGGAGTTCACGGAAAGAAGGTCTTATATAGTTTAAACATCTTTCAGGACATAAAATAAAAGCATTTTCAAAAATTTCTAACAGACTAGGTAATCGTTTTAACATTTCCTTGATTAAAACTATAAAGAAATTCTGGCATCACTTAATTTGTGAATTTCTTCATGGAACTGATAATGAAATGTAAGGTCATTAATTTTTTTATAATTGCTTTTATCCGCTAAAATTTTATTTAAGCTAAATGTAGCTAAATTATCAAAATTGAAATTTTTGACAATGTCTTCTTTTATAATGTTTGAAACAAGTCTTTGAATAAATGTTGTGATTTCAACGAAAGCTTGAAAAAAGTCAACTTTTTCTCGTTGAAAATATGAATTAAGTAAGTGAGTTGATGTTTTGAAGAAACGGTCTCAAAAAAATAAGTATTTCGATATAAATAAATTATCGATAAGGGCTTGTGAGCTGTGTTCAGTCGCATTGTTAACAGAGTGTTCCAAACACTTAAAACAATTGTTTTCTTTAATTGAAATTTTAAACACATTAGATGAGTTTATGAAAAAAGTTTGTTTTTACAAAAATCGCCCAAAAAATCGCCAGGCGATTTCCTAAAAATTTAAGCGCAAAAACAAGAAAAAAAGCGCCCAATTGGCGATAAATCGCCCAATCTGGCAACGGTGATACCATGGAAGAATTACAAGCAGTGTTGCCATGTGGGCAGATAAAACTTGTTTTGCCAGTTTTTTGAGAGGGTAGAAAGTTTTCAAGTTTTTCCCTAAAAAAATAAAGTTTTATTTTATTTTACCCAGTTTTTCAAGTTTTTACGATTAAGGGGGGAAATATACCCAGCGGCCGAAGAAAAAAGGTCATGTTTGTGCATTTTTTTAAGGAAACCTAAGGGATATTTTTAAATGAGAGTTTTTATACCTTTAAATATACACATTCAACAGTATGTTTAGTGTTTTTTTTATTAAAAAAAAATAATATTAAGGTAGATACAGCATTTTTTGTAGAGCTCTCTGAAAATGCGGTGACCAAGATTAATAAAATAAAAAAATAAAAAAAAAACCAAGATTGCTCCTCCTAAGTTCAACTGAAACAAAAAAATTAAATATATTATTAAACTAGATACTTAAAACTCGTACTTGTCATAGCCGATTTTGAAAATATTAATTTTTCACAAAATGGCGGACTTCCGAACGTAAATTAACGATTTTCGACCAAAAATTCGTCATTATTTAGCCTATAAAAATGAATGGAGCTACGAAAAAAAAAGTTCTATGACAAGTACGAGATTATTATGAATAAAACAAGCCTGAAAAAAAATCAAAACGATCGGTTCACTGAGCTTCGAGAAATCTTGGTCACCGACTTTGAAAACATGGTTTCGAGAAAAACGCGTTTGAAAATAAGGGCCAGCACTGCGCGCTCTAGAAGGCGGTTTGCTCACTAGGCTATAACTTTGTTATTTTTTGAGATTTCGACTTGAAATTTTCACCACATATTCTTGAGACCTAAAGCTTTTTTGAAAAAAAGTTCTGGGTATATTTCCCCCCTTAAAACCATGCTTTCTATTTTAGTGAATCTATGAATCAAATAGATAAACTAAATTGTATGTTACTACAAACACTCCTTTTCAAAGTTTATTTTTATGGCAGCGCTGTTGCTATTATTGTTGCTGTCATTGCTTCTGTTCTTTTGTATCGGTTTCCCTTCGTCGAGTCTTGGCGGTCAATTTTTGGGATTCCTTTTTAAACTTTACGCTTCAGTTTACATATATTCAGAGTTGATATAGTTGATTGTATATTGATATATATGATATATATTATATATATATATATATTCAAGTCTTCCGTATTTTCTTGAGAAATGAAGTGGCCAAAATATCGGGGCAACGAGATAAAAAAGCGAATTGCCAAAAATTTTAAAGCACACATTTTAAAAATACATGTTTTAGTTAGTTTTTAATATCAAGTTTTTCCACCAAAAAACAAGTTTTTTTTCTGGAAATTAAAGTTTTTTTTTAAAAAAAATATGGCAACACTGATTACAAGGTAAGGCCGAGTCGCTCAGTGCCCTCACGCGTCAACGAAGAGTGGAGAATAAAAAAAGGAGGCTAATTGTCAAAATGCCGAAGTTCGTAGAAACCTCAAATAAAATAAAAATATTATGTTTTCAAGTTGTAAATAGTGCGGACAGGTGTGTTAAGTTTGTGTTAATTTGAGTGGAAATATTGTAAAAACATTGTAAATAAATCTATAAAATGCCGCGGAAGTGTTAAATTTGAAAAAAAAGCTTGACAAAAGTTTAACCTAAAATCAACTGCGAAACATGAACATAAAGAAACTCGAGATGAACAGCTGATTTTGACAACTAGCCCGCTTTTCTCTGCTTTCTACTCCATTCTTCTTCAAGTCGGCCCTACCTTTTAATTCTACCATGAATAATACAAGGTAGCATTGACAACTGCTTATTTTCTCTTCTACAAGAAAACATCTCCTGTCAAAAACAGTTTATTGTGGAAATGCATCTGCAGCTGCTGTAGTTTTTGTTTTTTCACTTCAACGTTTTCAACATTGCTTGTGTTTTCAATGGCGGATTGTGAGCGCTCTTTTTTTCAGTATATTTTTTGACAGTAGATGGTTTCCCAAGCAACTGTCAATGCTATCTTGTATTATTATACCATGGCTGTGAACAGCAACGAAAGAGAAATGAAAATAAACGATTCGCTCGCTCATTCGCCGATAAACGTATGATCGCTCGATTGTTTTTCATTTCCAATGAAAGAAACAAAACGAAATGGTCTGAGTTGAGTTGTATTGAGGTGAGTGAGGGATATTTTACTCCTCACTGATAAGTATTTACGAACTCTGGCTCAAACTTAAAAGGCAACCCTCATATGACTTTAAGGAAAAAAGAAATACAGATCTTGCTGATTCATTTCTACATTACAAATCGTCAAGTGGTTGCACAAGTGAAGTTGTTTCGTTTCTTTTTTTTCATGCAGCGTATTTGTTTTGCTATTATAAGTATAAGCAACAGATTGTTTGTTGAAGCAAACCTCTTTCGGAAATGAGTTCCGAGCAAAACATTGCATTTTTTAAAGATTTCTTTCTAATAAAAAATATACTTTCTGATACTTCAAAGAGTCATATACGAGCAAATAGAAAGTTTTTGAGAGGCATTTTTGTCGTGTATTGTTTCAAACATGATTCATTTGTGAGTGCCTATCTGGCTTACTACCCAAAAAGGTTTATAAATGAAACCAAAAAAGATTGAATGGTAAACTGATTACTTAAGAAGACAATTTTCTTCACGATAAAACTAAACGGAAGTTGCATTATGTTGTCATACTTTAATAAAAATTTTTGTAGTTCTATAGCCTTAACCCTATATAAATTATTTACATCTCAGGGAAGCTCGTTTCACAGATGCAATAAAACAAAATATCTCTTGAGGGTTAAGTATCAATTAAAAAATATAACAACAAAAATAGCCGAACTTTCGGCGCACTTTCCACCCAATAAGCTCTCCAATAAGTGCCCAATTATGTTTTGACACAACATCAAAGTTTATCTTCATAAACGTCAAGTAGCTAAGTTCTTTTTTATAATTCCTGGTTGCTGTAGAATTCTTTGAGTGGCTTGTGTAGAATAAATTCATTTATGTACTTAAGTAATTAAATTAAATACATAATGATTCAGAATTATGTTCATAAAGACACATACATTAAGACATTCTTCACCGAAATAGGTTGTACAAATAAACAAAAACCCTTAAAAAATTGGCAACATTTTCATGGTTTAAGCCTACGCACAATCGTACAACATGCCGGGCGATGAGTCGTCTCCATAGATCATTGAGCTTATCTAACGCCCAACAGCAACAAAACTTGTATTTTTGAAAAATAAATAAACATCAGGCAGTGGTAAAAAAAGAAATGTAGAGAATAGAAAAAAGAACGCCTTTAATTTGCTTACATTTGGCTAATCAAACAAACCCATTTCTTGTAGCATTATTGCTTGAAGCCATCACAAGGCAAGTCGTCTTAAGACAGTGCCATGCAGCTGCCCGTTTTCCATCGCACATATATAGCCCACAAGCATTGACACACCCTACCCCACGCACAGCCAGCCACTCTTAAGCTACAGCGCCCTGCACAGGAAGCTGTACCTTGCATCGCATTGTGTGGTTAAGTGATAACTTAGCTGATTATATTATTGTTATTGTGTGCTTTGGTTACTTTTGTGGTATGTAGCGTGTGTGTGTGTAGTGGGTGTGTGTGTGCTCTAGTTTATCATGGAAAACTTATTCCGCTGCTTTAGGTAATAAATCTATAAGTTGTCAGTACAACTTTGTATATGCGCATATGTCGATGTATGTGTGTGTGTGAATGTGTATGTGTTGCGTTCAACTAAACAGTCGACACAATCAAAGAAAGGGATATTCCTTTGTTTCCACCTTTTGCTTGTTTAATGTTATCATTCACAAAAGCAACCAAAAAGATAAGACAATAAAATAAACTGCAACAACTATAGCGGGAGCAGCGCAACAACAACAACAACAACAACACCACCAACAGCAATCAAGACAGCAACATCTTAGCAAAGAATACTTAGGATATAAAGTTTATTTCCTTGTATAGTTATGGTTGTATGTTTGTGGGTGTGTGCGCGCGCGTGTGTCTGCGTGTGCGAAAAGAAGTTAAATCAGTTGAAGTTCTTGCCAAGCTTAGCAAAGTTTTAACCATTAAGCAACTTAATATAACTAAGAAGAAGCTCAGTGATAAAGCAGTAGTAAAGAAACAACAGCAACAACAACAACAACAACAACAACTGAAACAATAACAAACATATAAAAACAACATATTCGCGCTACTGTTACTACTTGCACAACTTAAGTTAGTAGCAAAAGTACTCTGTGCGTAGCTGCTGGCGGTGTTTTACACGAGAGTTTCATTTGAAATGTTTGGCTTTTGATATTCGTACAATTGTTGTATTGTTTTCTATGACTTGAATTCTATTTACTAACGCGTAATTCTATTGAATCCATCAACATTTTGCCAGGTTTATTATTAGTGGAAAGTAGTATTTACTTAGGTCAAAATTTTTTAGGTACTTCGCACAAGGTATGTGGAAGTTTCCTTGATAATTTTATAAGGAATTGCATGCAATAATAACTCAATGACTTAAGACACCACGCAAAACTTATTTTTTTTTTTTTTTTTTTTGATGGAACGAAAATTATTGACGTCATAAGGTCCTTCACAGAACTGCTTAATGGTAAATATTAATGTCCTCAAAAAAGATTGCTCTTAACCTTATGAAAAAAACAAGGGCAGAAACAAGAACAAAGGTAAAGGCAAAAGTTAAAGTTAAATCAAAAGCAAAAGCAAAATCAAAACAAAAGGCAAATCAGATGAAAAAATAAAATTACATCAAAAGCAAAAACAAAAGCAAAATCAGATGTAAAAATAAAATTAAAAACAAAAGCAGAATCAAAATCAAAATCAAAATCAAAATCAATATCAAAATCAAAATCAAAATCAAAATCAAAATCAAAATCAAAATCAAAATCAAAATCAAAATCAAAATCAAAATCAAAATCAAAATTAAAATCAAAATCAAAATCAAAATCAATCTCAAAATCAAAAGCAAAAGTAAAAGTAAAAGCAAAATCAGTTTTAAAAACAAAGTTGAGGGCAAAGGTAACAGCAAAAGAAAAAGAAAAAGCAAAAGCAAAAGCAAAATCAAAATCAAAAGTAGAAGCAAAAGCAAAATCAGAAGCAAAATCAAAATCAAAATCAAAAACAAAATTAAAATGAAAATCAAAATCAAAATCAAAAGCAAAAACAAAAGCAAAATCAGGTGTAAAAACAAAGTTAAGGGCAAAGGTAACAGCAAAAGAAAAAGCAAAAGCAAAAGCAAAAGCAAAAGCAAAATCAAAATCAAAAGTAGAAGCAAAAGCAAAATCAGAAGCAATAGCTAAAGCAAGTAAAAGTAAAATCGAAAGCAAAAGCGGAATCAAAAGCAAAAGCAAAAGCAAAATACAAGGTAGCGCAAAAATAACCTTCCGATGTTTTTTGGCTGTAATTTAAAAAAAAAAAATGAAAAACTTTGATTCTTCTTGTGGATTATTTTTATTTGGTCTTTTAATTTTTTTTACATCAAGTCGAGAATATGATGTCATGTAAATGGCCGCCGCCACAGTTGATTGTCATTTGAGCCCTTTTTATGGCATTTTCCATCACTTCGGCCAAAACTTCCGGCGATAGGTCCTCACATTCTTGACGGATATTGTCTCTAAGAGCTGCAAGAGTCTGAGGCTTGTTGACATAAACCCGCGACTTCAAAAAGCCCCACAAAAAGAAGTCTGGAGCGGTCAAATCAGGCGATCTTGCTGGCCAGTGCAAATCGCCAAATCGGGAGATTAGGCGCCCGGGAAATGCATCCTTCAGCATATCGGTTGTGGCACGTGCAGTGTATGCCGTTGCACCGTCCTGTTGGAACCACATGTTTTCCAATCCCAATTCATCAAGTTGCGGCAAAAAGAACTCGTTGATCATTGCTCTGTAGCGCTCACCATTCACAGTAACCGTCTTCGAAGAAAAAAGGTCCGATGACTCCTCCAGCGAAAACAGCACACCATACAGTGACTTTGAGCGGGTGTAATGGCTCTTCGTGGGTTACACGCGGATTTTCAGTGCCCCAGAAGCGTAAATTTTGCTTATTTACGTACCCGCTAAGATGGAAATGGGCCTCATCACTCATGATTATTTTTGATGAAAAATCATCTTCCTCTTGGTGGTGATTAATTCCGCGTTCTGGAGCAGTGTAGCGTAACATTGTTTATTAACGTGTATTTCGCATGTGTTTACTACACAAATGTCAAAACAGAACTGCCATTAGGGGCCAATTGCAAAATTTATAGCATTTTCTGATAGGAGGATTACTTTTGCGCCACCTATACTACGAATGTAAGAGATCTCATTTACATTTTGAGTTAGAAAAACTATGTGATATTTATATCGCTAGAAATTTTTAAAAATTTTTTTGGATATTTCTAAAAATTTTTGTAGTATCTATTTGGAAAGCAATACGGCTTTCAAACTTCATACTCAGCTTATTTTAGTCAAAAACTAACCCTGAACGAAGTTTGGAATGTTTGGCATTGCCAGGGCTAATTTGGCACTGAAAGGGTTAACGCACTCGGCCACGGCCACCATACAGGATTGAGACAAGGATTCGACATAAATCAATATAAAAACAAGGATTTGAGCAAGAATTTATAAAAAAACAAGAACTAGGATAAGGAGCAGAATCAGTAAATGGATACTCTTAGGCTAAGGATATTATTTTTAACCCAGAATTTCAGGTGAATTACCTCTTCCGCCATGCTTCGAAAAATGGAGTAATAAATAGGTTAGTGAAAAGGAAAGGTCAATAAAGTAAAACATGCATGGGATGTTCTTAACGTTGTGAAAACCCGTTGAAACATGTGAATTTGACTCTGAGGCCTTTACGTCAGTCAATTTAATTTATAAGACAAAGGCCTAATGCTCAAAATTGTTTTCAATATAAATAATGAAAGGTTATATTCAAATTTAAGATTTCTGGGAGAGCACGCCCATATTAAGGGATATATGATTAGTTGTGTGTTTATCACAAAAAAACAACAAAGTTTTCATAACAAATTTTCTCCACACCGCGGTGCACCGCTTAGGTGTACCATCAGTTAAACTAGCTGAACCCTAAAACGGAAGTATGGAAAAAGTGAAGAGTTAATAACAAAATAACACAACATCAACATGCTGTGATAGCGGTAAGCCACTGTGATCGAATTTTCGAAGATGCACATGAGTTAAGGCTATGCCTTAAAGTCATACTTAACCTTGTCAGGTTAACCTTGACACAGGGTGTATCATAAGTAGATAAGAGCTTAGTTACTAATGTTAAAGCCTTCTCTCTGTCAAAATAAACTTCCGGGTAACTTTGTCCGCATATTGGCAGTATAAGTAGGACCTTAGTAGCACAAGTAGGACCTTAGGATCACAGTGAAAAGTCATGCAAGGCTACTGATGAGTTGGTGTAGCGGCCAACGAAACAGGCTGTCTAGTCTGTTGTATGATTTGCTCTATACAGAGCCGTTGTTGTTGTTGTTGGTTGTTGCTTTCATTGTCTTCTTATTGTCTTGTTGTCAACATACTTGGCCTAAGGCTCACAATTGTTTTCAATATAAATAATGAAAGGTCATGTTGTCTTGTTTAAAATTATAATAGACACAAAATAAATTTTAAAATTATAAGGCAACCTCATCCAAAAAATTATCTAACATCAACTACAACGTCGAGTTGTAAATATTGATGAATTTTTAATTTCAGTTCATTAAAAATGAATATAGAAAATGGAGAAAGGTAGGACCATGACCTGGTTGGGATTTGAACCCAGGGCCTCTGGGATAGCAGTCGAGCACGATACCTACTCGATTATCGAGGCCGATGATTAAGACAACGATTAGGAAAACATTTAAGGCTAATTAGGACAAAAATTTGTACAAGGATTAGGACAAGCATTAGGACAAGCATTAGTGCGAGAATAACAATATGAATATCCGTATTAGTTAAGATAAGGACTATGACATAGAGTTGGGCAAGGATAAGCACAGAGTTAGATCAAAGATTAAAAAATGGATTTTGAAAAGGATAAGGACAACACGCAAAGAAATTTTTCGTTTACCACAACTGAAAAATTCACCAACTATACTTCGTTTGCGAGCTGTATTTACCGCAAACGAATATTCAGTTGACACAACTTAAAAATATATCTTATATATATAAACCGCAAGCTATTTCGGTCATTATTATTTATTATTATATTAATAATCTTTCTCATTATGTCCGTCCGTCTTCTTATGGATTCCCACCTCTGTTGCTATCTTCGTCCGCGTATTAAGCAAACTACCAATTTCCTTATATAGTAACAATTTGTCCAAAAAGTAACTCGAAACTATAAGCGTTATGTTTATACAACGAAGGGAAAAATAAACAAAATTTTCAGTTGGGAAAAACGAAGTTTTCAATTGCTGCAATTTCGCATAATACACTCGCGTTTATGACAAACAAAATTAATTACCTGCAACTATATGACGTGTTTCTCGCAACTGAACTGTTATTATGACAATTGTTGAAACGTTTGCAAATAACGATTTCAAGCACGACAAACGAAGTTCGTTTGCGGCAAACTGGCGATAAAAGTTTTTTTTCTTTGCGTGAAGGATTAGGAAAAGGTTTAGGTTGTAAATTATGGCAAGGATAAGGTTAAGCAGTATAAGTAAAATAAACATTTGTCATTAGTCTCTCAGTAAAAAAACAGTGAACACTTCGAGTAATTTTGCCTCTGTAAAGCATCTTCGTTAGTATATCTTAGTGTGAAAACTAGAATGCGTTGGTGTGCTTTTGGTATTCTGTAGCCAAGACTACAACAGTTTCTGAACATTGCATTCCTTACAAGTTTCTCCGATATTTGAAAATGTTAGCACAAATTACACCAGGACAACGATAACTTAGCGCCTAATCTCAGTTGATGATTATATCCCTAAAAAAATTAAATAGCATAAAGAAATTAATGGAAAAGAACTAGACCAGTTATTAGGACAAACAAAAGAATAAAAATAAGAAAGAGGACAAGTTTGGGTAAAAAGGAAAAGGGAGGCACAAGAATAAGAATAAGGACAAAAATACGTTATCACGTCAAAACCTATAGGTGTATTCACGATACATCCAACTTCTTTTTTTTATATTTGAATTTTACCTACAGCACAATTTTATCCTCCTCAATATATAGTTCAAAGAGTAGAACCAACTCTGAAAAAAATTATTTTTTTTTAAAAAGTTAAAAGTGAAATGAAAACAAACAAAACATGGTATATTTTTCAAAAATATACCACGTTTTCAAAAAAATACTTAATTCATCATAAACACAAAAAAAAAACACAATTTTTAGCTCAATATACTCTAGAGTCTAGACATTAAAATTTGACTTTGCTTAAAATATCCTTCAACCATATCTCAGCTCAGAAGCATTCCGTGCAATTCTTGTTAAATGCGAATTAGTTTGAATAACTCAAAAATGTTCTTTAACATTCAAATATGTTATGATATTAAATGTTAAATAAGATGAACGCTTGCGTAGTTGTAA
The DNA here is from genome assembly GCA_943735915.1 of Pherbina coryleti. NCBI lineage: Eukaryota > Metazoa > Arthropoda > Insecta > Diptera > Sciomyzidae > Pherbina > Pherbina coryleti. The sequence continues at coordinate 48,748,693 of OX030948.1, read as the reverse complement.
AGGTCAAACGCGTTTTTCATTATTTTTTTCTTTTCCTTTTTCTTAGTATTTTCCTTTCTCAACCGTATCAAACTTCCTGACGATTGTGCAAAAACTTTTCGTAATGGTTACCTTGGATTATTGCTCACACTGCTTGTGGCCTTCGGTGATTTAACACCAAGCAGCTTCCAAAGCGGTCATCTAGGTAGCAAAGCTGCTTAATATTAACTTTTATTTTTGGTATTTGCCTTAGCTTTCTAGGTTAAAAATAAACTTTTACTTGCTGTAGCTTGATTTTTAAATGCATTTTCTCGCTGACTTTCGCATAAAATATTCATAAGCTTAGAAAGTGTCAAGAAAGCGTTGGTTGTTTCGAGAAAGTAAGCGAAATAAGACAAAACGAACCAAAAAACGTGCATGCCAATTGTAAAAGCCCTTGAAATATGCTGCTCAAATATTTGGCTGTCATACTGAGTTGTCCTTGTTTCGTGGTTGAAACGAATATTAAAAGTGTTACAAATTCTCTTTTGCAGTCAGGGGACAGAGAAAGATAAAACTTGCGGTTAGCCTTAAAGTTTTCAACGAAGGCCAAGATGCATGGCTGAGTACATATTATATGCAATTATTTTGAATTTTTAAAACGAACTGACTGCGAAATATCCTGCGTTACTAGAAACACTATTTAAAGAAATGTCAAATCTTGCGGCCTCGGTAGTCGAGTTGGTAGCGTGCTTGACTGCCACCCCAGAGGTCCCGGGTTCGATTCCCGGCCAGGCCATGGTCCTTCGCTTTAAACCTTTCCTAATTTTCTCTCCTCATTTCTAATCAACTGAAATTAAAATTCATCAATATTTACGGCATGAAGTTGTAGTTGTTGGTAGATAAGTTTGTGGATGAGATTGCCTTATAACTTGAATTGACTGAGGTAAAGGCATAACACTTGCCTCTGATTCAAATTCACATGTTTCTTTGGCTTTCCACCACGCTTAGAACATCCTACACATGTTTCACTTGATTGCCCTTTCCTTCCCACTAATCTATCACCCCATTTCGAACCAAGGCAGACTTGACTGAATAGGTATTCCACCTGAAATCCTTGGTTCAAAGCTAAAAAAAAAAAAAAAAAAATTAATAGCGGTGATAAGAGACCATTGAGATATATTCAATTCCAGTATTTGAGAATTCAAACAGTGAATAAACTATTTCAAATAAATTCCTTTTAATTATGCGAAAAAGCTTTCAAATTTGTCCGGTCTTGAACATAATCCATGTGTGACAGACTACTAAACGTTCAACAAACGTTTCTTTGAATAAAAGTAACCTCTTTTCATTACATGAGATGGGGTAAAAATCTCATTGTGATCAATTGGGGTAATTTTTTCAATTTTTTGACGTAACAACGTAACGTTTTACCACGCAAACTTAAAAAAAAAGTTGAAAAAGGAATTTTGAAAAAGTTGAAAAAGGAAAATAATGATACGACCATATAGGTTAATTCTTTGACTTCATTATAAGAATAAAACAAAAAATCAAAATGTCATTGGGACGCAGCGGCAGCTGCTTAAGCCACGGAACTGCAAATTTGTTACATTATTACATTAATTAATACTTGCTGAGTATTGGTGCTAGGGTAATAGGTATGATACACCAATAAACCCCTGCTCTAAGTCCTCACAACAAAATTGGATTCAAAATTTTTTTCGTCATGGTAACACAGAGACAGTCGCTCAATGATCGATAATGCAACATTCATGCATGGGCGTTGCATTGAATTATTACTCAGTACTTATATGAACTACGCTAAATGTTTAGAAACTAAAATGAAGGATATTTACTTGGCCTAACGACAATAATAAAAAAAAAATTCTGACGTCGTCATATCGTGAAGATAATTGCTTATGCAACAGAAATGTAGTATCGTTGCATGAAATTATTTCTCGCTCAAGAGAAATGTGCTTAGATATGCTGTTAAGCCTCACAACGAAAATATTAAAGAATTTCTTTCGTGACTTCAGAGTGGCAATCACTTGATACATACAAGGTGTCGCAAAAGTAATCCTCCTATCAGAAAATGCTATAAATTTTGCAATTGGCCCCTAATGTCAGTTCTGTTTTGACATTTGCGTAGTAAACACATGCGAAATACACGTTAATAAACAATGTTACGCTACACTGCTCCAGAACGCGGAGTTAATCACCACCAAGAGGAAGATGATTTTTCATCAAAAATAATCATGAGTGATGAGGCCCATTTCCATCTTAGCGGGTACGTAAATAAGCAAAATTTATGCTTCTGGGGCACTGAAAATCCGCGTGTAACCCACGAAGAGCCATTACACCCGCTCAAAGTCACTGTATGGTGTGCTGTTTTCGCTGGAGGAGTCATCGGACCTTTTTTCTTCGAAGACGGTTACTGTGAATGGTGAGCGCTACAGAGCAATGATCAACGAGTTCTTTTTGCCGCAACTTGATGAATTGGGATTGGAAAACATGTGGTTCCAACAGGACGGTGCAACGGCACACACTGCACGTGCCACAACCGATATGCTGAAGGATGCATTTCCCGGGCGACTAATCTCCCGATTTGGCGATTTGCACTGGCCAGCAAGATCGCCTGATTTGACCGCTCCAGACTTCTTTTTGTGGGGCTTTTTGAAGTCGCGGGTTTATGTCAACAAGCCTCAGACTCTTGCAGCTCTTAAAGACAATATCCGTCAAGAATGTGAGGACCTATCGCCGGAAGTTTTGGCCGAAGTGATGGAAAATGCCATAAAAAGGGCTCAAATGACAATCAACTGTGGCGGCGGCCATTTACATGACATCATATTCTCGACTTGATGTAAAAAAAATTAAAAGACCAAATAAAAATAATCCACAAGAAGAATCAAAGTTTTTCATTTTTTTTTAAATTACCTGTAACCTGTTAGCAGTCGTGTGATGATTTTTAGATAATTTTATGTTAGCTTTATCGATTCTTTGAATCTCTTTAGGTCGTATGTCCCTAAGAGTAGTTTAGAGTGCTTTAACCCTGGTAGATTTCCACAGTGTTTTCCTCTTTGTTTTTCTTCCTCTTTTCTTATTGAAAGAGAGAGGACTCCTTTGTCCATCCAACGGAATAGTTTGGGACCAACAAGAGGGGTTGATACTCCTTTGTCAGCCAGTTCGTCAGCCATTTCAAAACCCTTCTATACCTTTGTGTCCCTATTCCCATAGCATCCAGAACCGGTTTGTAGCCCAAGCGGATCAAGTTTATCAAGACACTCTATTCCCAGTTTTGAGGTTACGTAATTACGGTTGAGGAGTAAACTCCGAAAGAAATAATTACATCATCGAGACGCGGAAGGAACTACTTAAGCAACGAAACTACAAATTTGTTAGATGGAATTATAAATCACTGATTACAGAAGAAAAAGAAAAAAAATTGAAATAAAAAAATTGAGATTTTTCTTGTTTAACCTTATCTTTTCGACACAACGCAAAGGAACTCTTAACTTCATACACAAAAATTTTTTAATAAACAAAAAAACAGAACTCACACATTTCGCCAAACCTGCGCTTGTGGGTAGATCAGTGAGTAGTTTGAGAGAAGACCTTATGGTCCTGATTTTTACCATTACTCTTCACTATCAATTTTCAATGCTTGCGAAAGAGGCACTAAAGCAATAAGCCAACAAATTTTCCGACTTGTTAAACTGTCACTTGATGTCAGTTTAAACTGACAAACAGTATGGTTGATGAGACACACTAGGACACGGATGCGAACATTTGCTTTCATGATGTCCTTTTCATGCTTCATATTTCAGCATCACCACTAGTCTTAGTTAGCCAGCATGCTACCACCACTTGGCCTGCCTGTTCCTACCGCCCACCTACCACACTTCGACACATAGCTCGACACTCGACATACACATGACCGAGATGCTGTAATGATGTAAATGACTAAACATAAAAAATGAAAGGGTACAAAAACAAAAAAAAAAAACACTGTTGACGATGTTAAGAAACAATATTTACAAAGGACTCTGCATTGACTACACTTGCACTTCCTTGCTGCTAGTACTAGTCGCTTTTTTTTCGACTCCTCCTTCTCCTTTGCCATGCTCTCCATCCTTTGATGCTTTATCTCATGTTACTCCTTTGATACAGATATAGCCAGAAAGTGTTTCATTTTGCAGCTATTAAGAAGATTCCTTTTTCTTTAAGTTATGCTTGAAAGTTGTCGTTTTTTTTTTATTTTTGCCTTTGTTTTTGTTTTGATGATCCTTTTTGACTTGACTGGTATAATGTTGTTGTGCTGCGCATCATCAACATCGTCAACAGCATCCTTAGCAGCGTTCTATTCTGTTTAAAATATGATCTCATACAGAGTTTCAAAAAGGAAATTTGATGAAGGACATTCCACTAGTTCCTGTGCTGAGCCACTGCTCTGATTTTTCTTCGCTTTTTGTTTGTTTTTTTTTTGCCATGCTTCTCTATGACTCCAAAGGATTTCAGTCGGTTTGTTTTTGTTGTTGTTATTGTTGTTGTTGTTGTTGTCGTTGTTGTTGTTGTTGTTGTTGTTGTTCTACTGCTACTGCTACTTCAGCTGCTATTAATGTTTATGTTTATGTTTTTGGGTTTGGTTTGACTGTTTGTTTGAGTGTGCGATGCTTTACTTTAGCCATACTTTACTCTACTCTGTCGCATATCCTCCTCCACCGCACTGCTCAAGTTATGCTGTTTGCCAGTTATTTCTTCTGCAATTTCTATGATAATATAAACATTTGGATATTTTTATAAATATTTGTGTGCAAGTGTGGGTGTGTGTTGCCAAGTAAAGTCTTCAATATAATGTCTACATTCTTTAGTGTTGACCCTTTTTCCCCCTTTCTCTTTACATTTTTTTTATTCTCCCGCTAGCAGTTTGCATAGAAATTCGAGATTTAAGTCTGTCTGTTAAAGTTATAGTCCAGGAAGCGCATTGGTGTAATTCTACTGTTTATAATATTGAGTTGCTGTTGTTGTTGTTCTTTTTGTGGCAGCACAAATTTAAGCATGCTTGGTGTGGCCTAAGTTAAGTTAACATGACACGCTGCAGTCAGATACCATCATGTAATGTTGCTACTGCAAGCAATGAACGTCTAAATGTTGTCAAATGGTTATCAAGATTTGGGTTGATTTTAATGTTACGGTCGTCGACAAGGTTAGGCATTCCAACGAGCAAAACGATGCTGTCTCTGTCCCGATTTAAACTGTAGCATAAATTAAATAATGCTACACCTCGATCAGCATCACCATCTTCATCATCAGGGGTCCTTAGGACGACAAAAATTATGTTAATATAGTCAAATAAATAAGTATACAGTTAAGAATTCCAAGTAAAAAAGTGATTTTCTTTGCTGATTGTTTTGAGTGTTGTGCGGACAGCTATTTTTGCCACAACCTAGAGAAGCATATCTTTAGCATTAGTTTTACGAGTAGGCTTTCTGAGCAAAAATTAAATAGTTTCTAATGACTTTCTCCAACAAATTTCAAATCTCAAGATTCAAATTAAGGGTTATTTTAATTAAAGTGTGGGGGTAAACACATCTTAATAGACTTGGTTATTCTATTATTTAACATTTATAAATGTCAGCTTCTAGCTAATTTATAGCTGGTATGAGTGAAATTTCACCAATTAAAATAAAATAATTAAAAACTATCTAAAACTGTGAAAGAACTCTAGTTAAGACTTCATTGAATAGAGTACTGTACATTAGGGCGTATCGAAAAATTTAGATCGTATTCTAAGAGGTCTCAAAAGTTGCATGGGGCTGTCCAGATCACCCTAAAAAAATTTTAAGAAAAAAAAAGGATGTCTTCCTGCCCCGCAAGGACAAAGTTGTTTTTTTCAGGAAAACAGTAAAAAATAACGACCTTACAATGCTTTCACTTTTATAAAAAAAACTACGTATGTCTTAAAGCAAAAGTAAGTATAGGCTTAAACTAACAATACATTGCTAAACACGATGCCACTTACGATTTTTATCCACAGTGTCCTGTGTGAAGGATATTCGAACCAAAAGTTGTAATTTAAGTTGGCCTTAAGTTGGTATTTTAAATTAAAACTTTTAGACAGGGTTTTGTTCAGGAATATTTAAAGAGTCCAAATTGAGCAAAGTTTCTTCGGTACCATTTCTGGTACCCGAGATATAAAATCTTATATTCATGTTTTTGAAAAAGTTAAAAAATTGCATTCAAGTATACATTTCTCAAAAATAGGAAAATGCATATGCAAAAATTATGGTAATTATTAATTCGGCAACTTTAAGGAATACGTTAACACTATAAATAATACCACCAAAATATAGACTATTAAGTAACAAACAAAAGTACTGTGCTATCTCGATTACAACTTTAGCTTCATATATCCTTTACACAGGACACCTTGGATAAAAATCGTGAGTGGCATCGTGTTAAGCAATGTATTGTTAGTTGAAGCCTATACTTACTTTTGCTATAAGACATACGTAGTTTTATTTATAAAAGTCAAAGCATTGTAAGGTCGTTATTTTTCACTTTTTTCCTCAAAAAACAACTTTGTCCTTGCGGGGCAGGAAGACATCCTTTTTTTTCCTTAAAATTTTTTTTGGGTAATTTTGACAACCCCATGCAACTTTTGAGACCTCTAAGAATGTGAAATTCGAAAAAAAATTGTAATTCGATACGCCCTACTGCACATGTTGTTTGGACTAACTCACAACCTAAGCTGGCGGCTTTGGAAAAAGATATAAAAAAATTGTGGAATAATATTTACGTATCATGTAATTCCGGAAACTATTTTTAAATTGATTTGGGCTTGGATGATCGTGCAACCCCCCCTTTGCTGCGGATTGCGCTAAAAAAGTGTTCCAACAAGTCTTGGTTGAGCCTGGTCGTCAATAGATATTCCATATTGTACTTTGCTTCCACATGCTTATGAAGAAGTCTTAAAGAATTGTTGGATATAAGAATACATTTTTGGAATGGAGCTAATGATTTTTTGTTCGGATGATCAGCGTACCCATAACATTACTCATTTCATTCAAAACTTAATTTTGATATGAAAGATCAGTACCATATGATCTCTTGCAAGGCATATTAGATGTCGCCATTTTAGAGTTAAAAATATCGAACCGATCATTGACCAGTTGGAAGAAATCTGCTGTTGGTACGCAATTAAAAACTTCTTTGCCAATTGAATAACACCGCCGAATTGCATTTGCGGTAGTATTAGAGAAGAGTTGTGCCGCTAATTTGACTTTTTGTCTTCCTAAATATTAATGTAAAGTTAATAACTCATTTACCTGTATGATACACAGTATGATAAATGCTCTTCTGTTATCTTATATATAATTGACAGATCGGATTCACGAGTCACTTGCATAACTTTTTTCATCGTTTGCGCTGTAATTACTGTCCCTTTAAAATAAACACCAGTGTCTACAAAATGGTTCCTAATTAGATTGAGTAAATGAGGAACATCTGCAAATACAAATATTTTTTCTTCCGCTCTAGCAGGATTCTCGAACCAAGGTTTATCTTTTTTGTATATAATTTTCAAGAATTATTTTAAAAGAACTTGTTCATAGTAATATTCAACCGACTCACCTATTGAAATATCAAGTTTTCTTCATAATGACTGGTTAGTAGAGCCCATGTCTGACACCATTGCGACTACTGGATATTTAGATTCATTCAGTGCCTTGATGATTTCAAATAGAATGGCGGCTGGCGGTAACAACTTAATGCGCTTAACTATGACGATGACCGCGTTTAGCTCATACAGCTCGTGGTTTCATCGATGCAGATTGACCGAAGACTTTACAAAGGATTTTTCTCTCGAAGGCTCCTAAAGTCTTTTCATCACAACTGCTCAACATTCAGGTTTGTGCTGCATATAACAGGACGGGCATGATAAGTGACTACCCAGCCCTGGGTAACACCTGTGCGCAAGAGTATTTCTTCGTTTTATCTCAGGAGTTACATCGTTGCAGGAGTTTACGCTCCTTAGCAACCTCAAAAGAGATATTGTTAACAGTGACGTGGTTTTCAAGATGCTGGGACTGTATATTTGTTGACACTAGATATTTCGTCTTATCTGCGTTCATTGCAAGACCCATTCGACTCGACTCTTTCGCTAATCTGGAGAATGCTGCACTGACTACGCGCGTATTATAGCAAATAATATCGATATCATCAGCATACGCCAGCAGCATAATACTTTTGTAGAATATCGTACCACTGCGTCTCAAATCAGCAGTTCGGATGATCTTCTCCATCATAAGGTTGACAAAGTCGCACGATAAGGAATCACCGTCTCTAAAACCTCGTTTGATATCGAATGGAGAAGTGAGATACATCCCAATTTTAAATGTGTTGTTCAGTGCTTTCTGCAAAGACGAATGAGATTTGTAGGAATACCAAATTCAGACATGTGAAATAAAGATGATTCCTTATTGCACTGTCGAAGGCGGTTTTGTAATCTACAAAAAGGTGGTGAGTGTGTCGATTTGTTTTTCTAGGGTCCTATCCAAGATTTGTCGCAGCGTAAATATCTGGTCTATGGTGGATTTGCCAGGTCTGAAGCCACACTGATAAGGTCCAATCAGCTGGTTTACGATGGGCTTCAGTCGTTCACATAATACGCTCGACAGGACCTTATATGCGATATTAAGAAGGCTTATCCCACGGTAGTTGTCGCAAATTGTGGGATCGCCTTTGTGTGGATTGGGCAGAGCACACTGAGGTTCCAATCTTTTGGAATGCATTCTTCCGACCATATTCTGCATAGAAGCTCATGAATGCATTTAAATAGAGCTTCGCCTTCATTCTTGAAGAGCTCAGGAGGTACGCCATCGGCTCCTGCGGATTTGTTGTTTTTAAGCCGAACTATAGGTTTCAAGACTTCATTATGGTCGGGCAGCGGAACTTCAAAACTGTCGTCCAAAATTGGGGTTTCCGGGGTGTCATCTCTATTGGTGGGATTGTTGCCGTCATCGCCATTCAGAAGCATAGAGAAGTGCTCCCTAGACATCAACAGTGTACTCTGGATATCTGTCACTTGATTCTCGTTTTCATCCTTGCAGGAAGGTCTTGAAACCATCGGCCAGGCTTCTTATTTTTTCGAAAAATATTCGGACCTCATTCCTGTCACCATGCATCTCAATCTTCTCGCACTCACGCTTTTCCGCTTCTTTTTTCTTTCGCCTAAAAATGTGTCTTTCTTTCCTTCTCTTCTTTTTGTATCACTCCTTAGCAGCAGGCGTTGCAACCGACTGCAACCGCTCAGATTAGTCATCAAACTAACGGTTACCAGTTTGCCGTTTCTCACGGAGGATATCACGGAGAGGTATGAGTCGACTTGAGACGATTTCAACACGAATAATGCTGGCCTCACCAGGTTGAGACAGTTACACACGTTGCCATGTGATGATCTCCCCCTGAGCCTAACGCGTTGCCTTGTGAGAATCGAAGCTCCGTCATAGTGCTTTCAATGCTGAAATGACCAATTAGTTTTTATTTCGTTTGATGCTAGGTACTAACTAGGGCTAACTTCGCCAGGTTAGGCAGTCATACACGTTGTCACTCGTTGCCCTTTGTAAATCGTCTCATCATGTAAATGTAGCAGTCTTGTTAATTTGTTGGATTTAAATAGTTTGTAAGCTCTACACGATTTTGGAGGGCTTAACTCAAACCCATGCATCTGGTAATAGCTTCTTTTCTTACCTTTTTTTTTACTAAATTTTTACTTTTACCTTTTTAATTGATGTATGAGTTTTTTCGAGCGTATTGATGAAACTTTACACCAAAAAGTTTTTCAAACTCTGAACAACTCGACGAAAGTGCAATATTTTTGCATCATTATCGATCAACTTGTAGGAGTGAGTTTCTTAATTGATTGATATTGAAAACGCTGTGAAAATAGGCCACTATAATGACAGCGACTTCAATGGAAGCCCATAATAATAATAAAAATAAAAATAAATGAAAAAAATAAACCGCCAATTAAACATGCAAATCCTTATCGTAGGCAACTGGTACTCGGTGCAGAGCGTGGGATTTCGGCATTAAATAAGGATTAAGCCAAGTGCATACAGGCACACAAAATACTATTAATGTACACTTATACATGAGCATACCGACAGTGCGCCCACGCAAACACGTATGAACACACACTCTGGCAAGCAGGAATGCATAAACATAGAGATAAATACGAATTTATATGCAAATATTTTAAAATGCAGTAATTAAGTATGGCAAAAACAGTCATTAACTGGACACGAGACACACATACAGACACGAGGATATTTATGGATTCAAGGAAAAAAAAATACATAGCCTACACATGCAGCGGCAATAAAAGCAAATTGTCGCATTCCTGCACACACACACACACACACACAATGTTGCAAATTGATATTGTATATAAACCGGATATTGATAAATTTACAGTGATAAATAAAAGTGATAAATGTCAATGTGAACGAGATAGATATGTGAGTGAGCGATATGGGGAAACAAACGCGAAGAGAAGCAAAAAGTCAGCCAGGGCAGGCAACAAATTCGAGATATTCGGCACGATAGTGTAGCCTTAACAATTATGTAACGGATGTGTCGCCATGTTATTGTATCGTTGTTGTTGATGGCGCTGTTGATGATGATGATAATGAATAATGATGATGACGTTGATGATGTCGACGATGCAAGCTGATCGGCAAAATCATTTCCTTTAATTTCCTGCAGGATTTTGCGGTTAATTGAGTTTTCATGACTAACGCAAAAAAAAAAAAAAGGTTACTTTCATGGAAGTTATAGCCAAGGGTTAAAGCAGCATACATACATATATTAAATGATGCACTTATTTGATTTTACCCAGACAGGCTCATAAAATTCAATAAAAGTTTACTTCCGCTGTATGTACCTTGTATCCTTTTAGTTTTCATTTTAATAATTTTGTTAGCTCTATCTCTTTCTTGCAATTATTTTTGCAGCGCATTTTTAATAAGCTAATGGCCTGTAATGCTGCATGTGCGTGTCTTTGTGTTGGGAAGTTGGGCCGTTGGAGAGCGAGTGTAGGAACATGTGCTTAAATGTTTCCTTTTTTCTTCTTTTTTAGCATTCATCATCATAAAAGTTGCTCCTTTGAAGGATGAATAGCATATATTTTGTTTCTTGTTGTTCTTATTTTAAAAATTGCATTATTTTTCATTCTCTCGCTTTCTGGGGATTTTTTTTTTTATTTCGTCTCTTTGAGATTGTTTTGCCTCCTTTACTTTCGTATAACGTTTCATTATTAATGGCTATTAAAATTTCAAAAATAACAATAAAAATAACGCATAAAATCATACATAACTATCCAGTTGAGTATTTTTTTTTCTCTCTGGCACTCTATAAGCGGCGAAGAAGACTTTTGAAACAAATAAATGGTTAAGTATTAAAGAGTGTTCTAAAATCGTCAAAATAACAGTCATTAAAACATTCAAGACATCATTTATCTAAAAATTTTTTTTAAATAAATTGTAGTAAAATTCAGGTACAATTGATAAGGTTTTAACAGTTTATTTAAGAATATGTAAAGCATCACTTACGACTTGAAAAACTTCTCTTCAGTGACTTTCTGGATTGAAAGGCATCAGGACTCCAGCAATAGTCTGCCATTATATGTATGTCCCAGATTATTTCTGGAGTCTTCTCTACCTTGGCTGTATGTTTCGGATCGTTTTCCTGCTGAAACATCTACAAGCGATTCAGTCCGAATTTGTTAACACTGGCCAGCAAGTGTTTATTTGAAATATTAAAGTAATCGAATTTGTTCATTGTACTGTCAATAAACATTTAATTTCCTACTCCCTTTTCTTTCAAAAAATTTCGAATACGCTTTCGTCACTGAAAACTATGTTTTTCCAAAATTAAATTTCATTATTTTCATACTTTTTAACAAAATCCATGCGTAGCCTTTGATTTTTACTGATATAAACGGCTTTTTTTGAAGGACTCTTCCGAATAGACCATTTGCATTTAATACACGTCTTATTGTACTGGCACTAACATTGGTTCCTGATGATACGAAAAGATCTTCCGCTATTTTCACTGCGCTTGCAGTTGGATATTTTCCCACTATTCTGAATACTGATCGTATTGCGGTTTCACAGAGTTGTTTTGATCGGCCAGCATGGTCGATTTTCTAGTGCTCCAAATTTTTTGTATTTGTCAATGATTTTCTTGATGGTATTATGATCTCTATCAAAAATTGAAGATATTTCGCAAAGTGATTTTCCTGCTTTATGGAATTTTATGACTAATTCCCGTGATTCAATAGAAGTTTAACTACGCATTTTAAAAGTTTTCTTACACTTTACCAAAGGCGAATGATGCACAAACATTAACTAACATCATAATTAATTAATTTGAGAGAGATACCGTTACATTTGTTTACAATTTTTGAAATTGCTAAGCTTACTAAGCAGGTGTACACTTTGTTTGGACCGATAAATATGGACATATTTTGTTTTTATTAAATACTAGCTTTTTCCCGGCGCGCGTTGCTGCGCAACTGCAACTATATGGAAACATAATAGGTGTATTCAAAACTTTTTTAGACTCATAGTTTGACACCACTGTCATTTTCCACTGCCCGTTACAGTTTCCCATTAGCAGGAGATCACTAAATAGTAATTCCATTTTGAGTTTGTATGTAAGTACTGCTACTTTTACTTTCAAAGCTATTCGATAATACAAATTTTAATTGTATGGACGGAGCCACATCCACTTTTATAATGCCCATCCCAGTTTTCTAATAGATGGACATTAGGGTGATTAAAAAAAAAACATTTTTTCGAAAAACAACCGAGACCGTTCAAAAATAGGATGATTATATCAAAATATGAAAACCAAAATTAAAAAAAAAATTTAGATATTGCTACCAGCGGTTTTCTGTTTTAGTTGAAGAAAATCGTGGAAAAAGCGTTAAAGTTGAAATATTCATATCTCTCTCGTTTTTGAACATATAATTATGAAACTTTCATGGCATACGCAAAATAGATCATCATTTATAAAAATAAGTTAAAATTTTGGATTCTAGATCAAAAAAATTTTTTTTAGGTCCTTGAGGGTTAAAAAAAAGAATTGCCTGTAACTATTTTTTGCATGTGAAAACAATATTTTTTTTAATGAAAACCCAATCCTCGACAACCATTCATTCCATTCCTCAACATTATTTTGTAGACGTCGAATTAACTTGGATAGTACAGCTATGGGGAGCTAATGCAGTGGGGAACTTTTAACAAAAAACACGGTAAAACAACTAAAATAAATCTTATTCCGCCTTTTTAGTCAAAATTACCAGTAATAACCAGTGGCGGATCTACATACGAGCTGAAAGGGGTGTAGCCCCCCATTTCCCCCCTTGTAAAATTTGTTGTATCGGGAAAAAACGCCATAAAAACCGTTTCAGCTCCCCCCTCGGACTACAAAACTGTAGTTTTAGACCCTCTCCCCCCTTTGGGAGAATGCTACATCCGCCACTGGTAATAAAAGGTAAAACAGAAAACCTCTGGTAGCACTATCTAAAAAGTAAAAAAAAATTTTTTTTTTAATTTTGGTTTTCATATTTTGATATAATCATCCCATTTTTGAACGGTCTCGGTTGTTTTTCGACAATTTTGTTTTTTTGAATCACCCTAATGGACATTACCCAGTTTTAGTACAGTTGCCGACAATGAGCATAAATTACGGAAATTTTTTAATTTTACTAAATTTAAGAAATATTTTATATTTTGTAAATATTTGCATATGTAACAACTAAAAATATGCGATTTTGTAAAAAATTTGTACTACAGCACCATCTGGTGTCCAAGGGGGTTCAAAGAAGATACTGTCAAAAAACTCATTGTACCTGAGAACTACTATATACCAATTTTTATTCTAATCGCATGAGCCGTTTGGGAGTGTTAGGTGGTTTTGCAAAAAATTTGTACAACAGCGCCCTCTGGTGTTCAAGATAGGTCAAAAAAGATTGCAGCAAAACACTCAACGTACATGAAAACCACTGAATACCACTTTTCATTTTAATCGCATAAGCGGTTTGTCAGTTTAAAGCAGTTTTGTATAAAAATTGTACTACAGCGCCCTCTGGTGTTCAATATGGATAAAAATTGATAGCCCACAAACACGCACCGTACCAAAAAACTTCTATACACAAATTTTCATGCTAATCGGATGAGTAGTTTAGGAGTCTATTGCATAGTTACATACGACATTTAGTTCCAAAGCAATTCGATATCATAAATTTGGCCTGTGTGGCCAAATTCCCCCTTGTCTAATGTTCGCTCAAATATATAATAACTACCTCTTGGGCCCATAACGTCTACAAATCAAGTTCCACTATCAAAACATGTACAACTCAGGAATCTTATATATTAATACGCAAACATCGAATGTTGTCGTACACTTTTTCAATATTTATTTTAGAATAAGGGCAATGAAACGTACATCATTCGAAAGGTACTGCACCATAGATGTGCCGAATTATGTTAGATTTTAAATTCATGACCTTTGACCCGAAATATTAACGTTGAAAGTTTATATCAATTTTAGTTAGGGATCTCAGAACTGGGAAGAGGTAAAATGAAGAATGTGATATCAGATGAAAGGTCTGGCTGCACAGTATGATTGAATATAAGATTGGTGACCTTCGACCTCAAATATGAGTGGAAAAAGAGCATTTATTAAATAAAAGCAAAACTATAAGAGATGGAACAACATGATATAAGAGAGAAATTTAGACATTTATAAGATGTGCAAAAAAAAATTAAATATTTTTCACCATCGTTTACGGTTACCCTATAATAAGCACTATTTCATGTAACAAGTGTCAATATATATTGTGATGGTAAAATTGCTTACAAATAGTAAATTTTGAAAAATTTCCGTTATTTTGACATCAAAATTATTGTGATATCTCGAAAACTATAGATGTTTTCAGTACAACGTTTTTGTATGAAAATTCGTTGGTTAAGAAAAATAACGGTATACGAAATCTTTTTTGCTAATATTTTCCCATGAATAGTATGTAAAAAATTTCCCGTTATTATGACATCAAAAGTATTGCGATATTTCGAAACCTGTAAATTTTTTCCATGCAATGCATTTCTTAAAGCAATGTCATTGCCTCAGAATGAGAAAAAAACAATTGATATTTCAAATTTTGATTTTGCATGCAAATATTTCAGCCATTTTTCAATCGATTTTCCCTAAATTTTCTTTGTCTGAAAGTTTAATAAAATTACTTTTGAGAAATAAGAAAAGATTTACCGTTATCTTACTAATTCAATTTTTTATGTTGTTTTCAAAAAAACTCTAAAATATTCAATTTTTGCTTAAAAATTAGACCAGACATTCTTTTTTTGTAATTTTATTTTTGTTTTTCTATTTTCTTCTCTCACACTCTTTCATATACCATATCATTTATTTGCAAAAATTGCTTCATTTTGATACATAATTTAATTAAGTGTTTCTATCATCGAAAATCATGAGCACCCCCTATGTTTTTTTTTATGAAAATTATATTTTTCAAAATGTTGTTTTTGTATTCTTTATAAAGTTCTACAGCTAAAAAAATAATTTCTGTGAAAAAAATTTTCAAATATTTCAAACCACTCCAAAGTTATACACACAAATCTATGTTTTAAGCCATTTCCTGGGGCAAACATTCGAAAAAGTTGGGGTCTTATTACGACAGCCAGTTTTTATACATGGTCAATTATATGTCGCAAAAAGTAGAGTTAGATCTTTTGATAGCTTAAAGTTTTATGTTTCTGAACATAGGGAACAAGGTCATTTGGCGAATGATGAGAGAGTATTCAAAAAAAATATAGTTTATACGGAAGTTTTTAATCATTGAACCCACCTCATAACTATTGATTTTTTTTAAATAGAACCATACTTTTTTGTTTTAAGTTAATTATTTTATCGGAAAAATTTTAATTAATGATTTAAAACTAATTTCAATGGTCGAATTTCGGCCACAGGCCATACTAGTTATAATGATTTCTAAAAAGTGGGCGCATATATAGTTAGACCACGCCCAGTTTTATTATAGTTGCCGACAGTAACCATACGAACTTATTTACCAAGTTTTAGTCCAATACGACCAAAAAAGTCTTAAATATAGCATTTTTATTGATTTGTTGGTGGTAAAGGGGGTATAGAAAAAAAGGGGTATGGAAAATTTTGACTATGCCTATATTTTTCGCGCAAATGCAAACTAAAGTGAGACTTGCCTAATTATTCCAATATTCCATTTATTTCCAATTACCCTTGCAAATATTTCCCCATATACACCATATGTGCGCACCTGTATTTTTTTCACACCTGTATTGTTGATAAGTTCACTAAAATGCCTATAATTCATGAACCAATACACATACAAAGACCATTTATACAAAAACGTCTTTGTATTGACGTCACCTTTCATGGGAAATTTCCAGAAACAAAATCGGTTCACGCATTACCGAGAACATCAATTTCATACACAATGCAACTTATTTTTATATATTGGCCCCTAATGTCAGTTCTGTTTTGACATTTGTGTAGTAAACACATGCGAAATACACGTTAATAAACAATGTTACGCTACACTGCTACAGAACTTTTTTTCTTCGAAGACGTCGCGGGCCAAACGGTTACTGTGAATGGTGAGCGCTACAGAGCAATGATCAACGAGTTCTTTTTGCCGCAACTTGATGAATTGGGATTGGAAAACATGTGGTTCCAACAGGACGGTGCAACGGCACACACTGCACGTGCCACAACCGATATGCTGAAGGATGCATTTCCCGGGCGCCTAATCTCCCGATTTGGCGATTTGCACTGGCCAGCAAGATCGCCTGATTTGACCGCTCCAGACTTCTGGAGCTTTAAAAAAATTAAAAGACCAAATAAAAATAATCCACAAGAAGAATCAAAGGTTTTCATTTTTATTTTAAATTACAGCCAAAAAACATCGGAAGGTTATTTTTGCGCCACCTTGTATAAAGATTTTGTTGTTGTGGTAAATTATTTGCAAGACTATACTTATATTAAGAGAGACTTTGATAAGAATTCAAAACATAATAAATTTTGGGACTAATCACAGTGTTGAAGATTTATATGTGGTATAACTCGTGTACAAAAAAGTGTACACTTTGGTTTGACGCTCACTGTATATAATGAGCATTTATATCTAAACTTGAGTAAAATAGAGGATTGCTTAAAACAAGAAAAAAAATACTTATTTCTAGAACCTGGAACAAGACTTGAATCATGAAAATATTTTCTTAATTTAAGCAATCGCAAAGAACTATTTCAGTTTTCAGCAAATTTCTCACTTCAACTTATATTGGTATGCTTATAATTCACAATATGTTTACATGAAAACATGTTGAAGATGGTGCCGATGGACAAAATATAGCAAAATATGACTTTACTTGGAAACATACATGTCCAATTGACTTATTACAAACTAATAAAAAAAAATTAAAGACGTAATAGGGACGTGAAGGTAGCTGTCCAGGCAACGAAACTTCAAATTTGTCACATGGTTTTAAAACGCGCTATCTATAGGTGTTACGGTAAAAAATATTAAACGCAAGTAAAGGCTACTTCTTAGCCTTCATGACAAAAATAGACAAAAAATTTACGATATCATGTGGCCGCGAAAATAATCGCTTCAAGATCGAAAATGGATCAATTATGCATCGGCGTTGCATGGAATTATTAATCATTGAGTATACGCTCGACTAATCCCGTCTTTACACTAAGGGAAATAATGCATATTAAGATTATCCACGCCTGAGTATCAATTTTATTTAAATATTTACGTGGATAAATCAAATATTTTCCCTACAACTCGTTTTTTTCTCGTATTTGAATTTTATTTATACCACACACGTACACACATATTCCATACAAGCAAGCAGCAACAGCATCGCACACGTACACACATATTCCGACAAGCAGCAACAGCATCGCACTCTGTTCTCTTGCAGTTGCAACCTTAGTTCTTATAATTCTCATTTCGTTTTTGTTGCAAGGGAAGTATAACAGGGATATTTGGCCGTACGTATGAGCGATTGCGTGCTGAAATAATGCAATTATATGTAGGGTGGAGTGACAGCTCGACATTTTCCCACGAATGTGTCGCACCGATTGTCATTTGCCTGCATATTATGCTTTATTAGTTTGCTTTATTATTGCTATTAGCATGGTTACTTTATTTTCTTTTTTCGTTCTTTAGTTTTATACTATTTTTGACATATGGTGTCATAATATTGCACCGACTGTCAAAAATAATATAATATTAAGGAACGAAAAAAGAAAATAAAGTAACCATGCTAATGGCATTAATGGACGCAGATTGTAAGAAATATTTTAATAAATTGTTTTTTAATTTCAATATTTTTTATATAAATTTCCTTTAGATGTGATAGTTTTATTTTCAAATAGCAAATTTTTAAAAGATATTTAAAAAATTCGTGCATAATTTTAATATATTTTTTTATTATTTCTGTTTAAATATTTTAATATTTTATTTAATTAAAAAAGTTTTTAAATGAATTTTAAATATTTACGTAGTCGATTTATGCAAATGCGTTATTGGTGCAAAAATGACTCGCTTTTTGGATAAATTAAAAAAGTTTTTGGATAAATTTAATATTTTTTTCCCTTAGTGTAGGTTTATTATGTGCCAAATAAGTAAAACACTTTTTTCATAGAAAGAACCAAGTTTAGTGCGACATTTTAGTATCAATTCTGAATAAGTGCGAAATTAACCCTTTAACACATTTTAAGTTTTGACTTATTTCTGGCATTTAAGTTGAGTTTTTAGCTTTCCTGTATTTGAAGACTTACAGTAGAATTTTATGATGAATTTTTTTGTGGAACATTTTAACCCATTATATCCTTTTTATGGTTCTTTTTTGCATTTTATCACAAAAAGGTCAAAAAAGACCCATCAATTGAGAAGTTAGGGGGTTAAACTATTGCACAAAAATATTCCTCGTAGTATTTTACATAAATCCTCAGAACACAGTCTATACCCAAAATGTAAGGATAACATGATATCCTATGCCGATTCACTATAAGAATGTTCAAAAAGGGGAAAATTAAATCCCCCCTAAAAAAAGACTTAGACGTAAACTTTCAAAACGCCGATACACGTGTTTTTTTTTTGTCCCCTCTACCAGAATCCATGGTCCAAACCTTGTTGTTTTGGAAAAAAATTGATTTTGTTGTTCAGTGTAATTAGGATATATAAGAATAAGATAAAGACAAGTTTGAGAACAAAGGAAAGGAGCCAAAAACTTTATACAACAAGACCTTTTTAAATGATTAAAAAAACTATCAACAATACAAATTATTGCGTCCTACGAACTGAATACTTCAAATATGATAAATCGATTATATTTGCATACAGCATGAACATTTTTGGTGAACACATTTTTTAATCGTGCAAAATCGAAAAATTCGTGCAAAAAAATTTGTTGGTGAAATATCTAATAGAATAGGAATTAATACTCCCTTCGGCAATTTCATGAAACTAAGAAGTATTTTCAGTGCAAGACATCAATGACAAGATATCGCATCGTTGCATCCGAAATAGCGCCGGTTGTGCCGACTTAGCGTGTTGCCAAATGGAAGGAAGGTCATCAACCGAAGTCGTAAAATACGACAAACAGTCGAATCATGCACTAATAACACGTGTGGTTATAGAAATTGTAACGAAGTTGGAACCTCACACACCTTTGCAATAGTTCGAGCCAATACCACAAAAAAATTTCAAAGTAGCCGGGACCAATGCCTTACCAAAAACGAATGATCCACTTTCCAGTGGCGAAGATGATGGCGACAACAAAGATATAAATATGGCTGGCAATCGTAATGCTCCGGTTCATAAGATTATTGGCAGGTTGATTCATGGTTGAGCGAAATCCACTCGGTAAACATTTATGTTGTAAGGAATAACACAAAATTACCATTTACATAAGCTGTAAATGCAACGTTTACATCCACGCTAAGTGTTTCACCAAATACATAGCCCACAAATAGCTTTTATCGGTTTTTTTCTTTGTAAACCTTTTATAAAAACTTCTTATCAAGATTCGTTAAAGATATCGGCCGATTATAGTTTACGAAGTGGTTTTTACCTTAAATTTCCCACTTCAAATAGCAACTTTTCTTGAAAAAACATACAGTTGGTAACTTTTGAGATAGTGGGGGTGTTTGGGGTTGAAATTATGTTTTTGCAGTTAGGGTATCAATAGAAGTTATCCCTGCAAAAGACATGAAAATCGGCTTATGGCTAGGTTTAAAAAATAGATTTACTAAACTAAATATTTACTATCGCGTAATAAAAACTTGAAATTCTCTTTAATAGTACAATCTGGCCTATAAAATAGCTTCCAAATATTTCTATCAACTTTTTGTCCGCAGTCTCAGTTAACCGATTGTAATTATATAAACATTTTTTAACATTTCCCAGAAATTTATACAATGTCAATTGCATATTATAAATAACACAAAAAAAAAACAACCACTGTGAACATCAATTCACTGTTTTTCTTATCTTCAACTCGAAAGCAAATGAGTTGAAAATATATACAATACATACATAAACAATAAAATATTATTGTTGTCTTTGTTGTTATTGCTTGTGATGGCCATTAATCAAAGTAATTTTCAATGTTATAAGCAATAAGCTGGAAATTTTTAATGACAGTTTTAATTATGACGATTAAATTCATAAAACAACCGTAAAGATTCAAGAAAGCATCATCCCTGGTCAAGCATTGATATTCATTCATTATTCAGTTAAAATTATTTGATGGTTAATTGCTTATGAGAATTTTTATACGATAAAACTTTAATAGGTCTTCATAAAGAGGCTGAGTATTTATGTGCTTACTTAAAAAAAAAACAAAAAAAAACAAAAATTAAAAAAAAAACATGAAAATGTTTCTTCCGTATCAAATGATAAAATTTGTAAATGTTCTATACTTGTCTCTAACATCAGAATAATTAAAAATCATATCTGTTAGTATGCAATATAATCCACTCCATCTGGGACACAACCTGGGATATCTTCTTCTTCGTTCATTTAAATTGCGCAACAATATTAGAAATAGACTAGAAAGTTTAACTATTTATCCACGTTTTTCAAAATGTCGAAATTGTTCGGTTATAAAAAAAAAAAACAAACTTTCCTCATTTAAAAGGATTTTGTCGGCCTATCTTATATGTGACCTGGTCTACGAAAAGGGACCTTCGGTGTGAAAATATCATTTTTCACTTTTTTGGCGATTCGGATAGACTAATGTGTGCTCTTTCTAATGGCGCAAAGCAGAAGTTTCCAACTCGTAAAGAAGTTTGTCAGGAATTTTCCAAAAAAAAAAGACGCCATTCAGTGTGCGACAATTAAACGTTTACAAACAGCTGTTTTCTCGAAAACTTGTTTTTACACCGAAGGTCCCTTTTCGTAGACCGGGTCACATATATTAATACGCAAACATCGAATGTTGTCGTACACTTTTTCAATATTTATTTTAGAATAAGGACAATGAAACGTATATCATTCGAAAGGTGCTGCACCATAGATGTGCCGAATTATATTAGATTTTAAATTGATGACCTTTGACCCGAAATATTAACGTTGAAAGTTTATATTAACTTAAGTTAGGGATCTCAGAACTGGGTAGAGGTAGAATGAAGAATGAGGTATCGGATGAAAGGTCTGGCTGCGCAATATGATTGAATATTAGATTGGTGACCTTTGACCTCAAATATGAGCGGAAAAAGAGCATTTATTAAATAAAAGCTAAACTGTAAGAGATGGAAAAACAGGATATGAGAGAGAAATTTAGACATTCATAAGATTTGCAAAAAATACTTTGATATTTTTCACCATCGTTTACGGTTACCCTACAATAAGCACTTTTTCATGTTACAAGTGTCAATATATATTGTGATGATAGAATTGCTTACAAATAGTAAATTTTGAAAAATTTCCGTTATTTTGACATCAAAATTATTGTGATATCTCGAAAACTATAATAGTTCTCAGTACAACGGTTTTTGTATGAAAATTCGTTGGTTGAGAAAAATAACGATATACGAAAACGTTTTTGCTAATATTTTCTACGAATAGTATGTTAAAAAAATTTCCCGTTATTATGACACCAAAAGTATTGCGATATTTCGAAATCTGTACATTTTTTCCATGTAATGCATTTCTTAAAGCAATTTCATTGCCTCAGAATGAAAAAAAAATTTGATTTTGCAAGCAAATATCTCAGCCATTTTTCAATCGGTTTTCATTAAATTTTCTTTGTCTGAAAGTTTCATTAAATGACTTTGGAGAAATAAGAAAAGATTTACCGTTATCTCACCAATTCAATTTCTTATGTTGTTTTCAAAAAAACTCTAAAATATGCAATTTTTGCTCAAAAATTAGACCAGACATTCTTTTTTTGTAATTTTATTTTTGTTTTTCTATTTTCTTCTCTCACACTCTTTCATATACCATATCATTTATTTGTTAAAATTGCTTCATTTTGACACATAATTTAATTAAGTGTTTCTATCATCGAAAATCATGAGCTACCCCCCATGATTTTTTTGATGAGAATTATATTTTTCATAATGTTGTTTTTGTATTTTTTACAAAGGTCTACAGCTTAAAAAATAATTTCTGTGAAAAAATTTTCAAATATTTCAAACCACTCCAAAGTTATATACACAAATATATGTTTTAAGCCATATTCTTATCTACTTTATATATTATATATATTATTATTATATCTATAAATAATTAGGCGTAGGTAGAACAATGAAGAACCATTTTCTCCCGGGTCAACTGAATTGATAATTTTTTTTTAAATCAATAAGATTAGGGAGAAGGAGTGCACCGGATATCTATAGTGGCACATCCGATACAACCCAAATTTGGCATATCGAATAGCTTTAGGTATATCGAACAGATCACACAGCCTTAAAAATCAGTATTCGGCCTCAAATCAATCGTACGTAGGGGCGTGGTACTTTTCAGCAGCCCAAATTTTGGGTAAAACTTTCGAACTATAAGTTAAAGTTATAAGTTAAAAGTCAATGAAACGGGGTAGGAAATTCCTATTTAGTCGTGTTCTTCAACTGAAAAATTTGAGCGAGCTTTAGACAAAGGGGCGTGGCACCACCCATACAATTCAGAGTTTTTACATCGAATAGCTTTGGAAGTAAATGCCGTAAAAGAATGGAACTCAATATGGAGTTCCCACTTGCTGATATCCTTCTCTAAGTAGGGTACTGGGACGGGCATTGGTCAAAGGGGTGTGGCACCGCATACATAAGTCAAATTTTTGCTATTGAATAGCTTGAAAGTAAAAGTCACAGAACATGGAAACTCAGAGTGAAGTATTTTGTGAATTCCTTATGGTGGTGCGTATGGTGCGGTATGAGTTTAGTTACGTTTGCACATGAGTGAAGAAAAAAAAATATGTTTTCAATAAAAATAAAAAACAAATCCATTTTTTAATGGTCGAACTTAGACCAAACGCATACTAGTACTTTGTTATTATTCTAACAAGTAACATAATTTTTTCATCAAGTCCACAATTTTATCGACAGTTAAAGTCTGCAGGAAATTGTCAAAGGCTCATTCTTTTACAAACCGCTCACCATATTTCAATTCACATTTTAGAATCGGCTGAACATTTTTTTACTATTAATATACCTTAAAAATTTGTGGCAGGCGTGGTGCAGTGGGTAGAGTGCGTGATCCAAATGCCAGAGAACCCTGGTTCAATTGCGATCGACACAGAAAGTTTTTTCAATTTAATCAATTTTTCGGTTCGGCCGTCACTCTCTGAAAACAATGGCAAACCTCAGAGAGTAAATAATGCCATGTAAAGCTTCTTGAGCACATGCACATTAGCCGCTCGGAGTCGGCATAAGACTAGTAGGCCCAGTTCTCTGTCAATTGTGTTCAAACATTTCTTAACACGCACAACACAATTTGATCATAAGAAGTTCGGTCAAAGTCCTTCCAAGAGCTGAAATAGCCAGTTTATTTATATATTTACTAGCTTTACCCGGCGCGCGTTGCTGCACCCTGCAACTATATGGGAACATAATAGGTGTATTCAAAACTTTTCTTAGACTCATAGTTTGACACCACTGTCATTTTCCACTGCCCGTTACGGTTTCCCAGTAGCAGGAGATCACCAAATAGTAACTCCATTTTGAGTTTGTATGTAAGTATTGCTACTTTTACTTTCAAAGCTATTCGAAAATACAAATTTTAACTGTATGGGCGGAACCACACCCTCTTATATAATGCTCATCCCAGTTTTCAAGTAGATGGACATTACCCAGTTTTAGTACAGTTGCCGACAGTGAGCATACAAACTAAATTATCAAAATGTAGCCAAATCGACGAAAACCGTAGAAAATATAACGTTTTTATTGATTTGTGGGCGGTAAAAGGGGGTGTGACAGAAATATAAACCATTTCGTACTTGAAAAACATGTACTGCCAAAATTTCAGCTCTATCGGCTAAGTAATTTTGAAGTTTCCAGCCATCACACAGACAGCGTTTTGCTTTTTGTATATATATTTTGGATAAACATTATTGGCTATAACTTTTGATTGGCAAGAGATACTTAGATAATTTTTTCTAATAAATTATTTTTTTAGCTTGTATATTTTTTCAAAATTATAAAAACACAATATTGAAAAAAAAAAATTTTGTTCGAAAAAATCTAGGGTAGTCCTTGCTTTTTGAGTCACAAAAATGGTTTTTAATTTTTGCGTAAAATTTAAATAATTTTTGCTTATAAATGTTATAACTTTTAAATAGAGTTGAAAATTTGCGAATTGGAATTTAAATTATTTTTACAACAAAAACAAATTTTGAGCCTTTTTGTAAGGAAAACTCCAAAATTCAGACCTTTTTTGAAAAAAATATTTAAAATATATATACTCAACAAACGGTATTTTTGCAGTAAAGTTTTCATTGATGAAGCTTTAAGACAAAAAAAATTTTTACAAAATGTATACAAAAGCAGCGGAGATATTTGACTCGAAAATCGTAAAATTAAATTTCTGATTGTGTTTTTCTCATTTTTGAGCAACGATGTTGCATTAAATATATCGTTGTAGTAAAATTTTTCATAGTTTTCAAGATATGTTCATGTTTTTGATATCAAAATAACGGAAATTTTTTTAATTTTACTAAATTTAAGAAATGAAGCAGAGTATTATTTATTTCGATATATTGAAAGTATACAGTGCAATGGGTTTTATATTTATAAAAGTAGGTCAGTGAAATTTTTTGTTGTGTAGAGCCTAGATATTATGTCCGCGAGATCGTTCAATAAATTGACGAGATTTGTTAGACTGATTGCTCTTTTATAGTTGCGAAGCCTTCAAGCTTTGAGCTTTCGCAACCGTAGTGAAGTTAGGGTGGTTTGCTTGAAGCTTTCGCAACTACTGTGAAGTTAGATTTACATGATTTGTAAGTAAAAGCTGTCTTAAAATTAATGAGCACTAGATGGCTCTGCTACAGACTCCCCCTTTGGCGTGCTGATATCGCCCCTTCGATAGCACGGCAACACCTTAAGCGGTCTTCTTCCTTGGTCGGCCTCGTTTCTTTATGGGATGAACTGGAACAGGAGTATCATCACCTCTGTAAGGAGTAATTGCTGAAGCATGATACGATCCCAATGGCGTTTCCAAATTATCAGGGGATGCGATTTCATACATTGTGGACCCAATCTTCCTTGTGATGACATATGGCCCATCTCGCTTGGGCACGAATTTAGAGGTTATGCCCTTAGATCCTTGGCTTAGAATATGGGTAGTGATCAAAACCTTGGTACCAATATCCAATTTTGGTTGAGGCTGCCTATGAAGATCTGCTTGAGCTTTGTTTCTGTCCTGCATACGTTGTTCATTTTCTTTAGCTGTCATAAATGAGGTGACTAGATTTCTCAAATACGGTGTGATTTGTGGAATGAAAGTCTCTCTTTCAACAATATCTCTGACATCATGCTGGACATCGTCAAGTGTGCGTAATTCTCTTCCAAAAGTCAAATAGGATGGGGTGAACCCTGTGCTTTGGCATCTAGAGGTGTTCAATGCAAAACGAATAGCTGATAAATTCTTGCACCATGCAGTATGATCTTGCTGCACCAATATAGCTAATTGGGCTTTGAGATCTCGATTACGTCGCTCTACGGGATTAGCTTCGGGGTGGTAGACGGGCGTGAATTGTTGATCGATTCCGAGGCAAAAGGAAACTTTTTGCATAATGGCTGAAATGAACTGAACGCCATTATCTGACTTAAGGCGCCTCGGTATTCCAAAACGTAGGAATATTTCCTCGACAAGCAGTCTAGCGCATGATTCTGCTGTTGCTTCTTTCATTGGGAATATTTCGGTCCACCTGCTTGCAACATCTTCCGCAATGAATATCCATTGGTATCCGTCGTCACTACGTGGAAGTGGTCCAAATAAATCCACTACAATCACTTCGAATCGCTGTCTGCTACTAGTTGTTTGTAGAAGCCCATAGGGTTTCATGTTGGTGGCTTTGAAACGTTGGCACTCAATGCAAGTTTTAACATGCTTTCGGATATCAGCCCTCATACCAGGCCAATAATACCTTGTCACAATTCTTGCAATGGTCCTTTCTTCTCCGTAGTGTCCTGCTGTGCTTTCATCATGGTAGAGCCTTAAAATTTCTGGTCGCTCTTGAATTGGAACGACATACTGGGCATCATCTGAGTCGTCGTTTCCATAACAATACAAGATTCCATCGTTCATTAGATATCCTCTATTGAGCCATCGATTTACATTTTCGTCTGTAGATTCTAATGACTGTATAATCTCCTTGAGCTTGTCGTCTTTTAGTTGTTCTTCACGAAGTTCCGGAATGCTCTTCTTTGGAAAATCAATATGGATTGAGAGGATGCTTTGGATCGGTACTGCGTCTTTATCATGTGGAGGTCGTGAAAGCATGTCAGCTACCGCATTCGTTTTACCTGGCACATAATCGATTTTGAAATTATATTGTTGTAATTGTAAAGCCCATCGAGCTAAGCGTCCAGAAGGGGTTTTCAATGTAAGTAACCATTTAAGAGGTTGATGATCTGTCTTAAGAATAATTTCTTCTCCATCAATGTAGCCTCTAAACTTTGCGCAGGCTTTCGTGAGCAAACGACTTGCATACTCTATTGGATGCTCGTGTTCTCCCTCCCCCTGGAGTAGAACTGCTCCGAGTGCATATGCACTGGCATCCGTTTTTATGATAAACGGCTTGTTATCTTCAGCTTGCTTTAGTATTGGCGATGTCACTAGCTTTTCTGTAAGAGTGTGATATGCAACACGTTGGTCTTCTCCCCATTTCCATTTAGCATTTTTCTTAGTTAACTCTGTCAATGGCTTACCAATTTTTGAGTAACCTTCGATGAAACGTCGATACCAGGAGCATGTTTGGATGAACGATATAACCTCCTTCACGTTTTTAGGTTCCGTTCTTTGACATATCGCCAACGTCTTTTCGGGATCTACACTTATACCATCTTTTGTGAGGATATGTCCCAAATATTTTACCTGTGTGCAACAAAAATGACATTTTGAGCTGTTTGCTCTTAGCATAAAATTACATAATCTATCAAATACAATATCTAAGTCATTTAAATGATTTTCAAGCGATGATGAGCATATTATGAGATCATCGAGGTAAGCTAAAAGATTTATTTGAGGAATTCCAGACTTAAATCTGTCCATTAATCGTTGAAATGTCGCTGGCGCATTTCTTAAACCAAAAGGCATTCGTCTAAAACTATATGTCCCAAAAGGAGTAACAAAACACGTTTTCTCATAATCTTTATCTGAAACTTTTATTTGATAATAACCAGATTGTAAATCAACAGTGCTCATAAATTTGGTTGTTTTTGCAGCATGCAGCAAATCATCAATCCGTGGCAGCGGATACTTATCTGGGATGGTAATGGCATTAAGTTTACGGTAGTCTATACAAACTCTTACACGACCGTCCTTCTTGGGTACCATTACAACAGGTGACGTCCACGCAGATTCGCTCTCTTCGATGATGCTATTTTCGAGCATCTTCTCCACTTCATCCTTCAGCTCGCGAGTTTTTGCAAACGAGAGTCGATATGGAGCTGAGGAAATCGGCTCATGGTCAGCAGTATTAATTCTGTGTTCAGCGTACGGAGTTGGCTCTTCGATTGCGCCGAAAACGATTTTGTGCTTCTGAAGTACGCTTTCTAGCTGCTCCTTCTCAGGCGATGAAAGTTGACTTCCGTCAGACTCCTTCAAAATTTTAAAGTCTATTGTATACAGCTTCGTGAAAATAGAATCGTCGAAAACTTCTTGGTTGAAAACCACTCCGTCGAATAGCTCTGTTTTCTTTTTTGGTGTTGAAATGTGAAGTGGCAGTGCATCTCTGAAAATGTCTTGAATTGCGTTCGGCGAATAATCATTTTTTCTTACTGGTTCAGGGCCAAAATTTTCAAAATCCGAAACATACGTAGATGTGTTTTGTTTTTTTTGCATTTTGTACGCATTCAACATTCTTGCGCTTGTACACATTGATCGTCTCCATCAAATTCCGTGATTCTTCGTGCATAAAATCGAACTGCTGCTCAGGACATCCCTCAAACGACCAGAACCTTTGACCCATGTTTAAAACAATTCCAGCTTGTTGCATAAAGTCAGTGCCGATTAAGGTGCGATTACCAACAGCATTTGGCAAAATAAGAAATTTTATGTTGAAGCACCTTCCACCAATGACGATTTTACAGTCCGTTGACAGACAGTCCTGTTTGGATGTGCTTCCATCAGCTAATTTTATTTCATACTTCAGACTTTCATACTTGCATTGCTTTAGGTCCATAATATTTTTCAGGTTTTCACTGGCAACACTTATTCGGGCTCCAGTGTCAAAATATGCCAGGCCAGGCACGCCGAAAAGCTGAACTTTGGCAGTTGGAATCTCGTATTCGACTTTCTTCACCGATATAGAGTTAAACTGGACTTGCTCATTTTCGTTTGATGCTTTTTTACAATTTGGACAGTTTGCTCTAATGAATCCTGGCGTATTGCATCCGTAGCATGCTAATTTAGCTTTTGCAAGAACTATTGGAGCACTAGCCTGCGTCTCTTTAGCTTTAGCTTCTTTCTTTTTGAAGCAAACTTCTTGCGTATGTCCCTTTTTCCGACAAAAACTGCAACGCAAAGGACCACCACCAACATTGACCGACGATTGCTCTACGCTCTTTTCCTTTTCGGCTTGAAACTGTTCTGCTTCCCGCGCATCCTTAAGCAATTCATCGAAGGTGTTCACTTTGTGCCTCATAACACGCTCACGAACATTAGCGTGCAACAATCCAAATATAAGATCAATTTGGTCTCGCTCTACTGGAATGTGTGTCAGACGTGCAAAAAGTGCCCTTTTCTTGCGAATGAATGTGTCCGTCGGTTCATTCTTTTGTTGTTTACCGTCATATATTTCTGCATACACACGCCATGCAGGCTTAGGAGGTGAGAAACTTTCTCGAATTTTCTTTATTACATCTTCGAAGTTCACCACACCATCTTTCACGCCACGCCACCATTCCGCTGCGTCACCCTCAAGCAACATCGGCATACCTCTTACAGCATCTTCATCCGACACTTTTTCCACAGACTTGTATGTCGTAATCGACGCAATGAACTCTTCCACTCTTGACGGATCGCGTTCACCCCTGTAACGCGCAGTACACGCGCTGAACGACCCCTGCTTGACATTGCATGCACAAACAGCCTCCATTAGCTGCTTGAATTGTTCAGTGGTTAAGTTCGTCGTGCTTGATGCTGTGTTTGTTGTTGTTGCAATACTCGGTGTTGTTGTATTATTCATTTTGTTCGCTGTTTTATTGAAACGACTGCTTCTTAGTTCCAGGTTGCACAAATTATTTCGAGCCTACGTTGGTCGCCAGTTGAAGCAGAGTATTATTTATTTCGATATATTGAAAGTATACAGTGCAATGGGTTTTATATTTATAAAAGTAGGTCAGTGAAATTTTTTGTTGTGTAGAGCCTAGATATTATGTCCGCGAGATCGTTCAATAAATTGACGAGATTTGTTAGACTGATTGCTCTTTTATAGTTGCGAAGCCTTCAAGCTTTGAGCTTTCGCAACCGTAGTGAAGTTAGGGTGGTTTGCTTGAAGCTTTCGCAACTACTGTGAAGTAAGATTTACATGATTTGTAAGTAAAAGCTGTCTTAAAATTAATGAGCACTAGATGGCTCTGCTACAGAAATATTTAATATTTTGTAAATATTTGCACATGTAATCTAAGAAAACAACTAAAAATAGGCGATTTTGTAAAAAATTTGTACTACAGCACCATCTGGTGTCCAAGGTGGTTCAAAAAAGATAGTGCTAAAAAACTCATCGTACCTGAAAAATACTATATACCAATTTTCATTCTAATCGAATGAGCCGTTTGGGAGTTTTAGGTGGTTTTGCAAAAAATTTGTACTATAGCGCCCTCTGGTGTTCAAGATAGGTAAAAAAAGATAGCAGCAACACACTCATCGTACATGAAACTCACTGTATACCACTTTTAATTCTAATCGCATAAGCGGTTTGTGAGTTTTAGGCAGTTTTGTTAAAAATTTGTACTACAGCGCCCTCTGGTGTTCAAGGTGGATCAAAATTGATATCCCACAAACACGCAACGTACCAAAAAACTTCTATACACAAATTTTCATGCTAATCGGATGAGTAGTTTAGGAGTCTATTGCGGTCTTACAAACATAAGCTCCTTTTTTATATATATTGTTTTTGCTTGCCTCTGTCTTTTTTTCACGTCACCACGCATAAGGCCAAAGCACATAGGAGGCATGCATGCTTCCAGCATCTGACATTTGTGATTGAATATACATATTCTTATGAAGTAGCCCACATTAAAAGCATGCACGCATGCATGATGCTTGAAGCATGCCTGAAGTTGGGGAACTTTTAACTTTTTGCAGGCATCAAAGCATTGACAATAGACATGTGTGAAATAAAAGCAATATCAACACAACCAATAAGCATAAAATATCCTCCAATTCCATTTTTAGTTGTTTTTGATTAAATTCAATGTATTTTCACTACTTTTTCTTTAAAATTTTTATTCAGTTTAACATATTTGAAATTTATCACATAAGCGATGCATGCTTTCTATGTTCTTTAACCAAGCATGCTTCACAGGCATGATGCATGCTTGAGGCATGCATGCTTTCTATGTGTTTTGGCCTATAGCGTACGACAAAAAAAACAAAAACAAAATACATTGCCATTCTCTGTTGCTATCCATAGCACACACACGCTCGGGCATATGTAGGCAAAACAAAAACAAATCACATTGCTATTCTCAGCAAAGCAATACTCACTGTAGGATGGGAGAGTAAAATATTGGAACACTCGCATCGTGTCGATGTGCCGCACACTGCTTTATTTTTCACTACAACAACAACAATTTTTATACGCTATAGGCCAAAGCACATAGGAGGCATGCATGCTTCAAGCATCTGACATTTGTGATTGAATATACATATTCTTATGAAGTAGCCCACATTAAAAGCATGCACGCATGCATGATGCTTGAAGCATGCCTGAAGTTGGCGAACTTTTAACTTTTTGCAGGCATCAAAGCATTGACAGAAGACATGTGTGAAATAAAAGCAATATCAACACAACCAATAAGCATAAAATATCCTCAAATTCCATTTTTAGTTGTTTTTGATTAAATTTAATGTATTTTCACTACTTTTTGTCTAAAATTTCTATTCAGTTTAACATATTTGAAATTTATCACATAAGCGATGCATGCTTTCTATGTGCTTTAACCAAGCATGCTTCACAGGCATGATGCATGCTTGAGGCATGCATGCTTTCTATGTGTTTTGGCCTTATGAGTCGTTCATGTCCGTTTGTGCTTGCAGGTGAATTTTACTTAGGATTTTGAAAGCCATGAATCTCCTTTTCTAATTAACTTTTTAATAATTTTTTTGGCCTAAAACCTTTACCAGGTCGAGAGCTTTTTATTATAAAAAATTTCATGAAAAACGGCCGGGCCTTTCTCAAGATTGTTCCGAACATAAAAAAGGCACTTCAAAATATAATATTAGTATAGAGTATAGATAAATAAAAAAAATTTATAAATCTGATATTTCAGGAATTTGTTCAAAACATTTTGGTTGGGACAATATTCACAATTTCATTTTTGATAATTTGCAGGATTTTCCTTGATCCTCGTATAGTAATAATTTATTGTAACCACTTGTACTGATCCGTTTGATGTAATTTTTTTGTTTTTTGCTGCAATAACAATAGAGTTAAGCTGTTACAGCTTTTTCGCACATTCTCAGCATTCACCCATTTAAAGCCACAACCCAAAAATCTTTGAGATTTTGAACGATATTGATAATAGTGGCTCATAATGAGTTAACGTGGGAAAAATTTACCCACCAAAACAGTGGTTGGGCTCGAGGACAACACAAGACGTCGTGACTAACCATGCAGGAGCATAACCATGCAATAACACAATATTTTTTAATATACATTTGAGTTGACCTTTTGACAAAAAAGCTGAAATTGTTAACTAAGGTACTCATGCGGTTTAACCAATTTTGTGCCGAGCTGCAAAAATTTTTGAATTTCTTATTAAAAAATACTTTTTAGGGTAATTAGGGCCCCCTAAACTCAAATCCGACAGAATTTCGGTATCGCTTATAATCTCGCCGATATCGGCTGTTCGAAAAGTCGACCAATGGCCACTGCTTGAATTTTAGCTTTTACACACAAATTGGATAAATATTAAAAATAATGACTAAACATAAGCCAAAATTTGTCTGGAACAAAATTTATTTATTTTTACCGTAGGCAGATTAATTGATTGTGCTGTTTTTTTTTTTTTTTTTAATTGGTTACACATTATACATATTTTACTTTTTTAACATTATTTTTAACGTAACAGCGTATATTTTATTAACTATTTATAAACATATTATATTGTCGAATTAATTGTGGATATTCAATAATGATTTGGCCAGGCTGCCCTTCTTGTTGTCTCTGTATGCGTGTATTCATTACGGTCGGGTAAACTCCAGTGAAATTCGACAGCAACTTTACCTCACGTTTGTCCTGCCAACGACAACAGACAATCTTGTTGGCTGCATAAAATTTTGCATCATTTGCCCCTAAAAAAATAATTTGGCTACCATAAGAACCGGTCTTCAAATCAGGGCCTGAACGCTCCCACATACCTTGCTGCAGTGTCATAACTTGTGATGTTGAGTTGTGCGCTACTGCCATTGTTCGAGTTTTCGAACAGCTAACTTTGAACGCTCCGAAATTTTTCTTTTTGTACTGGATGCATCTGCTACTTTATCAAAACAATTTTTTGTACTTTTTCCTTTAAAGAAAATATACTTTTGAAAAAATATTTGTTATTAATAAGTCTTATTTTGCTTTTTGAAAATTGGCCAACATGTAACGTTTTTTCAACACCCCCTCGTAACACTCATAAAGGGAAGGGGGTGGGCAATGTAATAATTTTCTGAAAGCCAACAAAATTTCCTATAACACTGAATCATTTCAGTTTGCATCGCGTATACTTCGTCATAGAAAAAAGGTGTGTGCCTATGACCACACGATAGAAATGATAACTTCTCATTGTCCAATTTTAAAAGATATATCTAGTACATAAATAATAACTTTTATGTTATATAAAATATTACAGTACAGACTCGATAATCTAAGCCCGTGATCGAGAACTGGACCTACTAGCTTTATGCTGACTCCGAACGGCTTATGTGCATCTTCTCAAGAAGCTTTACATGGCATTAGTTACACTCTAAGGTTTGCCATTGTCTGTAGAGAGGTGACGGCCGAACGGAAAGATTAATTCAATTGAATAAACGTTCTGTGTCAGATGAAATTGAACCAGGGTTCTCTGGCATATGGGTCATCCACTCGACCCACTGTGCCACGGCCACGAAAATGTCATAGTTTGGCATTTATCTGGATTAAGAAAAATATTATTTTTAGAACATTAAACCTCAAAAGATTTCAGATGTGAAGTAGGGCGAATTGTCTTGACAGTTTATTGTTCTGTAAAAAAGCTGTAATTTCAACAATTTCATATCATCCGCATAGTAAGCATCCGACTATATTCGGGGCTGTCATAGAAACCAAGACGGTTTGGCTTTTTGTCGGAATTGCAAACCAATTGGTTCAGCGTTTTTCGAACATAAACAAAACCGATGTTCGAATCAGCTGTTTTACACATTTTTTTCTGTATATGTGCAAATTTTATTTAGCAATTTTGTTAAATTGAAGTGTTTTTTGTCTAATATCTAATAAAAATCATTAAATAACATAAAATTTATCCAAATCAATGAGATAGTTTTTATCCCTTACGTGGGAAGCAACGTAAGTAGACTTTATGCTAGAACACTCTTATTAGCACTCATTAAAAAATAGGTACAATTAGGTCTACTAAAGAAGCACCCTTTTCAGCCCTAACAAATGAAGTAGAATAATAAGGCTTGAATTGAGAGTGCTTTTATAAGCCCTCATAAAGAAGGTCTTTTAACATGCATTCTCAAAAAAGAGCTTCTGGCAGGCATCTTTAAAGTCGCGAGAGAGGAAGGCCTTGAAAATTTTCTCGTTTCATATAAAAAAGTTAATGGTATTGGATATGAGTGAGGAAAGTCTACAAAATCCATATGAAGGCCTGCAAGTAGCGCTTCGAAGCCGTGCTTTTGCCCACTGGGGCACTGAACACTGCTAAGGGCGATGTTATGTAGATGGTCACGGGTACGGCACGGGCACGAATTGTTGTTGTTTCAATGTAAAAGGGAAATTTGAGAGAGTGAGCGAGGGAATAAATTTTGCCCACCGCGGTCACCAAATGATTCGGCTGTCGATACCAAATCACTAGATCAAAACAGTGTGGCGTTGTGGAAATATTCACAATATTTGTATTTTTGCATGCATATAGTACACTTTTAGAACGAAATGTATCAAAGCAGTAATGAAACCGGCATAATAGCAACCCTGCTCTTTTTAGCAAAATTGAATGTTTTACTGCGTCACTACGGTTTTTTCAAATCTACTGCGATTTATTCTCAACAAACATTTATAGGGTTATTTTTGTATTTATCTTACAAACGACAGGAAACATAGGCAATATCTTATGTAACGTTGGATTACGTCAAGTATAACTAAACCTTTAATGCCATTACGTAAAAAATATATTTCTGCAACATGCAAATATATAGTATATAGTTATGTATATATTTGTATTTAGGTATATATTTGTATATTTAGTTAAAAAAAAAACTACTGCGAAAAAATTCGTTTTACTGCGTTTTTTCTTTAATTTACTGCGATTTACTAATTTTCAAGTCCGAACCCTGGCTATGACCAACTATGAGCACGGAGCAAGCTTTGGAAGCAGCTGAAAGCAATTGAGATGAGAGCAAAGACTTATGTAGCAACACAAAACGCAACAACAAAGCAAAGACAAAAGACAAACACAGAAACAACACAGATGCTTAAAATGTAGTGGTGCCCGGCTATGACCCTTTTTACATTGGTCAAGTAATTGAAAGCAATTCTGTAGTTTGTAGGCAAATTGCGGGGAATTAGTGGTGACGAAAAGGAAGAGTACATTTGCGCTGTACCGGCAATTTTGCAGCATTTCTCTGCTACGCCTACACCGTATGTGAACTTTGCCGATCATGTCTGTGTGAAAAATAAAACGAATTGTGTCGAACACGCGTGTCTGTGGGCTGCCAAACACTGATTTACAGCGATTATTCGCCAGCAGCTCTTTCTGTAAGGAATGAGAAAAATATACTGCAAAAGTAAGGAAATATTTGAAACATTTTATGCTTCAACTCTTCAACAAGAAAAATTATGACAATCGAATTTAATTTTAAATGCTTAAAACATTGCTTCAATGTATTTTTTTTTTCATCATGAACAGGTTGACAAAAGAACAACGTTTGCAAATCGTGCAAATTTATTTCGAAAATAATGGTTCAGTTCGCGAAGTTTACCGCAAGCTCCGTTCATTTTATGGTCGACATAATCGTCCATCAGAGCAATTAATTCGGTTAACCATGGGTCGTTTTCGCACTACGTTTACTCTATGTGATAATACGCATCCGCAGAGACGTCAAACAGTGCGCACCGAAGAAACAATTGCCGCTGTAGAGCAAAATGTTGAAGAGGACCCGAATGAATCGATTCGCCACCGTGCACAGCAATTGGAGCTTTGTCCATCAACTTTATGGAAGATTTTGCGCAAAGATCTTGGCTTGCGACCTTACAAGATCCAGCTTGTGCAAGAATTAAAGCCGCAAGACCATGCAATGCGTCGTGATTTTGGTGTATGGGCCGAAAATGAGATTGATCTCGATGCTGATTTTCATCGCAAAATTTTGTTCAGTGATGAGGCTCATTTTTGGTTGAATGGCTACGTTAACAAGCAAAATTGCCGCATTTGGAGTGAAGAGAATGCACATGAGATCCTTGAGACGCCATTACATCCACCAAAACTGACTGTTTGGTGTGCTCTATGGGCTGGTGGAGTCATTGGGCCATACTTCTTCCGAAATAATGCTGGAGAGTCAGTTACCGTTAATGGAGACCGGTATAGAGCCATGATAACCGACTATTTTGTTCCCGAATTGGATGGCATGAATGTGGATGAGTTGTGGTTCCAACAAGACGGCGCTACATACCACACAGCGTACGTCACAATCGATTTATTGAAGGAAACATTCGATGGGCGCATAGTTTCGCGGAATGGACCTGTCAATTGGCCACCAAGATCGTGTGATTTGACACCATTGAATTCTTTTCTTTGGGGATATGTGAAGTCGCTCGTCTACGCCAACAAACCAGAAACGTTAGGGGACTTGGAGGCCAACATTCGTGGCGTTATTGCCAACATACGGCCCCATATGCTCGAAAAAGTGGTTGAAAATTGGACCTGTAGAATTGGCTTTATTCGAGCCAGCCGCGGCGGCCACATGCCCGAAATCATATTTAAACATTAATGGCATAAAATTATCCTTCCAATAAAGCCGAATTGATGGACATTAAAACGATTTTCTTGTGTTTTATTTCAATTCGAAGTTCTATACCTCTAAAAAAACACCCTGTATAAGGGAGGTTTTAAGCAAAAGTGATTAAAATAAAGGCATAATATAGAAGATGTTTTCCTAAAAAAGTTTATTATGCATATATAGTTGTTTACATATATATATATATTTTATGTATATATATATACATATATATTAAGATGGCGCTGAAGTTGTGCGCTTAAAAAAAGGAGAAAATCGGGCCTGATCTATAGCCCGACTCCTGATTGTCTGAAAAAAAAAAAAGATACAGTATACCGTGTATACAGTAAAGAAGTGAAACTTCTTCTTTGTATACACTCTTTCTATTCTAGAATAAGAACCATTTTAGTGTAAAGGCTCGATTATGCAATCGTAAAGCTACGCAACGTAACGTGGCGTAGATTTCTATTTGGAATAGAACCCATCGCTGCGCTAGGTTACGTTACGATTTCACTAACCACTTACACTTATTTTTCATAAGATAGAACTGCTTTACGATTGCATAATCGAACCTTAAAGGCAAAGAGAGAACTTTTTAAGCAAAAGAAATACAATAAAAAGTTTTTATAAAAAAAATATTCTGTTTATTTAATATTCATTGGTATGGACCTATGGCCCAAAAGCAATTAATTTGATAACCAATTTGCGTCGTATTAACATATAGATGTGAATACAGAATACAACTTGATATATTTTTAATTCAACATATGTACGTATTAATATTACTCATATCAAATTATACTTTCTATTATTAATAATATTTCGATATAAAATTATATTACTACAATATTTTTAAAATAGTTATCTATTAAAAGAACTTATTCCAACTTTTCTTGCGCACAGTGTCATATTAGCATCATGGGCGACAGCATATGCTTCATGAATTTGGGTTTTTATATAATTTAATATCGCAATATTATGAATAAAAATATAATATGTGTAATATGAGCAAAATTCATAGAGGTTATATTAATATATTGAATTAGAGATATACCAACGTTGGTATTCTAAAAAAATATTGGCATGGCAGCCCTAGTATGAGAGTCTACTTTGCGAAAATCATAATGCGCTCAGGGCAACTCTCTTATTCACTTCTGCTTCGCTGAATCTTTCTCTCTTCTACTCGAGTCATGGCAACCCCCCTGTCTACCACACATAGAACGCAATCAGCACACAATCTGCGGCTTTTGCCACCCAGCGGTAATCGAAGCGCTTCAAAAGCACTAAACAAGCGCTTCTGCCATAGCGCTTCACACATCTGAAGCGGTTTTTAAGTAAACCAAATTCATATTAAAATTTACTAGTAAACCCGTATGACGTTAAAACGTCAAAATGCGCTCGCGATATCTTCGTTGTGAGGCTTAATAGCACATCTATTCTGTCATTAACTAAAATTTACCGTAGCACGTCTCCTGAGCGAGTTATAATTCAACGATACTAAATTTCTGTTGGATAAGCTGCTATCTTCACGACCTGACCTTCCGTGCGTAGAATTTGGCTTATCACCCAATACAGATGTCTTAAGAAGAGGTATAGGATGTTTGAATTAGCTGTGCAAAGTATGCTCTCCTTCAAATGAGCTGGCGGCGATGCCAGTAAAGGCTCCTGGAATAGCGATTTTGCATGAACTTGCTATTTTGTGGCTAGTGTATCAATATAAAATATATTTGTACGTGTTTCGCTTCGCTCAACTGCTTTAATAATACAATAGTATGAAATTGAAAATTTGAGAATAAATTGATCACATAGTTTTAGGCATTAAATAGAAAGCTGGCTTTCTTCGTAGAAGATTGTTTTGGTTTTCTTATTTAAATACAAAATTTTTAAGAAAAAGTAAGACCTTATTGCACATCTACAGAACAAGACCTTTCTATTGATACCCTCTTTATAAAAATCGCATTTACGGTATGGATTTGATGGTCATCACAAAAAAAGCGCTTGCGTAATAATAATATAGAATAGATATTGGATATCCTAGGATGAAAGCGCTTCTTTACAAACAAATAGTTAAAAAGCTCTTTTAAAAAAACAAAAAAAAGCTAGAAAATTTTAAAAGATGTGGGGATTGAACCCGGACCACTGGCATTGCTATCAAATGTTTCACCGCTCTGCTATTACCACGCTGCTTTGGATGCGAACAAAATGTGTATAAAAATCTGAAAAGCACATCCTCAAAGCATATCAAAACTACACATAAAAAGCGCTGTTTCTAGGAACGCTTTTTATTTTGCCGCTGGGCATCTACAGCAAAAAAAGTTTGATTAATTGGTATATAGAGCAAATTTTTTTATGAAGAGTTTAGCTCATTGGATATAGCGCGGCCTTTGTAGTCTTGAGTTCGCAGGTTCGATCCTCAGCGGTAACAAGCATATTTTTTAAGTCTTTTATACAATGTATATCCATCTCATTCTCTCTACTGTAAAACATATCTTTCTTCTCTATCGTGTAACGAAATGAAGTAAATTGACCTTGAAATTTCACTCCTCAATATTCTCGTTCAAATTTCGAAGCGCCGCCTAAGAAGTTTCACTTCAAAAACCAAAGGCATTCGAAAATAAACCCTTGACTGCACATATTCTACCAAAATGGAATGAGAATATGGAAAATTATGAAGCGGCAAAAAAAAAGTACAAAAAATAAGTTATTTTTTTCCATATTTTTGGGTTTAAAAGCTAGACAAATTTTCCAAAGACGTCCATTTTAGTAAAAGATGTTTAAAAAAACATTTAAAAAAAAAATAAAAACGGTCGATTAGTTACCTTGCAGTAGTTTGGCCCGTTTTAAAAAAATATGTTTCGAAAAAACCCGTTTAAAGTAAAATTTACTCTTGTAAGTTCTTTGACGGAAAGGCTTTAAAGTGCCATATAATCTGTATTATGTGTGGCGTCCGTGGCGTAGTTGGTTAAAGTGCGTGGCCGCTATGTCAAAGAACTTTGGAAACCCAGGTTCGAACCCCAGCAGCGACAGAAAATTATTTGAATTAAAATAATTTTTCTGTACGGCCGCCACCTCTCTGCAGACAATGGCAAACCTCAGAGAGTAATCAAAACGCCATGTAAAGCTTCTTGAGAACGAGAACTTTCCGTTCATCGCCGTTCGGAGTCGGCGTTAACCATGTAGGTCCAGTTCTCGGTCAATTGTGTACAAACTTAATAACACGCACAACACAATTGATCATAAGAAGCTAGGTCAAAGTCCTTTCAAGGGCTGAAATGGCCAGTTATTTATTTATTTTTTTATAATCTGTATTATAAGCGGGACTGATTTTATAATATTTTTTTAATAGTTGTACAACAATAGTCAATAAAAAAATCGCTTTTCAAAAAATTGTTTGCCTATAATCTCCCTTAAGTCGCTAACAAAATGTTTTTGACATACTTTCAAAATTACACCAATTCGGTGCGAATGAAAACTATTCTGTCA
Organism: Pherbina coryleti; assembly: GCA_943735915.1. Lineage (NCBI taxonomy): Eukaryota > Metazoa > Arthropoda > Insecta > Diptera > Sciomyzidae > Pherbina > Pherbina coryleti. Next base: position 48,708,063 of record OX030948.1, on the reverse strand, counting down.
TTAAAAACTATCAAAAATTAAAATCATTTGTTATTTGAAGCTTATCTGTATCTCAAATAATAACAAGCCTTTAATGATGATTATGAGCTTTAAAACAAAAAACAACATTAAAAAAGCAGGTTTTACAACCACAACTACATGGAGAAAAATTGAGGATTTTAATAAACAACAAAATGCGGTAAACTAGCGGCTACAAACACAAAATTAGTTAAAACAAAAAAAAAAGCTTGGAGTCAACAAACATTTGTACAAAAGTAAAATTAAAGCAAAAGTTTTTCGAGGCATTAGATTCAAATGTAAAAAGTAGTGGATGAATGTAGTGGATTTAGATAAAATGTAATAGGAGCGTTTGTCTAGCCGCAGGCAGGGTTCAGAAAACCAATTAGGAATTATAAGCATTTTTATTAGACTTCTGATAAGCTCTATGTTAATATGAGATTGCGTAGCAGTATTTTAAAATATATCTTAATTTTATGTAACCCACATAAATGCTGGAATAAGGTTTAATAAAAACCTCTCACATATGCATGCTTACACCAAAAGCAGCACAACTGCACGTAGCAAAAAAGTTCAATATAATTAAGAAACTTTTAAGCTGCAGTTCAATGTTTGATGCCAGTTTGACAAGAAGAGAAAGATTTTGTAAAAATAAAATGTTTTTGGTAGACGCAAAGCGGAAGATAAAAAGATAGAAAGAAACCGAGATAAGAATAAAAATTTTTAAAAATAAACAAAACATTTAACTCTAAGTTCGCGTTTCATATGTGCGCTGAAGCTGAAGATGACAACCGCTGCTGAAAAACGCTTCATGTTTAATCTTATAAAAGAACCTCAAAGTGTTTATATTGCAGACTTATTTTAAGCTTGAAGCTACTTGCGAGATGCTTTTCAGCGGCTTTGTCTTTTATAACGCTTGCTTTTATATTTTGTCACGTTGGAGTTTGCATGATGGTTTTCGGCACTATTTTCTACTATCACGCTGTAATTATTCTTGTAGTTATTATTTTTATTTTTTTTTTTCAGAGATATTTTTGAGCTTAAATTCAAACGTTTTTGTTTTTATATTCTTAAGTTCCTTTTCAAGTTGTTTTGATATTTTGTAATTGATCTTTATTAAGTATACCTAAAAACAACCTGACAAACCTAACAACGCAAAACTTTTTTTCTGTGTATCATTTCCTTTTGAGCTTTTTTTGTTCCATTTTGAACTTAAGGTTTTGAAAAAGTGCATTGCTTTGTTGATAGTTTTTTATATTCTTTTTTTCTTTTATGTACATTGCTGACAAATAAAATCATACACCTTATATAGTGTTTGTTTTGTCCTTCTGAGTCTTTTATTTGAAAAGGAATTATATTGGCTTATACTAAATAATTCCTTGATTATAGTTTATTAAGTCAACATAAGTATTTTTGCAATTTGAATTGTGATTAGTTATAATGTAATTTATCCTTTGTATTTATTTTCATATTTCGAACTGGTCAAAATAAATAGTATACTTTTTAATTTGATTTTTACAATTAATTTAACATTTAGACTGCCTTTAGTTTCAAAGCGGCGATTCTGTCTATTTTTTAATATAGTCCACACCGATTTTGTCGCAAGTATCTTAAAGAGGAGTAAAATAGAAGTTCTTATTAGTTGCATCCATTTTATTAACTCTTTTGTACAAGTATCCACCTCAATTATCGAAAGGATTTAAGTCTGACGATTATGGTGGCCATTGTTAGTGGTTATATTTGAAAAACAAAAACGTCATTTTCTACGCCGTATGCTTGGGTCATTATCCTACTGTAGCCTAAAGATATCTGCCAAGCCTAGTTTTAATAGCGAGTCTTTAAAATTTTCACATTTTTTTTTTTTTAAATGGGGATATATAAATTTTGTCACTCCGTTTGTAACGGCCGTAAGGAGGCGTGGCAGGTGTAGAAAAGTATATATAGTCTTGATCAGCATCACCACTCGAGTCGATTTAGCCATGTCCGTCTGTCAGTCCGTCTGTACGTCTGTCTGTCTGTGATCCTGATTACAGCCGTAACGTTCAAGCTATCATCATGAATTTCGATATTTAAGCTTTTATCTAAAAAATAAAGGTCAAGTTCGAAAATGAGCCAAATCGAATCACAACCACGCCTACCTCCCATACAAAGTGACTTTATCAAAACGGTAAAATCTCTTAGAATTCAACAGAAACTAATATATGGACTTGAAATTTTGCACATGAGCTCTGCTATTTAATATACACTTTGAGTATGAATTTCAACCAAATCGGATTAAAACCACGCCTACCTCCCATGCAAAGTGAAATTATCGAAAAGGTGCAATCTCTTTAAATTCCACAAAAATTAATATATGGACTTGAAACTTTGCACATGAGCTTTGATATATATCATATACTCTGTGTATGAAACTCAACCAAATCGAGTGAAAACCACACCCACCTCCCATACAAAGTGACTTTATCAAAAAACAAAAGCGAATAATTTCTGTTAAAACTATGATGAAAATGTTTTTACAAATTAACATTTTATTGACTGCTTAAGGCTTTGAATATACTTTGGTTCAGCCGTGGGGGTATTTTAACTTCGGCCCAGTCGAAGATAATTTCTTACTAGTTCGATTTAAATAAGTGCCTCGCTAGATTCGTGCCACACCCTTACTATAGTCTGTCCAAAAAACCGTTTTCAAAAAATTAATTGGACTTCTAATTTTTTTATAATTATTTACAATAATTAATAATTTCAGCTTTTCAGACCACAATCTCAAAGTCTGCGGCGTACCGTTCCGATGCTCATGATGAGATAGTTTAGGATTTTGGTTGACGATTCGAACGATTCTGTTATCATCACAAAGAGACGTACTGCGTTTTAGACCTTTTTCGGCCAAGTCAGCAACATGTGTATAATTTTCCGAATTTTTTATAATGTACTGCATAGCTTCAGTCAAAATAGAATAAGTATTCTCAATTTTCCGAATCGTAATGGTAAAAAGAGTTGGCTGTGCCGTGGACACACCCGTAGGTTTTGACGTGACGAAGTTTCTTGCTGTTGTTGTTAATGTTGATGTTGGTGTTGATGTTGATGTTGATGTTGATTTTGATGTTGATGTTGATGTTGATGTTGATGTTGATGTTGATGTTGATGTTGATGTTGATGTTGATGTTGATGTTGATGTTGATGTTGATGTTGATGTTGATGTTGATGTTGATGTTGATGTTGATGTTGATGTTGATGTTGATGTTGATGTTGATGTTGATGTTGATGTTGATGTTGATGTTGATGTTGATGTTGATGTTGATGTTGATGTTGATGTTGATGTTGATGTTGATGTTGATGTTGATGTTGATGTTGATGTTGATGTTGATGTTGATGTTGATGTTGATGTTGATGTTGATGTTGATGTTGATGTTGATGTTGATGTTGATGTTGATGTTGATGTTGATGTTGATGTTGATGTTGATGTTGATGTTGATGTTGATGTTGATGTTGATGTTGATGTTGATGTTGATGTTGATGTTGATGTTGATGTTGATGTTGATGTTGATGTTGATGTTGATGTTGATGTTGATGTTGATGTTGATGTTGATGTTGATGTTGATGTTGATGTTGATGTTGATGTTGATGTTAATGGTTATGTTGATGTTGATAATGATGTTGATGTTGATGTTGATGTTGATGTTGATGTTGATGTTGATGTTGATGTTGATGTTGATGTTGATATTGATATTGATGTTGATGTTGATGTTGATGTTGATGTTGATGTTGATGTTGATGTTGATGTTGATGTTGATGTTGATGTTGATGTTGATGTTGATGTTGATGTTGATGTTGATGTTGATGTTGATGTTGATGTTGATGTTGATGTTGATGTTGATGTTGATGTTGATGTTGATGTTGATGTTGATGTTGATGTTGACGTTGATGTTGATGTTGATGTTAATGGCTATGTTGATGTTGATATTGATGTTGATGTTAATGGTTATGTTGATGTTGATGTTGATGTTGATGTTTATGTTGATGTTGATTTTGATGTTGATGTTGGTGTTGGTGTTGGTATTGGTGTTGGTGTTGGTGTTGGTGTTGGTGTTGGTGTTGGTGTTGGTGTTGGTGTTGATGTTGATGTTGATGTTGATGTTGATGTTGATGTTGATGTTGATGTTGATGTTGATGTTGATGTTGATGTTGATGTTGATGTTGATGTTGGTGTTGGTGTTGGTGTTGGTGTTGGTGTTGGTGTTGGTGTTGGTGTTGGTGTTGGTGTTGGTGTTGGTGTTGGTGTTGGTGTTGGTGTTGGTGTTGGTGTTGGTGTTGGTGTTGGTGTTGGTGTTGGTGTTGGTGTTGGTGTTGGTGTTGGTGTTGGTGTTGGTGTTGGTGTTGGTGTTGGTGTTGGAGTTGTTGTTGGATTTGGAGTTGGTGCTTTTCTTTTAGCTTTTTTTTGCTTCCCCATTGGTTGTGCTCTAATTTCAATTAATCCGGCAAAAGTGATGCATATGCGTCACATTAGTCGGTTCCCTAAGGGTTTTTGACACGCCGTCAAATTTTGTTTTTATTTTTGTCATATGCCCGAAGACCTCACCTTTGTTTTCGTTCCTTAAAATTTACCGTTGCACCAGTATTCACAGAGTTAAAAATCCATGCAACGTTTTTTAATGGCTGTAGCATTTTTACTGCATTATGTGATTGCATCCCTGAAATCATGACAACAAAATTTTTTTTGTAATTTAGTTGTGAAGCGTAATAACACATCCATGCTGTCGTAAAACAAAATTTACTGTAGCACTCCTCCTGAGTGAGTAATAATTCCATGCAACGATATTACATTTCTGTTACATAAGCTGCTATATTCACGACCTGACGACGCCGGAATTTTTTTTTTTTATTTTTGTCGTAAAGCCATGTATAAAAACTTTATTTTCCTTTTTAAACTTTTATCGTAGGTTATATACTCATTGAGTAAAAATTCAATGCAACGCCGCTGCATGAATGTTGCGTTATCGATCTTTGAGCGGCTCTCTCAGCGTCCCCATGATGCCAGAAATTTTATGTCTAATTTTGTTGTGAGGGCTTCCAGTAGGCCTTTATTCGCGTATCGTATTTTTAATCCTAGCACTAATACTGAGCGAGTAATAATTCCATGTAACAAATTTTCAGTTGCGTTGCTTACGCAGCTCCCACTACGTCCCTATGCCGTATTAAATTTTTTTTTTGTGTTTTTAATATAACCAAAGAATGAACCTTTATGGTCATACTATTTTTTTAATCATAGCTCTTATACCCAGGGAGTAACAATTCAATGAATCGCAGATGAATCTTTAAAAAATTAATTTTTCAACTTTTTTGGAAACTAGAGCAGTACAACGTAACTTCGTCACGTCAAAACATGACTTTTCGATCACGGGATATCAAGACATACATATCTGCTTTTCGATATTTTGGCGTGACAACATTTTATTTTACCCCGCATATTTCCAAAAAAGTTGGAAAAAGCATTTTTCCCAAAATGTATCGGCATTGCATGGAATTATTACTTAATGAGTATAGGTGTTATGATAAAAGTAATAACAGTAACGGTTAATAAACAGAAAAAAAGGATTTATACTTGGCCTTACGACAAAAATATAAGATTAAACAATATCGTTGGGAGGTCACGCAGGTAGCAGCAAATGCAACAAAAATGCAATATTGTTGCATGAAATTATTACTCACTAAGTAGAGGTGCTAGGAAATATTTTGTGTTACGGCAGCAAGAACCATTTCTTTGACCTCATAACAAAAATTAAAACTCAAATTTTGGAGCCACAACACCACGGAAGAAACTGCTATATTCAGGAAAAATCCAACAATAATGAGAAAATATTACCGTTATTGCTACGGTAAATTTTATGGAACGACAATAAAACTGAGGTTATCGATTACATGATAAAAATTAAAAAAAAAAACAAATAATAGCGTAATGAGGACTCTCAGAGAAATCTTTAAAGGAACCTTAATTGATTAACCACTTAATGTAACAGTAAAAGCAAAAATAAAAATAAAAGTAAACAAAATTTACATTAAAATAAAAACAAGGACATGAATTAGGACAAGGATTAAGATAAAGATTAGAAAAAATATAAGAGCACGGATTTGGACATGGATTAGGACCAGAAATAGAATAAAGAGTAGAACAAAAAACATATATTTGGTTTGATAAAAATAAGCTTGTAGACAAGAATTAAGGTGGGGGCTATAACAAGGATTGGGACAAGGATGAGGACATTTTGACACACCTAAAAAAAAACAATATTAGGAAAATAATAAGGAATTCAACAAAATTTTGGACACACTAAGTACAATATTTAGGTCAAAGATTGGGAAAACAAGTGGAAGAAAGATTAGAGTGGAAGAAGGAAAGGGACTTGAAGAAGGATAAGGTCAAGAATTTGACCATTAATTGGATTTGGATTCAAATGCACAATAAGGTGGACAATTATTAAAAGGAATATAGGAATAAGGAAAAGGATGAGGGCAAGTTCCGCAAAAAAGGAAGGAATAGGGACTAGAATAAAGACAAAGAGAAGGATACGCTGTCACGTCAAAACTTGCGGGTGCGTCCACGATACAGCCAACTTATTTTTTATATTTTTTTAGTTTTTTTTTTTTTATCTCGCAACTTAATGTAAAGAAGTAGTACAGATACACTCTTGAAATTCGAAACAAAGTGGTTATCAATAAATTAATATCAAAATCAATTTCAACTTAGTTGCGAGAAAAAAGTTTCGGCTGTGTATGAATAATTTGATCTAGTTAAAAATTTGTAGGTAATGAAAAGAAGTGGTACTTTGTTAAAAATAGTTAAATATGTTTTTTTAATTTATAGGATTTTTAAATTAATAACCTATTAATTACCCAACGGATGCCACTTAAGTGGTACGAGTTTTAAAGTTATAAGCAAATTTGAAAATGCCCAGAATTTTGAAGTTATTGAGAATTTTCAGGAAAGAGCTTGGGGAACAAAGTTCAGGAAAGAGCCTTTTATTTAAATTTTACTTCGTAAAACGCTATTCAGACATTACTTTCCAAACACAAAATGAAAACGGAACATAAACAAACAGCAAATACGTGGCACAATGGTTCCAAATCGAAAAAAGATGGGCAAAACCTAAAGGCGTTATCTTATCTACATGAAAATGATAATCACGAATCTGAAGTCAAAAATTCTAAATTCAAAATGGCGGCCATGAACATGCAAATTTTTATAATAACTATATTATGCTTTTCAAATTTGGTTCCCCGAAGGTTTTCGGGGTTGCTGATCACAAATTTGACGTCAAAAATTCGAAATTACAAATGGCGGCTTAAAACTACGCTAACTCTTATAATAACTTCGAAATTTAAATTGATGGCCATGAACTATGTAATACTTGAGCTAAATTTTCTAAAATCATAGACTTTTCTAAAATCCTTTATGACTTTTTTGATGCTCTTAATAATGAATCTTAGGTCCACACAATAACAAAATTATAGAAACATTAGTTTTTTTTTTGTTTTTTTTTTATTTTTGTTTTTTTATATTTATTTAAAAAATGCGTGAAAAATAGCAAAACGCAGCCGATCGCACACAAATTAATGCGACAAGTGAGGTAGGCATCAGAGATCTGCAACAAGTCAATTGAAAATCAAATAACTTGAAAATAATCAAGTTTCGACTTGACTTGTAGAAACTTGATATGTTTCTACCCTCTTGCTTCTGAAAAACGAATCATAAGTCAGACTTGATTCTATTTTGTCTCTAAATAAATAAAAAAAAAAATAAATAACTGGCCATTTCAGCCCTTAAAAAAACTTTGACCTAGCTTCTTATGATCAATTGTGTTGTGCGTGTTATTAAGTTTGTACACAATTGACCGAGAAATGGACCTACAGGCTTAACGCCGACTCCGAATGGCGATGAACGGAATGTTCTTATTTTCAAGAAGCTTTACATGACATTTTGATTAATCTCTGAGGTTTGCCATTGTCTGCAGAGAGGTGGCGGCCGTACAGAAAAATTATTTTAATTCAAATAATTTTCTGTCGCTGCTGGGGTTCGAACCCGGGTCTCCAGGTTGTTGACATACCGGCCAAGCACTTTAACCCACTACGCCATGGCACCACCTATTTTGTTTCTACCCTACATTAATTGGTAGAAAAAACCAAGCTTTCTACTTTTCAAGCCCTTTTTCAAGTCTATGCGACTGCGCTGTCGCAGAAAGCCACTGACGTGCGTCTACTTATACTTTTCTATACAAAGTGACAAAATAAAAAATAAACAAAAAAAAAAAAACAAAAATACTTCAATCCAATGCTTTAAAGCAGTGTTAACTTGCAGGGAGTTGAAAAATTAAAGGAATTCGAAACAGCAAATGAGTCCATTCATGCAGATCTCTGGTAGGCATGTACATTTTAATGTTTCAATTATAATGTGGCGCTTTGTGGCAAAAATTTGTTTTTAATTAGTATAATAAGATATAGCGCAACGAAACCAATACCTTTCTAAAATAGAAAAAAGGGAAAACACTTTCGTTTTTTTAACTGAGTCAAATAAAAAAAATGTACATATTCTTTGTATTTATAAAAAAAAAAGTATGAATATTTTTTAAAGTTTTAATTTTTCTCTGATACTTAAGTCAATCCAATACATCTATATCTATATCTATATCTATATCTATATCTATATCTATATCTATACTTCTATACTATTATATAAAATTAAAGTGAAAATTTTTTGTGTCCGCAAAACTCCAAAAGTACTGGTCCGATTTTTTTGAAATAAGTTTTAAAATATCATATTTGTGCTACAAAAGGTTCATTGGTTATTTTCTTTACGAAATTTCATTAATAAGTATCTTTAATTAAAGTGTTAAGTTTTTGAAAAAATCACCCACAATGCCATGCATTGCTTGATCGTTAGCTTTTCATGCGTTTGTGCTGCGAGAGCCTCAATAAACTGCATGTTGGTCTCTACTATACTCTTTTTGTTCTCAGCAAGCACAAAACAACAAAACAAACAAACAAATACATATACATACATACTTTGCTTCGCTTAAAGCTAATTGGATCGAAGTACATTCTCATATGTTCAAAGTAGTTTTGATGTGGAGAATTAATCTACCATAGTTTTGTTAAAAGGGGATTCACTGACCACCTTTAGCATGTTGAGGATTTTTTTGATGAGAATGAGATTCAATCCGACTTGATATATGTATGTATGTATGTATGTATGTACGTATGTTTATTTGTTTCGCTGCATGCAACTTTTCTACACATGTTTTGACGGTGGTTTTCCTGTAATTTATAAATGAACAAAAGGAACAAACGGCTGACTTTTTACTTAATAGAATTGACATTGTGTGATTCAATAAGTTCTTTTATAAATAAACAAGAGAACTGGGACGGGCATAGGAAAAGGGGTTATGGCTTCGACCACACAAGTCAAATTTTTGATATTGAATAGTTTTGGAACTAAACGTCGCATGACAATAAAACTCAGTATGGAGTTACTAATTACCGAAGTCTTTCTACTGGAAAACTGGTTTGTGCACCCTGGAAAAGGGGGTGTGGCCCGATTCTCTATACAGAATAGCTATGGAAGCTTAAATCACAGGACATTGAAACTCATAATGGAATTGTCACCTGGGAGTGATGTTCTGCTACTGGGAAACTGTAACGGGCAGTGGAACATGAGCGTGGTGTCAGACTAAGGGACTAATAAAAGTTTTGAATTTACTTAGCATTTCCAATATACTTGCTGGTTGCAGCAACGCTCGCCGGGTATCGCTAGTGAAAATATAAAACGTCATAAATAACTTATACAAATAATACAACAAATGTACGAACCATGGTATAATAATAGAGGTAAACTCGGTAGATGAGAGCGTACTGCCGCGAATGTCAAAACGAAGTTGACAACTCATATGAAATCTCGAAGCTATGAGAATGACAAGAGAAAGCAAAAATTGGCAAAATGTAAACGAAGTTAAACGGTTGAAGCTGTCTTGTTGCATTAATTTAAAATTGTAGTAAATGGTTATTTTTCGTGTTTTTATTGATATTAAACTAATTTAAAATTGTTTCCAGCCAACCATCATTGAAAATTAAACGCAAAAACTATTAACCGCAAGCAGGGAGCACAACTAAACAACGACAAAAGTACAGCAGTAAGTACACAGCTGATTCTGACAATTTCGGCAGTAATGACAAAAGAGAGCACAATCAGCGCTGCGACTACCTCTATTATTATACCATGGTACGAACTTGGCATAATATATAACTACTTTATTCGTTAATAAAATGTCAGACTGTGAAGGCTTCAAAAATTCTTGAAAAAATTTTTTTTAAAAAATTGACAGTACAGTTTTTTCCTCTGTCTATCTTAAAAAGATATCCGGAGAAAAAAATGTCTTACAAATATCTTTAAAAATGAGGTTTTGACCGTCTTTTTTCGATTTGGAAGCAATGTGCTGCGTATAAACACTACCAGCTCAATAGATCTATTGAGCTGGTTCCATCTACAAACAACAAGCGCTACCATCTTCAAGCGCAAGCTGACACCAGGTTCATCGCTCCCTATAACCGCGGCCTAAAAACTAGTTTATTTTGCGCTTAAATCGTTGGATACAAAGAGTTTAAAAAAAGCTTTCTTTTTTGTTATAAAGCTGAGAGGATGGAGAATTTTTTTGTGTTTTCAAAGAGACGAAAGCTTTGGTGTGTGCGTGACGGCAGCTTTTTTACAACTACAAGCTCATTAGGATGAACACGTTAATGAAGATTATGACGATGATGTAGCTCTCACAAATTTCCACACTAACTACATTTTTATGCTTATTTCAAGAATTAAACTGCGTTTTTTCGTGTTTGACTGTAAAACTTTCAGAGCTTTTTCTTAGCAGTCTACTGTAACTTTTTGAGGTTAGCTTAATTGGTGTAATTTTAAGTTTTAAGTAGCTACATTTTATGATTTAATTACTTAAGCAAGTTGTTAAAAATTTAAGCTGCGTAGCTTTTTTATTTTTGTGCAACAAACACACAGCTGCAGTAAAAGCCCACATTATCTGCACTTTCCATAACACCAAAAAAAAAAAAAAACAATCGCTGGACTTGCTTCTCTTTGGTGGCGCGCACAGCCTTTTCATGCATTTCACAGCCTGTGTTGCCACGTATGTTTTTTATTAGGTCTTCACAATAAAAAATATTGCATGCAGCATGCAGCATGCTGCTTGCATTAAAATATTAACCTCCTGCAATCTGCAAAAAAATAAAAAAATTTAAAAGGACCTTTGCACAAAATAAATCTGCCATTTTATGCACATTGTTGAAGTTTTATTTTTATTCTGCTTCATTTTTGATTGCCGCTTTATTTTAAATTCTTTTTGAACTGTAAAATGTTGCATGCAACAGTTTGAAATGAAAAGCAAGAAGATAAAAAAATTAATAAAAATTCAGTTATGAAAAAAATTCCAAATTTTTTACGTTGATTGAACGAAAATCGTTGCATTGCACGCTGCTATTCAGCATCAAACGTAGCTAGTAAAGTTTTAAAATCCGGCGTGACGTTTACCAATATATTTATATATTTTTTTTTTTTTTTTTGGCTGAATAAATGCGTCATAATTTTTATTTTAATAAATTGTTTCATGTTGTTTTGGGAACGGTTGGAAAAGCTTGTATTTTTTCATCGTTCAGATTGATCCAACGTTTGCTTTCATTTATCGATGATATTGTTTGAATGTTTGATTGATGCCTGCCTCGCATAACTAAATAAACACAACATGTGTATTACCCGGATATTATAAAATGTTGTGTGAAAATTTTGAAAAAAAAAAAAAATGATTCAATTGGTTAAACTTTCTAGTTTTATTTAACTGCTGAAATTTCCGATATGAAATAGTCAAATAGTTAATTTAAATATTCAATTTGGAAGAGTCAGATAAAAGATAAAAACAGTAGTTTTATTACTATTCTATTGTTATATAGTTTTCCTGCATATTTGACAAGAAACTTCTTATGGCTCGGGTGTAAGTCCAGAAAATGTAACGGAAGTCAACTAAAGCCACCTTAAAATATATATCCATCAACACAATGTAGCAAGACGAAACTTGGAATGTTGAAATATAGGTAGGTATCTGACAACGGTTGTTGTAAAGATTATGAAAAACTAACCGGAAATGAAACTTTAAAACGTTTTAATACGAGGAGGATTTGCGTAAAGAGTAACCTGACAAAACTTGAAGTTAGGGTATGCAAAACCGGTTCGAATTATTCGGCGTTTCGGTTTTGTTTTTTACTATTCGAACCGGTTTTTTTTTTAAAATCACAATTTTCGAATTATTCGAAAACCGGTTTTTTTGGCTCGAATTATTCGACTGCTCGAATAGTTAAGAAATATATAAATCAGTGGTCATCAAACTCTATACAAGCATACTTTTTTTATGTATAAAAGCTCATTGAAAGCTTTGCACTGAAAAAAAAAATACTACTTGAGTTTCAGTCCAGCTTTCATGCAAGACGATGGTTCGCTTGTTTTATTATTCAGTTGCGGCGGAAAAAATTTTCATCTGGTGTATTACAAATCTATGGGAGAGGCATGAGGGGGAAATGTTTTTAAATAATTTTGCATATGCTTACACTGTTCATAATAACATAATTCATATCGAAGAAACACATTAACATTCACTATTTTATGCACTGTTACAAAAAAGGAGAAAACTTTAAAATAGTAAAGGTTAATTTTATAATTTAGTTTCAATTTTTAAAATTCAATTTTTATTTAGAAGTGTCAATACTTACTATACGAAACTGTGTCTTTTTTTTTGTGCTTTTTTGTTTTTTTTTAATTCTTTAGGTTTTTTTCGTTTTTGATTTAATTTAATCATACATTGAGGTTCAGAAAAAATATTTTCTGCAAAAAAGAATTGCAACTCCCATTCAAGTAGAGACATTTTGCATAGAAATAGCAAAAACTGATATTTCTATAAGTGTAGCATAAGTTGCGTATGCGCAGCAAAAAAAACAATCTAACAAACATGCATGTGCCGCAGGTTTGTTCTGCATGAAATTTCAATAGATACTGACGCAGTTCAGTGCTCATCCGTGAGTTAATATGTATACAGAAAACTTTTAAGCACAAAAGCTCAAATGCCCGCGGGCATAGGCTTTGATGATCACTGATATAAATCCACAATTGAAAATTGTAAAACTTTACGTTTTTACATTTCACTAACGTTTCTAACATTTCTTATATCTGGCTTGTTTAAGCATATGCTTTCATTGCTTTCATTCCTTTCATTGGTCGTTTCTTTTTGCTTTCTTTTGTTAAAACAGTATTTACAAGCGGCTGGCGTATTAAATGTATGTTAAACATTATTTTTAGTTTATAATGCATTCTTTTTTAAAAAAAAATATTGAATTATCAACAGCTTGACATGAACTCAGAAGTCTGGAAGTATTTAAAAAAAGATAGGAAATTCAACAAGGCTTATTGTACGAAATGCCCAAAAAAATCTAAAAGCATTAAGTACAAATATAGAAATAATCATTAAAAGATATAAAACTTGTGTAAAAAAGAATGAAAGAAAAACTCAAAAACATAATTCTACCCAGTGAATCAAAACTACCATTTTCGAATTCATTTATGAACCATTTCGGGTAGAAACTTTAAATTTCGACACTCGTAAATAAAACTTTTTTGTATCATTCTTCGGACTAAAATGTCTCTCAAAAATGAACCTTTTTTGTACGGAAATGAGTTAAAAAATAACCATAAATTTTACTCTTTTGTTCGGAAATTACTTAAAAAAGAACCATAGAAAACTAAATAAGTTTTTGGGAAAAATTTTTACGAACTTAATCTTCTATAGCAAGAACTTTTAAGCAACAAAATAAAAAATCAAAAATAAAAAAATTCTACCCAAACACTTTCGAAAAACTCTCACCATACGCAAAACCATCTCCTATAGTTCAGTGGGTAGTACTGCATACAAACCTTTATATAATTTATTAAAAAATAGTTGCTATTTTTGTTAAATAAAAACTACATAGATATATGTACAAGGTGGCGCAAAAATAACCTTCCGATGTTTTTTGGCTGTAATTTAAAAAAAAAATTAAAAACTTTGATTCTTCTTGTGGATTATTTTTATTTGGTCTTTTAATTTTTTTTTACATCAAGTCGAGAATATGATGTCATGTAAATGGCCGCCGCCACAGTTGATTGTCATTTGAGCCCTTTTTATGGCATTTTCCATCACTTCGGCCAAAACTTCCGGCGATACAGTGACTTTGAGCGGGTGTAATGGCTCTTCGTGGGTTACACGCGGATTTTCAGTGCCCCAGAAGCGTAAATTTTGCTTATTTACGTACCCGCTAAGATGGAAATGGGCCTCATCACTCATGATTATTTTTGATGAAAAATCATCTTCCTCTTGGTGGTGATTAAGGATGGCTTGAGCGTATGTTAGACGCGATTGGCGGTCAGCAGCTAACAGCTGATGCACCGTCTGGACTTTGTACGGAAACATCTTCAAATCTTGTACCAAAATTCGCTGTAAAGAACGTCGATTGATACCCATTTGCGTGGCACGTCGTCTGGTCGATGTCGACGGCGCTTCCATGACATCCTCGGCTACAGCAGCAATATTCTCTGCAGAACGGCTACTCCGGGGTCTGCCACGCCTGGCAGCATCTCGTGTTGTGCCAGTCTCTGGCGTTGGACGGCCAGGAAATCTGCGGCGAAATTCACGTTGTGCCAAAGTCACCGACCGATTATTGGTCAAATAAATAGTCAGCAATATTCCGCGTTCTGGAGCAGTGTAGCGTAACATTGTTTATTAACGTGTATTTCGCATGTGTTTACTACACAAATGTCAAAACAGAAATGACATTAGGGGCCAATCGCAAAATTTATAGCATTTTCTGATAGGAGGATTGCTTTTGCGCCACCTTGTAGGTAAAAAAGTAAAATATTTATTTAATTTGAAAAAAAAACCGGTTTTCCCGGTTGCTATTTTTGTTAAATAAAAACTACATAGATATATGTAGGTAAAAAAAGTAAAACATTTATTTAATTTGAAAAAAAAACGGTTTTCCCGGTTTTTTTCTGGTCGAATAATTCGAAAACCGGTTTTGTAAAAATTGTACTATTCGAAACCGGTTTTCTTATAATGTCGAATATTTGCATGCCCTACTTGAAGTGCACTTAATAAGTACCTCTTACAAGGTGGTCTCGGTAGTTGAGTAGGTAGCGTGCTTGACTGCCACCCAGAGGTCCCAGGTTCGAATCCCGACAAGCTCATTGCCCTCACTTTAACCTTTTTGAATATATCCTCTTTTCAAATCAACTTAAATTGAAAATTATCAATATTTACGGCAAGTACTTGATGTAGTAAAAATAAAAAACTCCAAAAATGTGGTTTTTGTACTTAAAGTATCCAAACATAGGCTCTCGTTCCTGGAAAAAAGTTAATATTTTCGAACGAAACCAAAATTAATTGGATGTGGTCAGATGGAAGGGAGTGGACTTGAAGAAAACCAACTAGCGCTTTAGAGACAATGTACGTTAAGCCCACTTTGAAGTTTGGTGGCGTTAGTGTTATGGTGTGGGGTTATATGATGGCGAGGGGAGTAGGCAAGATGACTGCCAACTATTATGTCGAAATTTTGTTAAAAAACCTTCCTGCTACTTATCAAACATGCAATGCACAAATCTCAGTTATTGTGTTACAACAAGACAATGGTCCCAAGCATACCGCCGTAATAACTCAAAACTGACTTAGCTATAGTGGTTATGAAGCGCTTTCCCGGCCACCTGAATCACCTTATCTCAATCCGATTGAGCACCTCTGGGATTTCAAGTTCCATGGATGAATTGTGAAGCAATGTCGTGGAAGCTCAGTGAGTGATTTCGCCCAGTTCGAAAGTATTTTTCAAAGAATTTAGGCTGTTCTAGCAGCCAACGGTGGATACACAAAGTATTTATTTAAATTTAATTACACTGAACAACAAAATCAATTTTTTTCCAAAATAACAAGGTTTCGACAGGGGATTCTAGTAGAGGAGACAAAAAAACAATACACGTGTATCGGCGTTTTTAAAGATTACGTATGAGTCTTAATTTAGGGGGGATTTAAGTTTCCCTCTTTTTGAACATTGTTATAGTGAATCGGTTTTTAGGAAGTCATATTATCTTTACAATTTGGGTACAGGATGTGTTGTGAGAATTTATTTCAAATACTACGAGGAATATTTTTGTCCAACATTTTAACCCCCTAACTTCTCAATTTATGGGTCTTTTTTTATCTTTTTGTGATATAAGGCAAAAAAGACCCATAAAACAAAGATATAATGGGTTAAAATGTTCCACAAAAAAATTTACCATAAAATTCTTCTATAAGTCTCTGAATACACCAAAGCTGAAAATTACACTTAAATGCCAGAAATAAGTCAAAACTTAAAATGTGTTAAAGGGTTAATTTCGTACTTATTCAGAATTGATGATAAAATGCCGTACAATACTTGGTTTTAGCGGGTTACTTTCTATGAAAAAAGTGTTTTACTCATTTAGCACATCATACTTAGCAATAGCAATGAACCTTATCGGATGCACTTTGACTGATAATATCCATTAGGTTCAAACAAAAAACTATGAAAAGCAAAATTAAAACAAAAGTTAATTTTAATCCCCTCCTCTGGTTCCCATTATTTTATTGTACCAAAACTTTTTACCATATATACCATATACTTGGTGTTGTGTTCCCAATTTTTGGCGTTTTTAAAAAGAATCCAATCTTTTAAAACTTTTTTGTCTTTAATCAAAAAAAGATCAAAAAAGACCCATAAATTGAGAAGTAAGGGGATTAAAATGTTGCACAAAAATAGTCCTCGTAGTGTTTTACATAAATCCTAAGAACACATCCTAAACCCAAAATGTAAGGATAACATGACTTCCTATGCCGATTCACTATAAGAATGTTCAAAAAGAGGGAAAATTAAATCCCCCCTAAAATAAGACTCATACGTAAACTTTCAAAACGCCGATATACGTGTATTGTTTTTTTGTCGCCTCTACCAGAATCCATTGTGGGAACCTTGTTTTTTTGGAAAAAAATTCTTTTTGTTGTTCAGTGTTATGGAACACAACGTTGTTCAAGTGGCTGCCTCGGCAGGCTTCGCAGCAGCGGGTTCTGTCACTCCAATTTTCCGAGACCTTGTAGATGGTTTCAGGCTGTAGCTCACGGATTGTTTGGATGATATTGGCCTTAAGTGCTCAAATTGTTTCTGGATTGTCGGCATAACATCGGTCTTTCACAGTTCCCCACAAAAAAAATTTCAAAAAGGGCCAAACCGCAGCTCCGAGGCGGCCAATTGACATCGCCAAGACGGCTAATAATACGATTTGGGGATTTGGTGCGCAAAATATCAATTGTGGCATGGGCAGTATGGCATGACGCGCCATCCTGCATGAACCAGAGGTCGTCCACATTCGTGTATCCCATTTCAGTAATAAAAAGTCAGTTAATATGGCTCTGTAACACCCACCATTGACCGAAACGTTGTTCCTAACCTCATATTCGAAGAAAAATGATCCACTGGTGCTACAACTCCACGATCCGCATCAAACTGTCATTCTCTGTGAATGCATCGGCTTTTCGACTATAACGTGCGGATTTTACGAGCCCCAGATGCGGCAATAATCAATTGTAATATAGCCACCGAGATGAAAATATAGCTCGTTAGAAAATATGAATCCAAATCGTTGTCTTATCCAAGCTGCTCTATGGCCCAAACTGCAAAGTGATAACGAAGCGAAGGGTCGTGCGCCTTCAATTGCGGAGTCAATTGGACCTTGTAAGCGAATAATCCGAGATCCTTCTGTAGAATTCTCCTCAGGCTAATTGAAAGAAGAGACTCTCAGACATTAGTTTTTACTGAAATACATTTACTGTATTTAAAATAATTTTATATCTTTAATGCAATGACAACATAAAATTTCTACCAAATAGCACTTTTGGACCATTTTTCAAAATGAGATTTCACAAAGACTCGATAAAATTCGGTGCATTTTTTTACAGATGTTGCAAGTCAATTAAACTTTTTACGATATTTTTTGATATGAATGCGGAACTCGGAGGGAATTTTTTTTGATTGACTGCTTCAGTCGGATAATTTTTTAAATTTCCTATATTGACGTGACGAAGTTACGTTTTACCGCGCAGGTTTCCAGAAAAGTTGAAAATGTAATTTTTTCAAAACTCATCGCGTTGGATTGAATTGTTATTCGCTGAGTATAAAAGCTATAATTAAAAAAAGGGTACGACCGTAAAGGCTTATTCTTTGACTTCATTACAAAAACAAATCAAAAATTCAAAACGTCAACAGGACGCGGTGGGAGCAGTGTCGCCAGATGAAATTACCATCAAAATTCTCTTTTTCTCACACTTAATTCTCACAAATTACCACACTCGCTAAAATACCTCAAAATACCATAAAA
This sequence comes from Pherbina coryleti, assembly GCA_943735915.1. Lineage (NCBI taxonomy): Eukaryota > Metazoa > Arthropoda > Insecta > Diptera > Sciomyzidae > Pherbina > Pherbina coryleti. Next base: position 48,689,561 of record OX030948.1, on the reverse strand, counting down.
TACCTAAAATTACCATAAAATACCACAATACCTCAAATTACCACAAAATCCCTCAAATTTTCTTTTGAGGTATTTTGAGGTATTTTGAAGTATTTTGAGGTATTGTGGTATTTTGTGGTAATTTGAGGTATTATATGGTATTTTGAGGTATTTTGTGGTAATTTGAGGTATTTCTTTTCCCACGCGTGGTAAATATCTCACATGTGGTATTTTTTTCCCACGCGAGAGATTTTTAAAACAAAATACCATGGGAATTACCACATCCCACAATCGTTGAAAAATACCATAAGTACTATTTATCGTGCTTTTCTGGCAACATAGGGTGGGAGCTATTTAAGCAATACAACTGGAAATTTGTTACATAGAATTATTACTCGCTGAGTATTATTACTAGGTTTAAGAGTATGATACACCAATACAGGCCTCTTCTAAGTCCTCACAACAAAATTAATCAAAAAATTTCTGACGTCATGGGGACACAGAGAGAACCACTCAAAGATCGACAATGCAACATTCATGCAGCAGCGTTGCATTGAATTTTTACTCGGTGAGCATATAAGCTACGATAAATGTTTGAAAAGCAATAATGAAGGATTTATACTTCGTCTTACGATAAAAATAAAAAATAAAATTCTGACGTCACCAGGTCGTCAATATAGCAGCAGATGTAACAAAAATGTTCGTTGCATGGAATTATTACTCAATGAGAAGAGGGGCTGCGGTAAATTTTGTTTTACGACAGCATAGGTGTGTTATAACGCTTCATAACTAAAATAGAAAAAATTCTTATCGTCATGATTTCAGGGTGGCAACCACATAAAGCAGTAAAAATGCTGCAACCATAAAAAAATGTTGCATGGAATTTTAACTTTGTGACTACTGGCGTAACGGTAAATTTTAAGAATCGAAAACGAAGGTCAGGTCTTCGGGCACATGATGAAAATATGAAAAAAATTGATGGTGTCATAACGCCTCTCATGGAACCGCCTAAAGTAACGCATATACATAACTTTTTGCTGGATTAATTGCATGCAGGAAAATTGCAAGGAAAACCAGAACCAATGAAGAAGCAATTAAAAAAAACAACAAAAGCAATAGCAACAACACCAACACCAACCCCCACAACAACACCAACACCAACACCAACACTAACACCAACACCCACACCAACACCAACACCAACACCAACACCAACACCAACAACAACACCAAGACCAACACCAACACCAACACCAACACCAACACCCACACCAACACCAACACCCACACCAACACCAAAACCAACACCAACACCAACACCCACACCAACACCAACACCCACACCAACACCAACACCAACACCAACAACAACACCAAGACCAACACCAACACCAAAACCAACACCAACACCAACACCAACACCCACACCAACACCAACACCAACACCCACACCAACACCAACACCAACACCAACACCAACACCAACACCAACACCCACACCAACACCAACACCAACACCCACACCAACACCAACACCAACACCAACACCAACACCAACACCAACACCAACACCAACACCAACACCAACACCAACACCAACACCAACACCCACACAAACACCAAAACCAACACCAACACCAACACCCACACCAACACCAACACCAACACCCACACCAACACCAACACCAACACCAACAACAACACCAAGACCAACACCAACACCAAAACCAACACCAACACCAACACCCACACCATCACCAACACCAACACCCACACCAACACCAACACCAACACCCACACCAACACCAACACCAACACCAACACCAACACCAACACCAACACCAACACCCACACCAACACCAACACCAACACCCACACCAACACCAACACCAACACCAACACCAACACCAACACCAACACCAACACCCACACCAACACCAACACCAACACCCACACCAACACCAACACCAACACCAACAACAACACCAAGACCAACCATTTTAGGGGTGACACCATTTAGATATTTTTTTTAATATCTCAAACAGAAAGAAAAAGGTACAAATACATTACGTTAAAAAATGTGTGTCGCATTGAAATTATTTCTAACAATTTGTTTATCAGTAGCTTCATGCGAAAGGAGTTTTACAAAGCTAAAATTAAGTAAGACTTATTTAAGGTCTTCCATGGGACAGGCAAGGCTTTCCGATCTTGATATTTTACCCATTGAAAACGAGCTTGCAAGTAATATTGATTTCGATGAGGTTATTTCAAATTTTCAGCTCTTAAAGAAAGAAAAGTTAGTTTTTAAGACAACGCCATCTTATTAATGGCTCTTTCTTTGTTTAACCTTATACCTACATATACAAATATGTACCTGAAAATGTAATGTTTTTGTTCCGTCAGTTTTTAAGACTGCGATGTTAATAAGTTTTCTTTTTTACCTTATGCCTACATATCTAAATATGTAGACTAGAGTGGGTCGGTCTCCATAAAAAAAAAAGTTTGAAAAGTGCACCCCTTATTTTAAAGATGACGTCGAGACAACTCCAAAAACAAAAAGATTTTTTTTTTGACCCCCGGAAAAACCGCCAAAATGGTATTTTTCCCATAACTTATGCATTTTGTACCCGATTTAAAAAAATTATATACCGTTAAAAAGGGCTTAACTAGCATCACATTTTCTTTTCAGAGCTTTTGGACTTTTGAAGTCATATTCATCTGGTAAGCCCTGTTACGTCAATTTACCCCATTGAAATCAATTTTTTTATCATAAAATTAAACTTCTTAAAAATTTGTTCACATATCGCCCAAAAAGTACTTTATTTGGCCTTGAAACAAAAATGTTATAGCAGTTCCATATTGTAGTATAGAACTTTCTTTATTAAATTTCTTAAAACTAACAGTTTTTTTCTAAAACTAACAGAATTGTTTCTTTTTGTTTTTTATGTTTGCACGCTGTCACAATTCTTGAAGAACTTTTTCATCAATTGATATATAATTATTTAGTTTAAGGTTTTTGGGGACACTTGAATGGCCGTTATGTTTCTAAAACAATAAATATTCAATGACATCGCGTTTAGTAGGCAATTTTGTTTTATTGGTTTCTTTTTTTTCGAAAAACATTTTTAACTAGCACCCAAGAATTTGTAATACTATTGTGTTATTCAGTTGACATCTAATATTAGACCGTTTTATTTTATCAGTTATTGAGCAAAGAAGAGAGTTACGAGTTACTGATCTAGAGAATTGTCATGCAACGCATATAACAACTATAAAGATTGATTTATATAATTTATCGCCAACTTATGCCCTGGTAGCAAAGATCGATATTATTTAGTTTTAATTAATAATTTTTTTGGGAAACTTGAATATATTGTCATGATTCGTGGGCAATTTAGTTTGAATAACGTTTTTATGCCTAAATATGTTAAGGAAAATATTTTATTTTAATTTCATTACTTAATTTTTAAAAATAATTCAGTTAATTTTCAATTTTGTTTGAATTAAAATAAAAGTAATTCATACATAATGAAAAAAGTATTGTACCAAATATTTGAACCATTATAACTTCTTTGTTTTTAAAGCTGTAAAATGAAAACAAATTCTTAGGACTTTCATTTTATGAGAAAAAAAAACAATTTTAGGGAGTAATCGGACTAACGAGGTTTCTAGTCAAATATGACCTTGGAAGTAAAAACGTTCGGAGGACAAAATGTAGTACTCGTAAAGCACTTTTAAACGACATATCGAATTTTTTTTCGGCATTTTTTCGACACTTTTTAAGATCGGATATGTTATTCATAAGTTATGCAAAAAATACCATTTTGGCGGTTTTTCCGGGGGTCCAAAAAAATTTTTTTTTTGTTTTTGGAGTTGTCTCGAGGTCATCTTTAAAATAAGGGGTGCACTTTTCAAACTTTTTTTTCGACCCACTCTAATGTGGTTTCAGACACCTGAAAATGTAATATTTTTGTTCTGTTTTTTACAAATTCTTATTGTTTGTCATATGTTGTTTGTTTTTTTTTCGGAAAACATAAACATAATAATAAAAACACTTTATCTCATCGAATTGGTTTTTTTTTGCATTTAGAAATTTTTTATAGGGGTGACACCGTGAGTACCCGCCCCGGGTGTCACCAAGCCTAGGAACGCCACTGCATCAACATCAACATCAACATCATCATCAACAACAAAAACAACAACAACAACAACAACAACAACAACAACAACAACAACAACAACAACAGCAACAACATCATGTTTAGACAGATCATGGATTAAAACAAGAGTTTGGACATGAAATAAGAGTATAAAGAAACACCGTCACGTCAAAACCTACGGGTGTGTCCACGACACAGACAACTCTTTCTTTTTTTTATCATTTTCAAAATCCTGTGAAAAATCCAATTTAATTTTTTTCTTTCATATAATAGAATTGTCTTAAATTATCGGTTTTAAAGGATTATGGAATCCACAAAGCGACTGATAATTTGAATCCACTTTATTTGAAGTATTTTTTTACAACCATACCGATTTTGTTAGTTTCCGGGACAAAAATGTTTTTGATTTTTGTCCACTACACGTTCTACTGCGCAATGTTGAGAAATCAGAAAAGGAAAAGTACGAAAGACTTTTGTATGATTTCGTTACATTTTTAAAAATTATAAAATAATATTTTATTTTTACGTAGAATCGATTGGTTCGATTCGCCCAGAATCAATTCATCAATCATTCTATCCACAATATTTAGATGAAATTATTATTTTAAAAATTAAATTCTGAAAATTCAAACGGACAGCTTCTAAAATGATTGATATCAATATTTAAATGGTGTGAGCTTTTAGCAGTAAATTCTGAATTTATTTGTTATAAATTTACATTTTTACAACCAGCACGCACTCAACTTTATTTACACTGCAACGCATATTAAACACGCATATTTAAAAAACAAACGACATTTTTATGGAATTTTTGTGACATTCGGTATATTTTAATAATAAAACAACAATTTATGACAGCATTTGCATCATCGAGCATCATGGAGTTGGGCGGGTAAGTTGGTGTGCTTTTAGGAAATTGCACTTGGATGTGAGTAAGTGTGAGTGAGTGAGTGTGTTGCTTTTGAGTGTCAGTTTTTGACAACACTAAAAATCTATTATTCAATATTTACACTTAAAGTATTAAAATTTTGCAGCAAAAATTGACACGTGATCAAGCACCATCAACGAATGCAAATACGATGATATTTAAAAAGCAAAAAAATGAAAAAACAAAAAAAAATCAACACACTGATATACAGGACAGAGGCGTTATCATAAGAACAGTTTTGGTTATTTTTCAACAGTACAGATAAACTGAACGAGCCATATGTGCAACATAGTACAGCCAGTCCCCTTCACAAAATACAGCTTGTACGCCACTGTTTGCTTGCTTGCACTTGTGTGCCTGATTGTTTGCTTGTTTGTTCGGCTAAGTGCGCGTGTGAGTGTAGGAGTATGAGTGACTGACTGCAAAGTGCTGCATTTCCAAATGTAAACATTTCAAATTCACTGTTTCTCTCTCTCCCTCTCTCTCTCTCTCTCTCTGTCACTATATCTCTCTCTCTCTCTCTCGAAGCATTCAGTTAAGGATATGTATATTTTTATGTTCGATTCCATATCGTTTCGTTTGAAATTTCAATCATTTTGATATATTTTTCAAATATTGTATGAATTGTGTTTGCAGGGGCTGCATCCTGCAGCATCACCAACATCACCAACAGCAGGAGCATCCTTTTACTCCAGACGTCATTCGCATAGCTAGAGTTTCGTGTTTGTATGCTTTGCATAGCTTATTCTATTCTTTTCAGCTCTCAAGTAAAAAAAAAAAAAAAACCTTCAAATTTCAAGCTTTAGAAATGTTATCTCAAGTTGTGCTCATGTGTAAAAATATTTGGACATTTCGTGACACTTGCTTGGTTTGCGCTAGGGAGCGGTAACAACAGAAATGTATTCGTAATGCCAGGTTACGTTATGAAATATTTTCGTTGTATCTTAATACTTTTGCTGAGAACAAATAATAAAAAGAAAATTGCCAGTAAAGGATGAGGCACTTTCAACCAAGTCTTCTTTTGCCCACTTTAAGGGGTGAAGACTGAATTTACAATTTTCTAAAGTCGTTACACGTATAAGCCACTAGGTGTTAGTCCTTGAATATCTAAAATCCAATGTTCATTTGAGAATTTTATTATCATCTTTCTTTAAAAAACATATTTTCTATTTGTTTGTTTATTTTAAGCGGTTGAACAGATATCGATCAAATTTGACAAATGTATAACATTTAAGCGGTTGAACGGATATTGATAAATGCATAAAACTTATATCCCTACAGTGTAGCCCACTAGTTAAAATATTAGTAAATGTACTAGGTCAAAAATTACCATCACTAGTTCAGCCCAAATGCTTTTTACATTGCGCAAACTGGTATTTTTCCCGTGGTGATGTCATAGGAAAAGACAATTGTCCAATTCTCGATATGATTTGAGGTAGTATTTTTACTGGCATTTTTTGAACTAGTTGTGATAATAGTATATTTTAACCCTCAAACAGCTGACTGTTAACTTATTCCTATTCCGGCGGACTGGTTTCGAGTTGTAAACCCATATATGTATAATCCTCATTCGCAGCCTGCGCAGAACGATATGCGCAATACACGTTCATTCCATCGCAACGCGACAACAGCTGCGCGCATACCGAAGCTTACCCTTATTCGCAGCATTGCCAGATTTGTTTACAATAACATTAAAATTAACTTAAAAAAAATTTAAAAAAAAAATTTCAAATCATATATTAAAAAATTGTTATTTGCATTACAAGTCATTTCAAAAACTATAAACCTGTTTAAAAAACTGTAATTTACATTTAAAAATGTGAATATGGCAACGCTGGTTGTGAGCTACAGAGTTCTTTCCACCGCAAGGAGACGCTGCACGCTTAGCGTTATGCGCAACACACGTTCTATCCATCTTAAAGCAACAATTCAACAATTATAGCTCTGGTCGAAACGTCACAATAGATAATTTTCTTACCGAATTGGATTTGACTCATCAGTTGGTGGACAAAAAGTTTAGTGTCGTCGGCACAATGCGCAAAAACAAACGCTGAATTCCCCAGGAAATGCATTGGACACGTGACAGGAAAGTGGGCGAATTTGTGTTTGCCTTTCGCCAAGACGTCACATTGGTCTCTTATTGCCTAATGCCAAAAAAAAATGGTCTATGTTTTGTCCTCGATGCATTCCAATAATGCCATTGATGCAAAAACTGGGAAACCAAAAATAGTTATGGAATATAACCGTACTTTCGTACGGAAGCTGGAGTTGACACCATGGACCAAATGCTTGGCAATTAAACGTGCAAGCGGAAAACACATCGGTGGCCATTAACTATGTTTTTCAACATGGTGGATTTGTCGGCATTATCTGCATACCAGTTGGCATGGGACCAGTAATTCTCGTCGCAGCTTCCTTATTGTCAATCGTTGACCTCATGTTCGCAATGCGATGCTGGACTGCTGGGCATTACAATCTTCGATGGGAAAAGCCACCGCAACAATTGCAAGTGAATGCAGGAACAATAGGATTCAAAGGAAATTATGTGTTTTGCGCAGCAGAGAAAAGATAACACGTTAGCTGAAAATGATGCTCTCTTTGCGCCAAGAAGGTGTGTAATACACACGGTGTCACGATTACAAAGTGCTCGGAATGCAAATGAATTTTCAAAACCTTCCTCTTATTTAAAATAGTTTACAATAAATCTAAAATAATATTCTTATTTATTTGAATTTCAAATAAAATTTGAATTGCAAGCAAAAAACAATGACTTTTTGCTATTTTATACGTATCTCCATACATTATACATATGTTTACAAATGTGAACCAGTCAGCCGTTTAGCAGGTACTCTTGCAAAATATGTAATACTAGTATTACCTTTGGTCGAGATTCGACCATTTAAATATTGTTTTTTTTTTTTTGTATTTTTATTGGAAACATTTTTTTTTCTTTCTTCACTCATATGCAAACGTAACTGAACTCATACCGCACCAAACGCACCACCAGCAGGAAATCACAAAACAGTAACTCAATTCTAATTTTCCATTTTCTGTGATTTTTACTTTCAAAGCTATTCGATATCAAAAATGTAGCTTATATATGCGGAGCCACACCCCTTTGTCCAATGCCCGTCACAGTACCCTACTTCCCTTATTCTACTTTCTAGTAGAAATGCTTCCAAAGCTATTTGATATAACAACTTTGAGTTGTATGACTTTTTCCACGCCCCTTTGTCAAAGAAGGAAGTTCTTACCAAGTTGCATTGATTTGTGACTTATAGTTCAAAAGTTATACCGAAAATTTGGGCTGATGAAAAGTGCCTCGCCTTTATTTTAACGCTCATGAAATGTAACCAGTGGATTGGAACGTCTGATTTGAGGTCGAATTGCCCAATATAGATATTCGATGCACTCCTTTTCCCTACTCTTTTTGATTTAAAAAAAAAATTATCAAAATTGGTTGAGAAACACGGGAGAAAATGTTTCTTAACTGTTCTGCGTACACCTATTTACATATACAAGATATATAATAATAATTTCTATAATATACATATGAAGTAGATAAGGAAATGGCTTAAAACATATATTTGTGTATATAACTTTGGAGTGGTTTGAAATATTTGAAAAATTTTTTCACAGAAATAATTTTTTAAGCTGTAGAACTTTGTAAAAAAATACAAAAACAACATTTTGAAAAATCTAATTTTTTCATTAATAAAATCATAGGGTTTTTTTTTCATCATAGGCTCATGATTTCCGATGATAGAAACACTTTATTAAATTATATATCAAAATGAAGCAATTTTTGCACATAAATGATATATTATATGAAAGAGTGTGAGAGAAGAAAATAGAAATAAAAAAATAAAATTACAAAAAAAGAATATCTGGTCTAATTTTTGAGCAAAAATTGAATATTTTAGAGTTATTTTGAAAACAACATAAGAAATTGAATTGGAGAGATAACGGTAAATATTTTCTTATTTCTCCAAAGTCATTTTATTAAACTTTCAGACAAAGGAAATTTAAGGAAAATCGATTGAAAAATGGCTGAGATATTTACATGCAAAATCAAAATTTGAAATATGAATTGTTTTTTTCTCATTCTGAGGCAATAACATTGCTTTAAGAAATGCATTGCATGGAAAAAATCTACAGGTTTCGAAATATCGCAATACTTTTGATGTCATAATAACGGGAAACTTTTTTAACATACTATTCGTGAAAAATATTAGCAAAAAAGTTTTCGTGTACCGTTATTTTTTCAACCAACGAATTTTCATACAAAAAACGTTGTACTGAGAACATCTATAGTTTTCGAGATATCACAATAATTTTGATGTCAAAATAACGGAAATTTTCCAAATTTACTATTTGTAAGCAATTTTACCATCACAATATATATTGACACTTGTTACATGAAAAAGTGCATATTGTAGGGTAACCGTAAACGATGGTGAAAAATATTCAAGTATTTTTTGCACATCTTATAAAGGTCTAAATTTTTCTCTCATATCATGTTTTTCCATCTCTTACAGTTTAGCTTTTATTTAATAAATGCTCTTTTTCCGCTCATATTTGAGGTCAAAGGTCACCAATCTAATATTCAATCATATTGCGCAGCCAGACCTTTCATCCGATACCTCATTCTTCATTCTACCTCTACCCAGTTCTGAGATCCCTAACTTAAATTAATATAAACTTTCAACGTTAATATTTCGGGTCAAAGGTCATCAATTTAAAATCTAATATAATTCGGCACATCTATGGTGCAGCACCTTTCGAATGATATACGTTTCATTGTCCTTATTCTAAAATTAATATTGAAAAAGTGTACGACAACATTCAATGTTTGCGTATTAATATATAAGATGAGGTACAAAAGAAACTTTTTTACACTTCTATCTTCTTTTATTCGATTTAAAAATGAATTTGTAGTTCTCTTATGAAGTTTCAAGAATTTTAAGCAATTTGAATATAAAAAAAATGCTTTTTAAGTCGGAAAGTTTACATTTGTAAACTGTCAGCCGTTTAAGGGTTAAGCCAGTAAAATACTAGTATAACCAAAAGTAGAATTTTCACTGGTATGATTTTGACCACCTGTGTACTGGTATATTTTTACCAGTTAAATACTAGTTAACTAGCGGATATGCAAGATCCGTTGTTGTAAATATGAGAACAATTTTTAGGGCAAAAGGCCATCATAACATTTATAAAAAATTTCCCAACTGATATAAAGTACTTCTATATAAATAGTTTTGATAACAAAAACTAACAATGTTAATTTAAAGCAAACAAAGATGAAAAAAGATTAATAATTAATTAATGATTAATCGATCCTAAACTTTAACTCACATAATGTTTAAATTCATACGTCCTGGTACACAACCTATATATATAAAAATAAGTTGCATTGTGTATGAAATTGATGTTCTCTGTAATGCGTGAACCGATTTCGTTTCTGGTTTTTATGTATAAACGGTCTTTGTATGTGTATTGGTTCATGAATTATAGCCCAGTGGGCAATTATACTAGGCCTTAATAAAAGAAGGCATGCTAAGACTACTACTATTGGCATCTTTATACCTCCTAATATCGCTGTACAAATGAGCACTTCTAGAAGCCCTTCCTGTGGATGGGGCTCAAAAATTTTTTATTTCTGTGCAACGCAAAACATAAAAGAAGTGAAACATATCATAAAGTGTTAGCCCAAGGAGAGCACAGCGCTCTCCTATAAAAAACATAAATAAAAACAAAGCGAGAAAATTTTATTTTTTGTCACATGCGAGAATTGAACTCGGACCGCTGGCGTTATAGTCAAACGTTTTACAGCTCTGCTATTTCACCGTTTGATAACTTGTGAACAAAATGTATATAAAAGTATGAGGTCCACAACTCTGAAATTATTTTTCCGCTGGGCATCTACAGCAATTTGATTAATGGGTATGTAGAGTACATCCCTGTATGGAGAATTTAGCTCTATAGATAAGGCGTTGTTTTTGAAATCTTGAGGTCGCAGGTTCGACGCTCAGCGGTGACAAAGAAGTTTTTTCAGTCATATATATAAACTATATATATATTTCTCTCATTCTCTCTACTATCAAACATATCTTTCTTCTCTATCGAGTGACGAAATGAAGTAAAGTGACCTAAGAAAGTTTCACTTCAATATAGAAATTGCAAAACAAAAAACAGTTTACTGCATATTTTTTGCACGGCAGTTAACTTGAGAGTGCTTTTATAAGCCCTCATAAAGAAGGTCTTTTAACATGCATTCTCAAAAAAGAGCTTCTGGCAGGCCTCTTTAGAGTCGCGAGAGAGGAAAGCCTAGAAAATTTGCTCGTTTCATATAAAAAAGTTAATGGGCTTGGATATGAGTGCGGAAGGTCTTCAAAATCCATATGAAGGCCTGCAAGTAGCGCTTCGAAGCCCTGCTTTTGCCCACTGGGAGGCATGTAAGTGAACTTATACAACAATACACGTATGAACAAAGACAGGTGGGCACATATGGTGTATATGGGGAAATATTTGCAAGGGAAATTGGAAATAAATGGAATATTGGAATTATTTGGCAAGTCTCACTTTAGTTTGCATTTGCGCGAAAAATATAGGCATACTAAAAATTTTACATACCCCTATTTTTCCAAATCCCCTTTTACCGCCCACAAATCAATAAAAATGCTATATTTAAGACGGTTTTGGTCCTATTAGACTAAAATTTGGTAAATAAGTTCGTATGGTTACTGTCGGCAACTATACTAAAACTGGGCGTGGTCTAATATTGAAACTCAGAATGTAGATACCATTTGGCGATGTCCTTCTACTAGAAAAGGTGACATGCATTGGACAAGGGGGTGTGTCTCAACCCATACAAGCCAAATTTATGACACAGAAAAGCTATGGAAGTAAAAGACAAAGAACATAGAAGTAAGAATGAAGTTACTACTTGGTAATATCCTGTTACTGGGAAATGAAAAATGCAAAAAATTGACAATAGAGAACGCTGCTATAGACTCCAAAACTACTGAGCCGATTGAGCTCAAATTTGCGCAGTAAATATGGGGTCATTCATAAATTACGTTTCCAACTGCATTACAGATAGTAATTTATCTAGTAACTTTTCGTCGAGTAAGTTATGACTAGTTAAACATCTAGTATTTATTTGACTAGTTTTATTTTAACTAGTGAGTTAACTAGCTAAATTCATGACCAGTATGATTTTTTGCTGCAGGGATCCTTAAAGAATCATTTTCAAATCTTTGCAATCAACGAAAAATCGAAATAAAGTTTTATTTAGAAGAGACAACGTTATATATTGTCTCCCAGGTTTCCAAAAAAGTTGAAAACATTGAATTTTTGCTAATCAATCATACATGATCGTTGCATGGAATTATTACTCCATTATTACTTAAAATACAGCTTACGGCGTATTTTGGTCGAGCTCAGGTCGAGGAGGTGGTCAAGGATTTGAATGCAATTCAAATAAAAAATATTCTTGCATGCAATTATAACTTCCTCAGTATACTTCCCCAGCATAGAAAAATAGAAACAGAAATGGAAATAGAAATAGAAATAGAAATGGAAATAGAAATAAAAATAGAAACCAGTCTGTTGAGTGGTGGAGTCACGGTCAGAGTGTAACGGTCTACAGCATTTGCTGTTGTGGAAAAGATGTGCCTTGAATGTGGAAGAGATGTTCCATGAATATAGAAAGATGCGGCTCCAGCGGGATGGAGCTACGTGTCAAACATCAAGCGAAACAATCAATTTATTGAAGGTAATATTCACTAAACGCATAACTTTTCGTAAAGATCCCATGAGTTGGCATCCAAAATCTTGTGATTAGATTCGTCTTGATTTCTTTCTTTGGGGATTGGTTAACTCGCTAGTCAACGTTGACAAGCCATCAACAGTCGACGCATTGGAAGCATACTTTTTAATTTGTACTTATATTTTGACAAATTCTAAGCAGTGGTGGATCTAGGATTTGCCACATGGGGGTGTGGGGTAGGGGGGTCTGAAACTATCCTTTTGTATGCCAATGGGGAGGGGCTGAAGCGTATTTTTTGACTTTTTTCGATTTTTCCCACACAAAAAATTCTTCAAGGGGGGGCTAAAGCCCTTTTAGCCCGTATGTAGATACGCCACTGATTCTAAGCGCTTTTTGTTTTATAAAATTTTTCCCTAAAGTACCTTATTATTTAATAACAAATCGTTTAACTTTATACTAAAAATTTAAAAATTGAATTTAAATATTTTTTTGACCGTAGAAAAATTTACACTTTACAATATATTCGTAGGTAAGGAACAAGATTCTATCATTCAATAGAAAAAAAACACTAACCTAAGCCAATTTATGACGTAGAATACGTCATTCTTGGAAGGTTAGTAGGGCGGTTGATAGTGATCAAGTGGCGGTTAATAGCGTTTTTAAGGCCCAATTTGAGCCTTTGGTGTGCCTAATACTATGTTCAGACTGAGTTTTAAATGCGCATTTAGAAGTTCGAAAATGCTTACAAATGTCAAGTGTTCAAACTATGAAGAAATGCTTAATTCGCATTAAAATTGACAGATTTCTTAATATTATTTCTATGTTGTGAAAATGCTGACATTTTAACAAAAATATGATTGCAGGAACGAACCAGAAAGTTTTCGGAAAATTGTAAACATTTATTATTTTTGTTTGAATATATTTATAAACAACTTTATTAATAATTAAACAAATGTATCATTGACAAATTAAATAAAACTCACAATTAACCCAAACGATTTTTTTTTATATGATTTGGAATTAGCTTGAGTATGCGAGCCTGCGCAGGTGTCAATACTTTTCCTTCTTCGCACACGGTGTAGTCACTATAGAACGCTAGAATTCCCTTTGCAATTTGGTAGGCATACACAGTGAAAGCAAATGTGGCTCCAATGAGTGTGCAAAATCTTCGGGTGAACCTCCTTTAAATTCCACTGTTTCTGTGGCTACAAAAACACTGCGAGCATATTCTACTGCTCAGTAATATTTTGTCCAGTCACCTCTTGCTTTGGTGTTTCAGTGGCAGTGCATCCTGTCGCGAAGTCTGTTGGAAAGCTTGTGGAAACCTGTTTCAACTTCTTCAGCTTTGTTACGTCCCAAAAATATTTGCATGGTATGATTTTTACCAAAGACAAATCTTGAGTTTGCTTTCCATAGTTGTCGTAGATCATTCAGCAGATTATTGTGCATATTTTCCACCTGAAAGACAAGGATGAGAGGATGTTTTCCCACGCAGCGGCGCACGTCTTCTATAATTTGTTGTTTTCAGGCCAGTCCTTTGCGATCGGTTTTCACCAACGGAATCTTCTATTTATTTTTGAACAAAAACAAAAACTGTTCAAGTTTATCAATCGAATGGCGAACAGCTGATGGAATTTAATAACGAGTACTGTCAAAACAAACGAGTAAAATGTATTCGAACTTCGAAACAGGGTCGCAAACTGCTAAATGCTCATTTGAAGTAGAATTTATGTGAATTTACTTGGCAGAATTTTATATGGGTAAATTCGCATTTAGAGAAGCATTAAGGAAATAAATGCGAATTAAGCTCTAAATGCGCATTTAGCTCCCAGTCTGAACATAGTATAAAGTACTGATCGTATAATGTTCATGTAAGCACTTGTTGGTCTGCTTGATCCTCACTGGGAGAAAAATTCGTGTTTGAACTCTCTAACTTACATAAATTTTACACAATTACATGAAATATAAAGGCAACATTTGATGTTTCTGTTTGCTGTGCGATTGGTTCTTGTTTAAGGTTGCTACCTATAGGGTGTTTTTTTTAGGGGTTTGTTTTTCGAATAGAGATAAAACACAAGAAAATCTTTTTAATGTCCATCAATTTGGCTTTATTAGAAGGATAATTTTATGCCATTAGTGTTTAAATATGATTTCGGGCATGTGGCCGGCGCGGCTGGCTCGAATAAAGCCAATTCTACAGGTCCAATTTTCAACCACTTTTTCGAGCATATGGGGCCGTATGTCGGCAATAATGCCACGAATGTTGGCCTCCAAGTCCCCTAACGTTTCTGGTTTGTTGGCGTAGACGAGCGACTTCACATATCCCCAAAGAAAATAATCCAATGGTGTCAAATCACACGATCTTGGTGGCCAATTGACAGGTCCATTCCGCGAAATTATGCGCTCATCGAATGTTTCCTTCGTAGCGTAGCGTAGCGAAGACATAACTCTTATGATTTAAAAAACTATAGCATACTTTTGGGAGCAAGTTGTTTTTAACAGAATCGCGTAGCCCAGACACAAAAGTATTGCGTAACTTTGAGGGGCATGCTTTTTTAACAGAATCGAGCACAACAGATTTCCGTTTAGAAAAAGCGTCAGCGGAGGCGCGGCTGTGGATTGGATTTATAATTGTTATTTAATTGTGAGAGGGGAGGGCATGATTTTGGCGGGGGTGGGGCGGGGCTGTGGCATGGTTTTATAATTGTTATTTTATATGCAAGCTAATAGTTGTAAGCCATTGAATGCGAAGTCTACCACATAAAACTACCCAACAAAACAAGTTAAAAAATTGTACCAACTTTTTCTATGTTTTAGTCTCAATAAGAAGTGTTTAACTCGATTGTTTCTAATTTAAATATTATATAATTCTTCGTCTTTTGTTACGACATAGTCGAAACTGCTGTATCTTTTTTTTAACGTTTCCTTTTCTTGCGTAGTCATCTTTGTCCAAAAAAGTGGCCAAAGGTTAAAAAATAAAAAAAAAAAATAAATAACTGGCCATTTCAGCCCTTGAAAGGACTTTGACCTAGCTTCTTATGATCAATTGTGTTGTGCGTGTTATTAAGTTTGTACACAATTGACCGAGAACCGGACCTACATGTTTAACGCCGAATCCGGCGATGAACGGAATGTTCTCGTTCTCAAGAAGCTTTACATGGCATTTTGATTACTCTCTGAGGTTTGCCATTGTCTGCAGAGAGGTGGCGGCCGTACAGAGAAACTATTTGAATTCAAATAATTTTCTGTCTCTGCTGGGGTTCGAACCTGGGTCTCCAAAGTTCGTTGACATAGCGGCCACGCAATTAAACCAACTACGCCACGGACGCCACCGGACGCCATCGGACAAAAAAATACAACGTTATGGTTAAAAAACGATTTTGGTGGTTTTTACAGGCTGCCTACAAAAGAATTTTTTATGGCAATGAAACACTCTCGAGGTATGCTTTCATATAAGGGGCGGACTTTTCAAACTTTTTTTCCGACCCACTCTACTGTACAGTGTACACTGTCAATTTTTGGCATTTTTTTTAATTAAATAACGTCAAACCGCTTCAAAAATTCTAACAATTTTTTGTTTTTGTATTTTTTAAATGTTAATAAATATATATGCAAAATTTTAATTTTTCCTTCTGTGAAAAAAAATTCCCGAAAAAAAATTTTTTTTAATATGTATCCTATATGCCCCCTTAAGACAATTAACCCTTTCGGCATATTTGTTACCGTACGGCAACAGTTTGCTTTGTGGCTCTGTTTCCAGTTTGGGACACCCCGCTTTTTAACAATACATTTTTAATAATAGATTGAAATGTGATGAAAAAGAAGAGAAAATCAAAAATACGAATATTAATTTTTATAACATGTTTTTCAAGGTTATTCCGAGTGAACTCATGAGCGCGACTACGCGGCCACGCGACTTCAAAATAGAGCAAATTAAAAAATTATATTTTTAAATATTTCCGAGAACTTTCTAAAGCTAAAGGTAATTAAATATAATACTACCAATGTAAGAGATCTTATTTACATTTTTAGTTAAAAAAAAAATATGTGATATTTATAGCGCTAGAAGTTTTTAAAATTTTTTTGAATATTTCTAAAAATGTTTATAGTATCTATTAGGAAAGCAATACGGCTTTGAAACTTCATACTCAGCTTATTTTAGTCAAAAAATGAACGAAGTTTGGAATGTTTGGCATTGCCAGGGCTAATTTGGCACAGAAAGGGTTAAAATTGGCTAATGCGTTAAAAAGATATAATACAGTTGTCAGAAAAAGAACTGTTTTTTTTTAATTGTGCTTATAACTCCTAAACTCGACCTGATAGTGAAAAACGGACTGCGAATTTGAATTCAGCGAGCGAAAATACATACAGAACCACTTCCGTCTTCTCTGGTCCAAAACCATGTATATCTATGTAATCAGCGCTTTATATACGTGTGAAAGCACAAAACTTATCTGCATATTTGTGCGCGTTTAAGCATCTATTTACAGATGGTAGTTGACAGTACTAGTGTTGCATTTAAAGTTATTACGCGGGAAATTTAAAAACTCATTGAGTTATCAAATGGTCCTCGTATTTTTGTTATTGAGGATGCCCACAAATGCTCGAAAAATTGTCGAAAATTTTGTCTCTGTAATGACAATTATCAGATCCAGCCGTGGTAGGCATATTACCAAATTGTAAGTATTTAAAAACGAAATGTTTAAACATAAATAAGTGGCTTTTAAATAACATTTCATAAGTTTTGTTTAAAATCAAAATAAGTATTGGTTCACAAAACACCATCTATATGTGCACAAATATGGGAGTAAAGATAAGTGTGAAGACAAGTTTAGAACATGGAAAAGTATGCATATAATAAAAAAATTTATCTATACTCGTATATCCGTCATTAGTCGCAATCCCTTAATACTTGAAAAATTAAAAAATTGATGGGATTTTATAGGGAAATTTTAATGCGACCTTGAATAATTAAATATTAGCTTTATGAAGAGAAAAATAATGATAAGTACTCTTTCATAAAAGAGGTACATAAAGCATTACAAAAAAACCCCAGAGAGACGTTTGCACTTGAAGTAGCACCAAGTCTTAAATAAAAATAGTCAATAATTTTTATACAAACACGCAAGACCAAGAAATTATTGCTGCAATTTGTATTTATGCATTATTTGTCCATTAAATACGTTCAACTTTCATTTTATTGCAGTTTTCATATTAAAACGTGGTTGGATGAGGCGGGATGCGATGGACCACTTTATTTTGCTGTTTTATGATTGTTTTTATTTCTCTTTATTTTTGTTTTTGCTCTCGTTCATTGCTATGTTCAAACCATGACAGCCATTTTGGATGCCTTTTTATTGTCCATAACTGAATGGCTGACTGCCTAAAGAGAAGTTTAGACCAGGCGAAAGAAGAAAAGAAGAAGTGAAATAAATGGACAAGACGAAACAAATTAAAAATGCAGTAAAAACATCTATTAAAGGAGGAGGGGAACAGAAAAGTGTGTAGTGCTTAAGCATAAAAGAGAGAGCAGCATATTGTGAATGACAGAGATGCAGCAGTAAAATGAACTGTGCATTCATTCGTTTCACTTGAGTTTACTTTTGTATTTTGTCCTAAATGAAGACCCCCGAAGTCAGGTCAGCAGTGCGGAGGAACCCCCTGAAGGTTGGTTTGGTGGATTGGTTGCTGTTCAATCATTCATTTTCGCTTCAGTCAAGCATTTTGAATGAAACAACAAGCAATACGTGATGTTTGTCATTGAGAAAAAAAAAAAGGAAAAATCTAAAAACCAAATAGCAATAATAAAAACAAAACAACAAAAGCTAACACAAAGATTTTTTATGCAAAAATTGTGAATAATTGATATTGTTCGACTTGAGAGCACAATAATTGACATTGTTTTTTGTTAACAAAATTCACAAATTGTCAACTCCATGACAGAGTGAAAACCAACATGACACTCATATAATTACAGACACTTGAACTAATTTAACTTCAGTTTGCATTTATTTAAATTTTCCTATAAATAGTTCTACCGGAAAATTACAGTTATTTTGAATACGACTATTTCTTCCTTCTTCACTCCATAACTCTTTCATGTCTTCGGGCAATTCTAAAGTTTGTTGTAGGTTGATTTTTCTCTATATATCCTTTTTTGACTCTGCAACATGTTGGCTTTTATACACATTTTCCGTTTCCGCTTTGCATACACACCGTTTCGTACAGTGTATATTTGCTTTGTGTGCAAAAAGCAGAAAATCTTTTTGTCAAGTAAAATTACAGAAAGCAAAGCTAACTGAATGAAGCTGAAAAATAATTTCACTACGATATTCAAAAGAAAATCACAACCAAATGATTAGAGAGAGAGCCAGAAATAGTGAAAGTGTGGAAAAATATTGTATTGAAATTAATTGGAAAATGTCAAACATGATGATGTGAAAGTGAAAATATTTCCTTCATGGTTATTAACCCTTTGATTAAAAAATAAATAAATAACTGGCCATTTCAGCCCTTGAAAGGACTTTGACCTAGCTTCTTAGGATCAATTGTGTTGTGCGTGTTATTAAGTTTGTACACAATTGACCGAGAAATGGACCTACAGGCTTAACGCCGACTCCGAACAGCGATGAACGAAATGTTCTTATTCTCAAGAAGCTTTACATGGCATTTTTTATTACTCTCTGAGGTTTGCCATTGTCTGCAGAGAGGTGGCGGCCGTACAGAAAAATTATTTTAATTCAAATAATTTTCTGTCGCTGCTGGGATTCGAACCCGGGTTTCCAGGTTCGTTGACATAGCGGCCACGCACTTTAACCAACTACGCCACGGACGCCACCCTTTGATTACCTCTTTTTATTTCAGGAATTTTTCAAAATAGTTATTTCAACAAAATATCAGCTGAAATATGTCCGGTGCTCCTAGGGTTTGATTAAGCATTTACAGTGTTGCGCAAAACAATTGCAACAAAATCAGTGCGCTGCTACAAAATCTTGTATCTTTTTTAATATTGGGGATACACAAAAATTATTAAAGGAACCAAAGCATATATTCATACATCATATAAGAAACAAATCATATTCAAATTTGGTTTTGTTTTCTTTATTAAATTTAAAATTAATGTGACTATATTCAATTTGTTGCAACAAGCGATAGAAAAAAACATTGAGATCGGAAACGTTCCAAAGAAAGAAAATGAAAATATAAAACAGATTGTAGAAGCAGTTGCAAGATCAATAAATGCAAACATTACGGAGACAGATATCGTTGATGCGTACCGCATTAAGCAAAAAAGCAACAACATCATCGTAAAACTCTCTTCTCCAAAAGCCAAGCACGAAATCATGCAAAAAGCCCGTGGCAAAAAAATTAATGCGGATTCTCTCGGTGAATCATTTAAAGATGAAAATAATAGAATTTATCTAAATGATCAGCTAACTGCAACAAACCGCCGCCTCTTATGGTTGGCAAAAAATAAAGCAAAGGAGCAGGGATGGAAATTTGTGTGGGTTCGAGATGGGCGTATATTAGCAAGGAAAGACGAAAACTTAAATATTATTCAAATAATCAATGAAAACGATATCGGCCTCATCATTTAACCAGTAAATTCTATAAATACAAATATATATAAAAATAAAAATGAACACAATTACAACAAAAACAACAAATAATTTCCAAGACATAAACAATAATGAATTAAAAAATCGCAGTATCTCATGCTGCTACTTAAACATACGGTCCATACGCAAAAATTTCATCACTTTTAAAACGGAAATAGATAAAATAATTAATTTCATAGATGTAATTGTTCTCGTAGAAACAAATATAACCAACGACGAGAACGATCTATACGGCATTGAAGGTTTCAATTCAGAATTTTTAAACAGGAAAAATAGTAGAGGTGGTGGAATTGCAATATATATAAGAGAAAACATTCCCTTCGATTTTTCTTTACCAATAATAACTTCATTTGAAGCAATGCAAATTAATATGTTTGTAAACAATCGCCCTCTTACGCTTCTTGCAATTTATAGACCACCGTCCGCTAACGCAACAGAATTTGTCAAAGAGCTAGAAAACACAATAAAAAAAATTGAGCGAAAACAAAACGCAATCATAGTTGGCGACATAAACATTGATCTGCACAAGACGGACAACAACACAATGCTTTACCTCGATATGCTGTCGTCGCATGGCATGCAAAACACTAACAACAACAACGAAAGCACGCGAGTGGACATCGCGCGTGAAACAAGCACAAACATTGATCCAGAGCTGCCAGGTGGCGGGATTTTTCCCCTTTTTCGGGATTTTTCGTACAAAACGGGGAGGCGGGGAAAACATTGATAAAATCGGGGAAAATTAAAAATAAAATAGCGAGTGAAAAAATATATCGGTTACTAGAAAACCAACTACAATTTTTTATTTTAATTACATCCATTTTTTATCCGCCATTTTTTACAAAGCTGAATGTGTCATATATGGAAAAATATAACTAAGTTTGAAGACTTTTGTTCATTGTTTCATGCGAAAGGAATATATTAAAAGTCATAATAGTATTTTTGATGAAGACTGAAACGATTTCGATATTTTTTTAAGGAGCTATAAAAAGGGCCATTCATAGTAGTAAAAATTAAAAAGAAAACTTTAAGCTTAAAACAATACACACGTTATTTCGGATCAATCCGAGTAGAATGATTTTGACCAAGAATATCGTTAAGAAATATAAATTTTTCAAATATATCATCAGAAATTATCCAGGAATTCTGGAAAGAAGTTATATTTTTCATTGATTCAGATGATATTTAAAAAAAAAAAAATAGTGTCGTTTATGTTTTGCTTTCCCTATAGCGGGGCAAATGCTCAAAGTGCTTTTTCAGCTATTAATTTAAATAAAACAAAAATAAGAAACTTTCTTGACAATACCACTCAATGCGGAACTCTCCGCAGTAAATCTTTAATGAAATGTAAAAATTGCATTGCAATCGAAATAAATTCAGAATTTTTAACTTTTTATAAAAGAAATAATACACAAACTTAACAATTTTTTATAATCTCAAAAACGTAACGTTCGAGTCAAAATACAATATCGCTTAAAATTTTCATTTTTTATTTATATTTTTCTTATAGATACGTACGTTTTTCCTGTTTGTATTTATTTTAGTTTTAGCAAAATGAATTAATGAACTTATTATTTCTTAAAATTGCTATTTATTAAACAATTTAAAAACCGGGGAAAAAAACGGGGAAACTCGAAGTTAGAAACGGGGAAAAATATTCATTTGTATGCAAAAATAGGGATTTCTGTTCGCTGAAACCTGGCAGCACTGCATTGATCATTTGTTTATCAGATATAAAGAGAGTGAGACTCTTTTATCTATAATCAAAGCTGACATCTCGGACCACTATGCTCTTATATGTAGAATTGCATGCGAAAAAAACAATACAAATAATGAAAACAAACTAAAGAGAAAAAGCGTGAATGAGCATAGGGTAAATGCACTTATTATGGACACTAACTGGGAAAATATTTTATGTTTAAATAATGTTGATGAAATGTATGAAAAATTACAATGCACGTTTGAAGACATTTATATAAAGGCACAAATTGAAAACAAAAAAACGAAGAAAAGAACAAGAAACCCATGGATTACTGATGAACTACTGAAACATTGCACACATAGAGACAAGTTGTACAAAAGATGGCTAGCTAAACCCAAAGATAAGCAAAGAGAAATTGAGTACAAATCATTTAGAAACGTTACAAACAAAAAACTGGAAGCCGCAAGAAATAGGTTCTATCAGAATCAATTTTTTTATAATAGAAATGATATGAGAAAAACGTGGCAAACTATTAATGAAATATTGGGAAAAAAAACATCTAACCTAGATGATATTATCATAAAAAATATGAAATCATCTAATACTGCCGAAATATCTAACACTTTTGCAAACAAATTTCAAGAAAACATAAATAAAATAGTACATACTTGTTCAATTGAAACATTAAATTACAATCGAAGTTCATTGCAAAACTCCATCTTTATGCAACCGGCTAGTAAAACTGAAATTTTCAATATTTTATCAAACATGAAAGTAAAAGGTGCTGGTTTCGATGGCATACGACCAAGAGACTTAAAAAATCATGCTCATGTTTTAAGCCCACTGGTGACAAAAATAGTTAACTTGAGTTTGGAGGAAAAAACAATCCCAAAAATGCTGAAAACATCGTTAATACGACCTATCTTCAAAAGTGGAACAAAATCTAACTATGACAACTATAGACCAATCTCAATACTGCCCGCTGTTGAAAAAGTTCTGGAAGAAATTGTAGTTAGAAGATTAAGAGATTTTCTTCTGAAATATCAGTTAATTAATCAAAATCAGCACGGATTTCAAAAAGGGAAAAATATAAATAAGCTATTAGGTTCATTTGCAAGTATTCTTAACAAGAGCTTGAGTAAAAATCAACACAGTCTTGTCGTTTTTGTAGATTTTAGTAAAGCGTTTGATACGTTAAAACATGAAAAACTGTTAGAAATTTTGTATAATTATGGCGTGCGCGGTGACATTCTTAGATGGTTTGAAAACTATTTAAATTCGAGAAGTTATCATGTCCAAATCAACAACAACCTTAGCGATGAGAATCACATAATGCATGGAGTTCCGCAGGGTTCGAAACTTGGTCCCATTCTTTACCTAATTTATGCAAACGATATGCTCAAGCAACTTAAAGAGAGCCAAAGCTTTGCATACGCGGATGATACTGCAATTGTTGTGACGCATCAAAACATCGAAGAAGCAACTATTATTATGCAACGAGAAGTTGATATAATTACAAAATGGTCCCACGATAATGGTCTGACAATAAACGTTAGTAAGACAAAGCTTATACATATCAAACCACCCCATATCCTTCATCACAACATACAAATCAAAGTCCATAACCACGAATGTCTACATGCAACAAACACGAATAATATCAGCAACGAAGAAGATGAATGTAACTCCACAATAGAGCAGGTAACATCCTATAAATATCTCGGCATAATAATCGATCATAACCTGAAATGGTACGATCAAATAGAGCACATCCGCAAGAAGCTTCGTAAGACATCATATATGTTATATCACCTAAACAACTGCAGCAACTTCAGGGTTATGAGACAAGCATACTTTGCGCTTTGTGAGTCATATATAAGACATGGGATAACGGCATGGGGTACCTCATCGCACTGCAGATTACTACAAAGCAGTCAAGACCAGGTGCTTAAAATTCTGCAAAGACGGAATACAAACACTGTAAATGATCACAATCTACAGCTCAATAAACAACTTGGAGTACTTAGTGTTGAAGGAATATTTAAATCGACCCTGCTCAACGAATTCTACGATGCGCCACAATATCGTATTGATATCAACCACCAACACAACACGAGAAGAAGAGCAGAAGGTAGATACCAAGTGGCACGTTTTTACAATAACTATGGTAAGCATACTCTGGAAGCGATCATTCCAACAGTACTCAACGAGCTCCCGGTTGAAGTAATCAACATCAGCAACATCGTACATAGGAAAAAACAGATCAAGTCCTATTTCATCAATGCCTAAAATTAAAAAAAGAAAAGCAGCAAACACCAAATCAACAACAAATGCAAAGACCAAAAAAAAAAAAAAAAAAAGAACATCATCACAAAACATGATTAAATTAAAAACAAAAATATACAATCTGAAAAAACTTCGCATAAAACAAACAACAACAAAATTATCAAGTAAAACAAAATAAACCCACACTAAACGCAACTCAATCAACGGCACAACATCAAAATGAACACAACAACAACAGCAGATTTATAAACATAAAAAGAATCAAATTAATAGATAAAAACAAAAACAATCTGAACTAAATGCCAAAAAGAACACAATAAGCAACAAATATCATACAAAATACCCCAATATCTACAATAAA
Source organism: Pherbina coryleti (assembly GCA_943735915.1). Lineage (NCBI taxonomy): Eukaryota > Metazoa > Arthropoda > Insecta > Diptera > Sciomyzidae > Pherbina > Pherbina coryleti. Next base: position 48,664,755 of record OX030948.1, on the reverse strand, counting down.
ATTGCAAAAAAAACATAAGCGCGAAGATAGCTACAACAACAACACCACTAAAAATGAACATCAACAAGAACATCATCATCTAGATTCTAGAACATCATCAAGAATATCATCAAAAATATAATTCATCAATTCTACAACAAACGAGCAGATACACAATATCAAACAAGAAAAACAAGCAGCAAACAACAACATCAAACATCGAAAGCTACAACAACAACAACAACAACACCAACAACAACAACAACAACAACAACAACAACAACAACAACAACAACAACAACAACAACAACAACAAAAACCACAACAACAACAACAACAACAACAACAACAACAACAACAACAACAACAACAACAGTAACAAACATCGAAAGCAGTGATAACAGCACCAACAACAAAATATACAACATTAGCCACGATTAGATGCAAAAATAACAAATCCACAAAAGCAAAAAATACAACACAAAATACAAAATACAAACAAAGCAAAAAATCGCAAAAAAAAAAAAAACAAAAAAGTTTAGTTTAAACAGAAAAAAAAAAAAAAAACAAATTTGGAAAAATCAACACAAAAATAAACTAAAGACGATTGCTAATGCAGAAATGCACCAACTCAAACCTTAAAAAAACAATTATAAGTGCCAAAATCACAGCAACAAAAAATTAACCAAAACAAAACATCAAGAAGAGCTAGTGCACAACAACAACAGCATCTAAATGCATCAAAACTAAATAAGAGACAAAGAGAACAAGATTAATCAAAACAAAATAATTTCAAAAGTAAACATAAGAAAAAAAAAAACAACAGAAAACCGGTTTTAAAATGAAACAGTCATAAAACGAGAAAAAACACAAAAACTAAATGCATGTGAAAATAAGACAATAGCCAAAAAACAAAAACAAACTAGAGCAAACAATAAAAATATGGAAAGCCATAAATTAAGAACGCAGCATCAGCAATAGCTGAACAACAACATAGGGGAAACCAACAACCTAATGTTTTCCCGAATATTTTAAGTATTATATAAAATTTTATTGAGTTACTTGAATTTTTTACTAAAATTAGAAAATTATTTTTTAGCTAAATATGTAAGCTATTTTGATTTTATTCCTGCAGACAAGCCCTAAGGGCTTCGCGGGATTTATCAATTGTAAAATTATATATTTTTTAATTAAAAAAAAAAAAAAAAAAAAAAAAAAAAAAAAAAAAAAAAAAAAAAAAACTTTTACTTTTACTTTTACTTTTACTTTTACTTTTACTTTTACTTTTACTTTTACTTTTACTTTTACTTTTACTTTTACTTTTACTTTTACTTTTACTTTTACTTTTACTTTTACTTTTACTTTTACTTTTACTTTTACTTTTACTTTTACTTTTACGTTTACTTTTACTTTTACTTTTACTTTTACTTTTACTTTTACTTTTACTTTTACTTTTACTTTTACTTTTACTTTTACTTTTACTTTTACATTTACTTTTACTTTTACTTTTACTTTTACTTTTACTTTTACTTTTACTTTTACTTTTACTTTTACGTTTACTTTTACTTTTACTTTTACTTTTACTTTTACTTTTACTTTTACTTTTACTTTTACTTTTACTTTTACTTTTACTTTTACTTTTACTTTTACTTTTACTTTTACTTTTACTTTTACTTTTACTTTTACTTTTACTTTTACTTTTACTTTTACTTTTACTTTTACTTTTACTTTTACTTTTACTTTTACTTTTACTTTTACTTTTACTTTTACTTTTACTTTTACTTTTACTTTTACTTTTACTTTTACTTTTACTTTTACTTTTACTTTTACTTTTACTTTTACTTTTACTTTTACTTTTACTTTTACTTTTACTTTTACTTTTACTTTTACTTTTACTTTTACTTTTACTTTTTTTTACAGTGCCTACATATATTTATTTTTCGTTATAAGGTCAAAGGACCAATCTTTGATTCGCTACCTGTTGACGTCAAAAATAATTTTTTATTTTTATTTTTATCGTAAAGCCAGCTTTAAATCCTTTACATATAAAATATGTTTTATAACCTATATTATGACGCATTTACTCACGAAGTAATAATTCCATGCCGTTGCATGATTTTTTTATTTTTCTTCTTGCAATGACTCTCTCCGCGGCCTCAGAACGTCGTTATCTTTTTGCATTTTTTTTTTTTTTTTTTTTTTGTCGTAAGGGCTAAAAACTAATCTTAACTGGCGTATACTATTTTTTACCGAAGCACCTATGAGCGGCAAGTTATAATTCCATGTAACAAATTTGTAGTTTCGTTGCATTAGCAACTCCCCCTGAATCACGATGATGTATGTATGTATTCTTTTTATATTTCAGACAAAAACTGATACCACAGGAAGTCGGCGGCCCCTAACTTAGGTCAGGCCAAATGATTGGCTATGGTTTACCTATATCTATATATTTTAGCCAAAGGCCAAAGAATTAACCTTTTTTGGTCATTCTATAATTTTTATCATTCCATGCAAACAATTCCATGCAACGCTATTGCATTTCTGAAAAATGCTTTTTTAAACATATTTAAAAACCGACACGGTAATATGCACGAGAGTTGCCTTTTAAGTCTTGCACCTAACAATGAATAAACAGTGGTTAATCAGTGAAATTGTTTTTATTGTTTCCAAAGTACTTTCCAAGATGATCAATACACTTTTGCATTGGCTTGAGCCAATTTTTGGAACCGTTTTACTACTCTGAAGTTGGTATCTCTGAAATCAGGTTTTTGAAAGTCTCAACGGGCCGTGAGGGAACGAGAAGAATTCATTGGGTGCCAAGTCGTGACTTTAAGGCAGATTATCCATCAATTCTATCTTGAGGGCTCAAAAACTCTTTTGTTTGAGCTGATGTGTGGGACATCGCATTGTCGTGATGGAGGATGATCTTTTTTCGATGGTCAATTTTTCTCATACTCCGAAGATTTCTGGCAAAAAAATGGTTATGTATCATCCACTATTAACTGTTCTCCTTCACTCAAGTGGTATAGTTGCGACATGACCGCTTTTTCTGTATTAGATGTGATCCGTGCGCGGACTATTTTTATCGGGTTTCGCTCACTTTGAAAGACCAAAATAGTTAATTTATACTATGTTTCGGGCTGGTAAGCATAGAACTATAATTCGTCACCTGTGGTGATGTCGTAGAAGTATTTTGAACCACCCCCGTTGTATTTTTTTCAGTATTTCCTTGCATCAATCAACACTATCCTTTATTGTTGGGCAACAGTCATATTATAGATTATCCAACAGGACCAAATCTTCCGTACTCCTAAATACTCATATAAAATATAGAATGTATGCTAGCCCCACTAATACTAAGGATGAGTCCATCTCACAGTATGTCACACATCGATGTTTTTTGCCACAGCAGCCGTTCTTTGACGACCTTCACAAAATTCATGCCGGAGAGAACTAACGAATACGTTTGAAGTCATTGAACTAGAGTTTTACAGTTGATGGGTGTAGTGCTTCATCACCAAAAGTTAACTAAGTTGATCGACGCATTGTTTTCTTGTCAGTCCACATCGAAAATCGGAAAAAATCATCACCCAAAAATGTTCACGTGTTAATTTAATTTTTTTACTGAAAAACAATTTGAGAACCACTGTAAACAATCCTTCTGGCACAAAACTTGAAGGCTTCCATATGGAAGTGGTTTGGAAACATTGCTCATCGTATCTTTTGGAAACTTTTGGGAAGTTTTAAATTGATATTGTTTCCAAACCACTTTTAAGGAATGCATGTTGAAACTTTTGTTTGTTTTGAGGCAATTTTAATTTCAACATATTTCTAATAATAAAATCTCGAATAAGAAGGTAGCCTCCCTAGTCGAGTAGGTAGCGTGCTTGACTGCCAGCCCTGGTTGGAATCCTGGTCAGGATATCCATATTTCGTTGTGATTTATTTGTTGTATCCATATTAATTTTTAAGAAATTGTATAGGTTTGTTTCCACATTAATTTTTAAGACAACGGAAGGAATGTTTCCCTCCAATGACATAGTGTGTATAAAAAGAAATGTAGAGTCAAACGAAAGGGAATGCTTCCTTAATTCTAACGAACATTTCCAGCTTATATCCGGGAATGTTTCCATTTCCCAGAGGAACACAATAAGCTCACATACACTTAAACGTTCTGAGTACGTTTATACTAGAAAATGTAAAATTTTTGAATGGAACTTTGAAAATTTATTTGACAACGCTTAGTGTTGCCAAAACGTACGACCTAAAAGGCAGTCCTCGCAACGTTGTCATGTTAAAAAAAAAGCCTGTGTCATCTTTAAAAATCAGTTCTACGTAGTGCTGAAAATCTAAAAAACACGAATTTATAAAACAGTCATCATCAACGTTGTCCATGAAAATATCCCAGATGCGAATCATCCTCATCTGGTAGTTCAATGTGGTCAGCTTTTAAATCGAGGCATTTTTTTTTTTTTTTTTTTGAGTCAATTTCGTTTTCAAGATCTTACAAGTATACTGGGCAATAACCTGATTAAAGACGACCAGAAAAGTTCAAGGAATTTTAAGACTCATACCATAGTTCCTTTAATTTCCTTCCTTAGGAATTTAATACTTTTTTCACTTAACATATCAATCGAATTCGATCTTTATAGAAAATCTTTTAAATATATATTTTGTACACTATCAATTAAAATACTTCAGCACCGTGCTTAAGGTAAACTCAATTTTTCTCATTAGCACTACTTTAATAGATCACCTTACATGCAATAACAACAACAACAACAACTAGACCATGCAAACACACTTGCATTCATGTTACATCATTAAATTAACATTTGAACTCATTTAGCTGAACAGCAATCAGCAAAAGAGGGCGTAAGAGAGACCGTGACCGACAGCTAAAACGGAGCCAAGGGTGTCGTATGACCGGATACGGAAATGATGACACGACATTCGTGTATAATTATTTGCAATTCAGCGAAGAGGTTAAGTTCCTGGAACAAACACACACTTCACCCATACACAATTACATTCCTAAATACAAACACACCCAACTAATTGCCGACGAAGCCCTACAAACAGCTGAGCAGTGTCTTAATTGCTAATTAACACTTTCGGACGTGGTAAAAATAGAAGCGTTACACCAAATGCACTTGTTAGCACATTTAAGCTACACCCACACAGCGTCAGTGCTGCCAACTGTTGTATTTTTGATATCTAAAAGGTAAAAAGGTACCCGATATAGATGCTTCAAAGAACTTACAACTTGGTTAAACGTACCAAACAATCAAGGGCGGGCAGCAGCATTTGTATTGCATCAAATGTTGCGCTGTTGTCAATAAGACGTAGTAAGTAGCATGGGTGTTATCGACAGAGCTGTCACCAGCTCAGGGCATTGAAGTGTGGTGTGGGGGCATATGTGTTGCGTAGGGAATGATTAAAGGGTTTATCATTGCAATTTAATTATATGGCAGGCTACGGAAAAAAAATTGAAACATACGTGCAGGTAACGATAATTATAGGGTGTTTCTTTCTTCAACAGGTTTTTTTTTTATATCAACTCTGCTAATTGGAAAGCAACGAAGCCACAGCAATTATTATTACATAAAGTTCTGTAGTGATATAAAGGTAAATTTCAAAGACATTGAAATATGAATAGTTTTTCAGGAATAATAAAGAATTATACATAAATTTTATGATTTTTAGTCACAAATGAGATATTATCTTGAATTCATATAAAATAAATTTAATTACTAGTCAAAATCACTGAAAAAAAAGATGTTCAAACGTACATAATTTCAATAGAAAATTTCGAAAAAATTTTCAAAAAAACAAAATGTGACTTTACTAGAAAAAAGTAAATTTTTTCAATTTTAAATGTAATCTCTTGCAACACGAACTTGCATTTTTTACGATCAAACAATTATTGTTGTACTTACTTTGCTTTCTTGACATAACTCAAGAAAAATTCAAGTTTGAAAACAAAATTTTATGAAAATATGTCGCTACCTTAATATAGAAAGGCCCTAACTACCTTTTTTGTTACTTTTCAGGAGAAGGAAAAAACTTAATAATAAGTAAAGAATTGTAGTTGCGAATTTTTTTTTTAAATGCAGTTTTTTATTGATGACACTAACTAATTTTATACTGCAGCAATTTTTTTCAAATTTAAATTTCTTATTAAATTGTGTTAGTTAGGGCTTTTTGTAAGTTTATTTCTTGAAAATTATTTCAAGATAGGGCTTTTTGTTGTAAGTTTTGTTATTAAAACAAAAAATATTGATGAAGTATATCATCGTCAGCAATTTAATAATACTAAAAACAATACAAATAACAAAAAATATATTGGAATGAAAATAAGAATTATATGTTGTAAGGTAATTTATCATCAAAATAATGGCAATCGGAAGGAATAAACTTTTTTAGATATGTAAATGTTCCCATTTCTTTTTGCTCATTGCAATTCTTTCTTTATAAGGGCAGCTCGGAGCACGTCTTCAATACTTTTCTTTAATCTCTGTGGAAGAGGTTCATATTCTTCACTAATATCCGTCTTCTAATACAACAACCCAGACGAGTCATAAGCTAAGGCACGCGCTATATTTACACTAGGATCGCCACTGCTGCTGCCTACAGTTGAAGATGACTAAATTTGCTTACATGCATACATATCTTAACAAATTTTGTACCAGGTCGAATCGATGAGTATCGCTTTTGAATATGTCCGTAATCCAAAAAATAATCGTAACTTAATTGTTGGGCTTGCAGAGGAGATGGAAAGCTTCCCTAAGCTGCACAAATTGTGAAATTGCGAATTTATTTGCTTTTTGTTTATTTTACGTTCTATAAGAGAATGAGTTGCATCACATTCCATTTCAGTATGACCACTTATCAAATATGTTTGTTCGATTGATATATTAGTTTTTTCGCAGAAGGTCAGTAATGTATTGGTTAATGAAACGTTTCTATTTTGATAAAAAACAGCCATCTGAGAAAAAATTACATGGTAAATGTCTGGTGAACCAGCAAGGAAATTTACTAAATGGATAATGTGCACGTTGCAAAAACTGAAGCCACTAGACTTCCATCCGTTTCGTCCCATACAAAGTTGTGCGATTCTTGTGTGACAGCGTTGTTAATTATAAAGTTATGTATCTGCAATTTCATTTTATAATAGGAGGAACTCGCGTTTTGTTGGGGCACTAATTTTGTGCCTAAATATATATAAATATGTCGCAGAGTGTATATTTTACTACGGAACGTCAAGCATTCGTAGAGTGTTTGGATGTGATCATAGGTTGCACGTTGACTAAAATCAAATTGAAAAATGTTGATAAACGGCATTTGGAGCAGAGATAAAATTATAGATATTGGAATAGAGATCAGATACGAATAGAAAGTGCAACCCTTAACTAATTAATATATAAAGAAAAGAATTATGGAGATTTCAAATATCCTTGAAGATTCGCTTGATGTCGATGCTTCGTTAAATATAATTAAATACTAAAGTACAGTATATTTTTGAATGACTGACTGCTCATGCAGACTGAGCACTACAGTGTATTTTGGGCCACTCACACTACGACTCCCTCGTATGAAGTGACTACTAATGAGTTAGGCCTTATTTTTTTGTTTAAAATTATTACAATGAGTTAGGGCTTTTTCTTAACTGCTTGTATTTTATTATTTTCAATCAGATCACGCCAAGTTTTTTATTAAAGTTGTATTTGGGTATGATTTATCGAAATCCGCAAAAAAAATCGATTTCGAAAAAAAATGAGTTAGGGCCTTTCTATATTAAGGTAGCGATGTTCAACTCCACAACGTGTTGTAGCGGGAAATTTTCTGAACCAGCTTCTTCCTTAAGGTACTATTACCGTCTAGAATGCTAAAAAATGACATATATTCAACAGTTCTTGAAGATTACGAAAAAAATTTTTTATTTTTATTTTCCATTAATTGTACATTTAATAGAGGGCGCTCAAATTTTCCTGCATGACGACCAGTTAATCTCTGGATCGGTAAGTCTGAAACATAAAATTCAAATGGAGTTACAAAAAGGAAGTGCTCTTCGTGATGGTTTACCAGAAAAATTGCAAAATCATTAAAAATAAAAAAATGGTGGACATTTGAAAACTTTTTTCAAAAATAGCCTTTTTTCGACCTTTTTTCAGACTCAAAAATTTTATATATTTTTTTTTTGTTTGTGGTCAAATTGTGGTAAATTATCACACAGGATATAAAAAATTAAGGGATATAAATTAAAAATGCTTCAAAGTTTATTAAAATCGGCCCAGTAGATCCGGCGATTAACTGTCCGCCAGTTAAAAAAACCTAAACTCGAGAAAAACGCGTGTAAAGTGTTTTTATTTACACCTGCGGTTAGCCGAGAGCGCGCTTCAATTGAGTCGTTCAATCTCGGCACAGGCTTCGAATTACGATTAATTATTTTAGGCAGTTATTATTGAAGGTATAAAGAATCTAAAAATGAAAAAACCAAAATGAATTTTTTTTAAATTCTAGACGGTAATAGTACCTAGCAAATTTTGGGTCAGTATGGCCCAAAAAAAAAAATTTTAAACGCGTCTTTCTCCTCTTATTTATTCTCAAATCAGCTAGATATTTTGGCTCAATGTGTAAATCGTATACGAATTTACGAAAACGATCTCTTGCACTTAAGCTTTATAATCTTGCTTATGATAAGCTTAAGTCAAGTGTTTCTTTACAATTGCAAAATAGTATTTAAATAAGCTTTATGTGGGTGTTTTTCTTAACAATTGTTATTAATTTGACGATATTTGTGTTTAAAAAATAGCTTGCAACAAATTTCGTCAAAGTAAGAGCAAATGTATTTAAAAATTTTGAAAAACATATGAAAAAAAAGTCAAATTAACAACACATTTTGTGAACACATTGTGTTTAATTTTAAGCTAACTTTTTTTTCAGTGTACAATTAGAAATAAGTATTTAAAAAAGCTTTTTCCAAATATTTTTTTTTTCAATTGGAAGTATTCAAGCAACTATTTCGGTCATTCTTATTTATTATATTAGTTATCTTTCTGTGTCCGTCCGTCTTTTTATGGATTGCACTCATCGGCTAGAGGTGGCTCTATTTCTATCTTTGTCCACGTATTAAGTAAATTATCAATGTAATAATTTGTCCAAAAAGTAACTCTGAACTATAAACGTGGTGTTTTCTCTTAAATAACATCAACAGTTGCAAAACTATTGCATTACCTAGCGTTTTGCAATTGTGATTAAAAAACACTAACTTTTTTGTGTTAATACGCAAGCGTGCTTAAAAAAGGCGTATATTTTGTATTGTATACGAGCCCAAACCACTATTAATTCGTACAGCAAGCACTTTTATGCCAATGTAACATGTAAGGGTACATATTTTATTAAATAATATTGACAACACTATTAAATTTATACTTTTCTGAAAGTTTGTTTTATTATCTTTAATTTCATAAACAAATTTGTGCACATATCATGATAAAAAGTTTTGAAAACAGAAATTAACGGAAAGTCCATTTATTTTGATAAAAAAAAAATTTGACCACTATTAATTCGTACAGTGGAACATTTTCTAATTTAATACTGTGTAACGCCCCCTTTGCTTTTTAAAACAGCTTCTAATCGCTTTGGCATTGTATCTATAAATTTTTTACACTCTTCAGGGGTTATAGAGTCCCAACTTTCCTGAATGTTGGCTTTTAATCCGCTAAGAGTGCGTTGTGGGTCATTTCATCACTTCCTTTTCATGAGTGCCCACACGTTTTCGATTGGGTTAAAGTCCGGGCTAGATGATGGCCAGTACAGAACACTAATACCATTTTCTTGTAGCCATTTTTTTGTTTTTTTGGCTGTATGGAATGATGCACCGTCTTGTTGAAATACATATTCGCCACAGTCAGCTAGCTTTGGTACTGACGGAATGAGATGTTCTTCCAATATATTAATATATTTTTCTGCATTTACTGTTCCCTTAATAAAGTGAAGCTGACCGACACCCTTTGAGGACATACATCCCCACACCATAATGCTAGCTGGAAACTTTACAGTACGCTTTAAGCAGTCTTTATGATATGCCTCTGTGCTTTTCCGAATCACCCTTTTTCTGGCATCACCGACGCATACGTCAAACTTCGATTCGTCGCTAAATATAATGGTGTCCCATTGCCTTTGTACCCAAGAATGTCTTTCTTTTGCCCATAATAAACGTTTTTTCATTTGAAGTACAGTAAGGACTTTTCTTTGGCCTAAAAAATTCAAGTTTCAATAAATGTTTTTGGTATCACCAGCAGTAGAGTGTTAAACTTACTTTATAAACACCATAAGCTATATCTTTCATTTGCCGACGCGTCCATTCACGTTTAATGGTTTTTCCAATTCTTTCTGACCACTCTGAAGCTATGTATCTAATAGTGCCTCGACGATTTTTTTTAAGTATAACTTCTAAAGCTCTTTTGTCGCGAATCGTTATTTTGGAGACCCGGCCTCTGTTTGCAACATTATTGCTACAATTCTAATTTTTTTTTGTATTTTTGAACAATACTTGATACTGTTGATCAGGGAAGCTTTAATTCAACCGATATTTCGCTATAGCTTTTTCCCGATTTGACTTTGTCAATAATTTATAATCGAATTTCTTCACAAACTGGCTTACCAAGTGCCATCGTTGAACAATTAATCAGAAATAAAAAGAAACAACACGAAAAAAATCGTGTTATTGTTCAATTGCATTTCTTTACTCTAATAAAACTGTAAATTTTCATTATTTGTTTACATTTTAATTTTCAGAGTTGTCTTTAGCTGAATTTATACACTGTACGAATTAATAGTGGTCAAATTTTTGTTATCAAAATAAATGGACTTTCCGTTAATTTCTGTTTTCAAAACTTTTTATCATGATATGTGCACATATTTGTTTATGAAATTAAAGACAATAAAACAAACTTTCAGAAAAGTATAAATTTAATAGTGTTATCAATATTATTTAATAAAATATGTACCCTTACATGTTACATTGCCATAAAAGTGCTTGCTGTACGAATTAATAGTGGTTAGGGCTCGTATAAGATTATTTTAAGCACTGTTTATAAATGGCTAATTGGGTTGAATCAAGCTACTTTTTCTTACTTCAACTTTTATTGGCATGCTTATAATTCACAACATGTTTACATTAAAACATGTTTAAGATGGTACGGATTCAAAAACTATGGCATGGTTCTAAGGCTCAGTGTCTTATCTGTTACTTTACTTGGAAATATGTAAGTGTCTTCAAGATATATTTAGTATATTTCAGAAGTTTTTTATGATCGTACATGAGATGTACGATGATGATCCTACATCTTTGCTGAATCGAGCAAATTGTTCTCAATTCATGGAAAATAAATTTCTCAAATCCAGCAAATTAGCCTAGTTTTCATAAAATTGTTTACTTAAACCAAGCAAATTTTTCTCACTTTAAGCAAATATTACATAGACTTGAACCTAGAAAAAAAATATTCTTGTGTTAAAAATCTGTGAGATGCTACTCGTCTCCACTCTGATCTTGATAATGTCTTTTCCTGGTTCAAACAAAACAAACTACCACTTAATCTTGGTAAATAATACGTTGTTTGCTATTATAAACTACATTCGCTAATTTTTTTTTTTTTTTATTATAATTTTGATAACACAAATTTACCTAGATTTAAATAAATGGCGGCCTCGGTAGTCGAGTAGGTAGCGTGCTCGACTGCTACACCAGAGGTCCCGGGTTTGATTCCCGGTCAGGCCATGGTCCTACGCTTTAAACCTTTCTGAATTTTCTATCCTCATTTCTAATCCACTGAAACTGAAATTTCATCAATATTTACGACTTGAAGTTGTAGTTGATGGTTGAGAAGCTTGTGGATGAGTTACACATGTTTCACTTGATTGCAGTTTCCTTCCCACTAATCTATCACCCCATTTCGAACCAAGGCAGACTTGACAAAATAGGTATTCTACCTGAAATCCTTAGTTCAAGCTAAAAAAAGAGATACAGTAGTTTCGACACAAGACGTAGAATTATTCAATTCGCTATTGATGACATCTTTTTTAAAAAATATTTAGCAAAATATTTATTCCATACACCTGACCATATGACCTTTAAAAGAGTGCCGGAGAGAGTTAATATGTATCATCAACCCCCATTACTTTTGCGAAAGGAACATTTTTGCTTTTGACACCTATTCTCTCCGACCACTCCTTAGGGGCGCTTCCTACAAATTTTATTGTGTTTGTGCCGGAAAGAGTTAATATGTATCACCGACCCCCATTACTTATGCAAAAGGAACATTTTTGCCTTTAACACGTATTTCCTGCGACCACTCCTTAGGGAGGCTCCCATACAAATTTTATGGTTTTTGTTTATTTATTCCATACACCTGACCTTTAAGAGAGTGCCGGAGAGGGTTAATATGTATGACCGACCCCCATTATTTTTGCAAAAGCAACATGTTTGCCTTTGACACCTATTCCCTCCGACCACTCCTTAGGGCGGCTCCCATATAAATTTTATGGTTTTGTCGATAAAACCGGAAACTGTCGATAAATAGGTAGCAAGTTTAAGCAAACCAAAACATCAAATGTTGGCTTTATATTTCATGTAAATAAAAAAAAAAATAAATAACTGGCCATTTCAGCCCTTGAAAGTACTTTGACCTAGCTTCTTAGGATCAATTGAGTTGTGCGTGTATTAAGTTTGTACACAATTGACCGAGAAATGGACCTACAGGCTTAACGCCGACTCCGAACGGCGATGAACGGAATGTTCTTATTCTCAAGAAGTTTTACATGGCATTTTGATTACTCTCTGAGGTTTGCCATTGTCTGCAGAGAGGTGGCGGCCGTACAGAAAAATTATTTCAATTCAAATAATTTTCTGTCGCTGCTGGGGTTCGAACCTGGGTCTCTTGGTTCGTTGACATAGCGGCCACGCACTTTAACCAACTACGCCACGGACGCCACTATATTGCATGTAATTGTCTAAAATTTATATAAGTTAGAGAGTTCTAACATTAATTTTTGTCGCATTGAGGATCCAGTAGACCAACAAGTGCTAACATCAACATTGTACGATCAGTACTTTAGGCCCACCAAAGGCTCAAAAAGTGATATAAATGCCGACACCTGATCACTTTCAACCACCCTACTTACCTCCGAGAATGACGTATTCTACGTCAAAAAATTATCCCCAAAGCTTATTCTATTTTAGCTTTTCTTAAGCGAAATAGTGCTGGGTTTTCTGGCCCTTAAACATTAAAAACTTTAAAAACATTGTATATCTCTCTTGTTAGATCTAGTCTGGAATTCGCTACTTTTATCTGGAGCCCTTTTTACTGAGTTCATGTTGTTACATTGGAAAAAGTTGAAAAAAGATTTTTGAAGTTTGCTCTGCGGTCATTTAATTTTACAGAATCTTTTCCCTCATATAGGACGTGCCTCTGGGAATTAATGCCCGATTTAGTATGGAGACTTACGGGCTTTTTTACCATATTACGGGAGCCAAAAGAATCAGTTTCCTTGGTAAACAGCTACCTCTTGGGATCCTCCTACTTTCAAACGCTCCGAGACGTCTTAACAAATGCGTATCTTAACATAAATGTTAAGCACTGAGCGAAAATATAAAAAAAAAAATTTGATATTTTGAACTCCCGACTGCGTACTATACTCCATAACATATTCCTGTCTAAAAACATTTGATTCCGGTAACCAAGTCAACTGCGTCAAAACTGACTTTAGCAAAACATTTGATAAACTACCACACAATCTGGTTATACCCCCACGTTTAAAAAACGTAAATGGGGGTATATTAATTTTGTCACTCCGTTTGTAATGCCCATAAGGAGGCGTGGGAGGTATAGAAAAGTATATATATTATTGATCAGCTTCACCACCCGAGTTGATTTAGCCATGTCCGTCTGTCCGTCTGCCTGTGATCACGATTACAGCCGTTACTTTCAACCTATCATCATGAAATTCAATATTTATATTTTTACCTAAAAAATAAAGGTCAAGTTCGAAAATGAGCCAAATCGGATGAAAACCACGCCTACCTCCCATACAAAGTGACTTTTTCAAAACGGTTAATTCTCTTAGAATTCCCAAAAATTAATATATTGACTCGCAATTTTGCATACGACTTTTCATATTTAAAATACACTCTAAGTATGAAATTCAACCAAATCGGATGAAAACCACGCCTACCTCCCATACAAAGTGACTTTATCAAAAAACAAGAGCGAATATTTTCTGTTAAAACTATAACGAAAACGTTTTTACAGATAAACATTTTATTGATTGCTTAAGACTTTGAATATACTTTGATTCGGTCGTGGGGGTATTTTAACTTCGGCCCAGTCGAAGATCATTTCTACAAGTTTTATTGTAAATCAAGTCAATGGCAATTCCACAATATTTTGTGAGCTGGATTAAGTCGTTATAGATACAACGATCTGATCAAATGTGATTGAGGGAGTTGTGTCTACTGCATTTGTTACGAACTTTCTATTTTAATAATATTTAAATATTTTTTTTAAACTCTTGAAAAACCAAGAAATACTTCAAATTTAAAATTGATGCGCCAATTTTATTCAGTTTTCTTTTTTCCAATACATTTTCTTTGAATTTGAATATAATTAAAATTCGCAGAATAATTGGAAAAAATTTCAAAAAGCCTTTGAAATACTATTTTATTGCTCGATTTAAAAATAAACAACCTGTAAATCAAATGGATACAGTTTCTTCTCCACTCAAAAGTAATATGAGACATTTTCAAATTTTAATTTCAACAAATCAAAGAGTAAAAAACCGCTTCTTTTTGCTTCCACATAAAAACAAAAAAAAAAAACACTCAGATAATTTTCCACAAACCAACACAACTACTGCTTTTTTATTGTCACTTTTATTTAAATATTTATTTTCCCTACTTAAATGTTACTGAAAAAGTACAAAAACCACTCGCTTTGAGGTGACGCAAAATTGTGACCTTTTTTCCACTTCCACGACATACACAACTCGACAAATAATTTTGTGGTTTTAAATGAAAGAAAATTAAGTGAGCTAAAAAGGACATCATTACAGCGGGTTTTACTTTTTATTTTATTTTATTTTTTTTTCGTTTTTTGTTTTATTTTTATATTTTGTGCAGCATGACCTTCCCTCGATTTTTTTTTCAACTCTGCTACTCTGTTCAAAGGATTTCTGCTCAAAGGAAACCAAATCTAAAACAAAAAAAAAAAAAAATAAAAAATAATATGAACAAAGTGCTTGGGCGGGCGTGTTAACGGTATGGCAGTTAGAGGCAAAGCTTTACCCAGTAAATTTACATAAAGCTTGCAATTGTTTTCAAACTCAAATCCCGACGACTTACGCTGGATCAGTGTAAGTTTTTATTTTGCATTTGTAAATGACACCATTTTTGATGCCAACAACAAAATTAAACTGCAATCTTCAGAACACAAGGACGAAACTTAAGTGGCAGCCACAAGAAAGAGAGTGAAAGTTAATAAAAGAAATCACAGAGTAAAACAAATTTATACAAAATTAACTCACAAGTTTAAATGTGTCAGCGGGAAAATTTATAAAAAAATAAAAAATAAAGATACTTTATAAGAAGTGACAATATATTTAAGAGATTAAATTACATCGCAGCGCAATCGAACATAACATTCATCATGTTAATTTTTTTTTAATCCAATTGAATAGAACTATCAAAATAAAGGTTTTTTTAAACTTGTGTCAAAAATTTTACTCGTTAAATTGTGGTTAAAATAGTTGAGCTACTTAAAACCCATCATTTTAATAATGAGTAGAAAAGGATTTCAAGCCCATTCTACTTATTTCACATTTTATTTTCAGAATGTTTTTGTAGGAAACATTAAACATTAAAAATAAACAATTTAAAGAAACGCTAGAATAAAAATAAATGTAAGAATGCTTCACAGCAACTAATTGTTTGCCTGGCTTTTAACCCAGCTTAGTCATTGTTAACCCCTATTTGACGTTGTGATCTACCCCTAATCCAACAAGGTTCCGTGTTAATTCTGAATTCATTTGCTTTTGTCTTATTTCAAGTTAATAAATTTTTGCAAAAAAATAACAAAATAACTGCTCCAAATAGTCCCTAAATGACGGTTTAATGTTTAGAACAGTGCTTATAGCATTTCATTCTTCTTTAAGCCAGCATTTTTTTTTTTCAATTTTTGCTAATATTCGGCAGTTGTTGTTTTTACAGACAGTGGCGTTGATGCAAAATGTATAGATAAGCTTGCATTAGATTTGAGCACAATTAAAAAATTCAGTAACTTTTTGAATTTCACGCGTAGTAACTTTAAATGCAACATAGGTCGTGTCAACTAGCATCTATTAATAGACTACTGGCAAATTTTGAGCAAGCTGCGTCATAAGATTTCTGTTTGACAGCCACTGAAAGCAGCCAACTTCGTGAATTTCAACGAAAATGGGAAAAGTGAATTTCATGTACTCATCAAGCATTTTTTTTTTGCTTAAAAAACCATCACCGAAACCAAGGAAAGGCTTGATAAATACTATGGGGACTCTGCATCATAAATTTCAATGGTTTACTAAATATCATTGTGGTTCTACCAGCTCAAGTGACGCTGAACGTTCAGGTCGCCATAAAGAGGTCGTCACGCCAGAAATCGTCGATAAAATCCATGGAATAATATTGGACGATCGGAGAATGAAAGTATGTGAGTCGGCTGAGACTGTAAGGAACTCAACTTAGCGGGTACATCACATTTTATATGAATATTAGGACATGAAAAAGCTATTCGCGCGGCGAGTACCTTAATTGTTCATACTGATTACTTCAAAAGAGTTTTTGGCGATGTTCAACCACAATCCGAAGGAATTTTATCGCCGTAGACAAAATATAGATACATCACAGTACACCAGAGGCCAACGAACAATCAAGCAGTGATCTTCTCCGGGTCAACGTGTACCAAAGAAGGCCAAGGTGATTATGTCGACTAACAAGGTCATGGCGACAGTTTTTTTGGGTTACGTGCAGAATCATTCACATCGATTATCTTGAAAAGGGTAAAATGATCAGTGGCGAATATTATTCACAGCTGTGGGACAGATTTTACATTGATTTGAGGCAAAAACAACCGCATTTACCGAAAAAAAATTGTTTTTCCACCATCACAACTTACCAGATCACACATCTGTAGTCGGTATGGCAAAAATCCATAAATTGGGCTACAAACTGCTACCCCATCCACCATTTTTTCCATATTTAGTCCCCTGCGCCCATTTCATGTATCCAAATTGATCTCCAAATTCCAATTTGATCTCATAAGAAGTTCGGTCGAAGTCCTTTCATGGGCTGAAATGGTCAGTTTATTATTATTATCATTAACCTACACAAATGGGTGGCAAGAGATTTGGGTCGAATGAAGAGGTCATCGTTGAAACAAAAGCCTATCTTGAAGACCTTGATAAAACCTATTATTTGGAAGGAATAAAAAAGTTGGATAAACGCTAGACTAAATATATCGATCTAAAAGGAGACTATGTTAAGAAATAAAACGCTTTTTTTAAAAAAAAGAAAAAAAAAAGAAACGTCTTATTCAAAAAGTAACTGATTTTTAAATTGGCTTTGTTTTCAATTCGAACCGGTTAATCAATAATTTGTATGTAGATTGAAGTGAACAATCTAAATAGATAAAAATAATTATCCTTATTTTATCCAACTAACAAGGATAGATTCTGAATCGACGGACGATCAGAAAAATTAATTACAATTAAAAAAATTTCCCTTGTCAGCTCCGATTCGAACTTTGAACCTTGTGGCTCAAAAATTGGCATCAAATATTCCCGGCACTTTAATACTGTCGTTTAAAAATAACAGTCGCCATAATTTCGGCCCACTAAGAATCATCCGAATCATCCGTGGCGACCATGGCGCAGTGGGTAGAGATCAGTGATAGATCCCTGATTCAATTTCCGACACAGAAAGTTTTTTCAATTGAATCAATTTTTCTGTTCGGTCGTCACCTCTCTGCAGACAATGGCAAACCTCAGAGAGTTAATAATGCCATGTAAAGCTTCTTGAGAGCATGCACATTAGCCGTTTGGAGTCGGAATAAAACTAGTAGCTCCAGTTCTCGATCAATTGTGTGTAAACATTTAAAACGCGCACAACACAATTTGATCATAAGAAGTTCGGTCAAAGTTTTCAAGGGCTGAAATGGGCAGTTTATTATTATCTATATCTTTATAGTTATGAGTTCAAGAGTCACGTCTTTATTCTTTGACATCAATTAATTCTTACAAACTAGGAACTTACATACTAGGTCACATCATAAATAACAAGATTAGAAGTTAACAAAGTTTAAAAAGAACTTAAGACTAGGAATAAGAATGGATAAGCAATAGATGAGCAATAATAATAAACAACTAATAATACTTATAACTAAATAATAAAGAGTAGTTCAATGAAGAGAGAGATTAATATTAAGAGAAAGTAAATACGTAAGAGAAAGTAAATATATAAGTTAGTATAGATAAGTTAAGATTAAGTAGAGGTCAATATGTGACTATATAATGGGTGTTTTTCTTAGGGGTTTGTTTTTCGAATAGAGATAAAACTGGCATTTTGTGGTCAAATCTGGCAACTCTAATGTCATTTATGTTCAGTTTGGCTTGCCATTTCATCATGAACAGGTTGACAAAAGAACAACGCTTGCAAATCGTGCAAATTTATTTCGAAAATAATGGTTCAGTTCGCGAAGTTTACCGCAAGCTCCGTCCATTTTATGGTCGACATAATCGTCCATCAGAGCAATTAATTCGGTTAACCATGGGTCGTTTTCGCACTACGTTTACTCTATGTGATAATACGCATCCGCAGAGACGTCAAACAGTGCGCACCGAAGAAACAATTGCCGCTGTAGAGCAAAATGTTGAATTTCATTCGGGTCCTCAATGAATCGATTCGCCCCCGTGCACGGCAATTGGAGCTTTGTCCATCAACTTTATGGAAGATTTTGAGCAAAGATCTTGGCTTGCGACCTTACAAGATCCAGCTTGTGCAAGAATTAAAGCCGCGAGACCATGCAATGCGTCGTGATTTTGGTGTATGGGCCGAAAATGAGATTGATCTCGATGCTGATTTTCATCGCAAAATTTTGTTCAGTGATGAGGGTCATTTTTGGTTGAATGGCTACGTCAACAAGTAAAATTGCCGCATTTGGAGTAAAGAGAATCCACATGAGATCCTTGAGACGCCATTACATCCACAAAAACTGACTGTTTGGTGTGCTCTATGGGCTGGTGGAGTCATTGGGCCATACTTCTTCCGAAATAATGCTGGAGAGTCAGTTGCCGTTAATGGAGACCGGTATAGAGCCATGATAACCGACTATTTTGTTCCCGAATTGGATGGCATGAATGTGGATGAGTTGTGGTTCCAACAAGACGGCGCTACATGCCACACAGCGCACGTCACAATCGATTTATTGAAGGAAACATTCGATGAGCGCATAATTTCGCGGAATGGACCTGTCAATTGGCCACCAAGATAGTGTGATTTGACACCATTGGATTATTTTCTTTGGGGATATGTGAAGTCGCTCGTCTAAACCAACAAACCAGAAACGATAGGGGACTTGGAGGCCAACATTCGTGGTGTTATTGCCGACATACGGCCCCATATGCTCGAAAAAGTGGTTGAAAATTGGACCTGTAGAATTGGCTTTATTCAAGCCAGCCGCGGCGGCCACATGCCCGACATCATATTTAAACATTAATGGCATAAAATTATCCTTCCAATAAGGCCAAATTGATGGACATTAAAACGATTTTCTTGTGTTTTATTTCAATTCGAAGTTCTATACCTCTAAAAAAAACACCCATTACATACATTAAGGCGCCTCACAAAAAAAAGTTGGCCGGGTCCCCCTCTAAAAATAATCTTTGGTCTATGTTATGATGGTTCCCCAAATATTTCGGTTCTAACGATAGCCGTCAGCTAGCTAGCATGGTTCGAAAAAACCTCTAAAAAGGTTTACATTTTTAGAGGTTTACATAAAATTACATTTTGTGACTTTCGACACAAATTGGTGCTCTACCGATATTTTTGTGGGTAATAATAATATAATATAATATAATGTAATGTAATATATTTAATATAATGTAATATAATATAATATAATATAATATAATATAATATAATATAATATAACATAATATAATATAATATAATATAATATAATATAAAATAATATAATATAATATAATATAATATATAATAAAATTTGACACAATATGCGGAAATCTGAAAAATATTAAAAATAATAATTATGTATAAACTTTGCTGAAGACAAAAGCGCCCCAAAAGTGTGTTAACGACTGAAAAAATAATGCGCCCCTGAAGCAGGGCTTGCGTTTTGACAACTGTGGTCGCATCAAATTGGCGCGATTATTTATTTTTTCACTGAGAAGACTTGCGAACAGCTGATGATCGCTCAGAAATGTCAAAAAAGCACACTCTGTCTAGCTCGCTCAATTTACGAATTCGGCCACAGTTCACGTACACTGTATGTATAGACAACACCACTTCCTTATTTTTTAGTTCTTTGACGCAGCCAGATGATCGACTACATAACGTAGGTTTTTTTTTGTGGCAATTAAGAGCTTATTTTTTCTAAATTCGGATGAAATCTACAAAGAAAATATTCTTAAACAAGCAATATATAATATTTTAATTAAAAAAAATTAACCTGAAAGAATTAATTCGTCAATTTGTACGATTTCTTCCCTTTTGTTCAATTCAAAATTCCCACTTAGTTTCCCAAGAAGATCAGACACAAAAATATGGTAACTTTCAATTAAGTCATGAAAAGTCTACTCGAAAATTTACTAAATTTTAGACAAGCACTGCATTACTGGCAAACTTCCAATAATTTAGAAAAGTCAGTCAATTTAGATCAATTCGCACACGGCCTTAATCCAGCATTGAATCGGCTGCAAATGTACATGCCATGTCATCTGCAAATGCGACCGTTTTACCTATAAACTTTTGAGAGAATAGAGATTCAATATATATCAAAAACAGGACGGGACCCAAAACTGACCCTTGTGGAACACCTGAATTAACTTTAACAAAAGAACTATAATCTTTATTGATTTTTAACCTCTGTTTTCTATTCATCAAGTAAGAAGTAAACCATTTATGTATAGCCCTTAATCGCTTAATCCACAGTTAAACAACTTGTCTAACAGAATTTTGTGGTCTACTGTGTCAAACGCTTTGGTAATGTCCACAAAGATAGCAGCAGATAGTTTTTTATTGTTTATGCTTTGATATATGTTTGTGCAGAATGATAATAAGGCATCTTCTGTTGACAAACCCTGCTCGAAACCCAAATTGGCACTCACTGAAAAAATTAGTTTTATTTAAAAAAGCTATTACCCTTGTATTCATGGTTTTTTCATAAATGTGAGAGAACACTGGTTGAATAGATATTGGTATATAGTTATTAAGTTCTTTTTTGACACCCTTTTTAAATAGGGGAATAACTTCAGCTTTCTTAAGATTGTCTGGAAAGGTTCCAACTTCAATACTCACATTCACCAAGTGGCACATTATATCAACAAAATTATGCACTATCTTTTTTATAAAAATGTTAGAGTAACCTTGTTCTGTGTAAGCATTTGTATTTTTTAAGGACATAAGTTTTGTACATCTCTGACGGAAGAACAGGATAAAAAAAAATGCTTGAACTCTGTGAGCGTTCTGAACTTAAGCAAGAACACATTGATGTACTGTTATAGGAATGACATTGTAACCAATATTCAGAAAAAAGTTGTTAAAAGCATTGGCTCTAACTAATTGATTCGTAATAGCCTCATTATTTTCAATTATAGTGGGAATTTTATCTTTTTTTTAAACTGTTTTGTTTAGCAAATTATTCACAAGTTTCCACTCCTTCTTAACATCACCTTTTATTTGACTAAATTCATTGATATAGTAATTATCTTTACAAGCAGCCGTATCTTTTAAAATTTCTGTGCACATTTTTTTATATAATGTTTTGCGGACTTTAATAAAAAGGCTATATTTCCGACGGTTTTGGTCGTAGTGGACTACAATTTGGTAATTTAGTTTGTATGCCCACTATCGGCAACTTTACTAAACCTGGGTTGCCACATACCCGTATACCGCCCACAAATCAGTAAAAATGCTATATTTTCGAGGATTTTCGCCGTAGTAGGCTACAATTTGGTAATTTTGGTAATTACAATATGCTCATTGTCGGCAACTGTACTAACACCGGGTAATGTCCGTCTACTAGAAAACTGGGATGGGTATTGTATAAGGGAGTGTGGCTCCGCCCATACAATTAAAATTTTTAACATCTAATAGCTTTGGAAGTAAAATTAACAGTACTTACATACAAACTCAAAATGGAGTTACTATTTGGTGATGTCCTGCCACTGGGAAATTATAACGGGCAGTGGGAAATGACATGTCAAACTATGGGTCTAAGAAGAGTTTTGAATATACCTATTATGTTCCCATATAGTTGCAGGGTGCAGCAACGAGCACCGGGAAAAAGCTAATTATTTATACAAAATTAATGAACATTTTAAAATAGTATTTTGATTGAGTCTGTTATAACACTTGTCGAGGATTATGCTCTTTATAACCTATTTCTTACACTATTTCTAGCAGAACTCAAATAGAAGACATCTCCACGAACTAAAACTTATTTTTATTAGTCTAAAAGGAAGCACGCCACTGTTTATCAATATTCTCCATTTTATTTAATTTAACAATTACTGTAGGGTTCTACCAATTAGAGATATTTAAGATACTTTTTTGTTTTCATTCACTTAAACTCTTTTTTCGCCTCCATTGTTTATGCATGGCAGTTATTTTCTATAATTGTATAAAATGCCGCCAACTTGGCACAACAACGCAAGCGTTGGAGGAATTTCAACATCATGGTTGACACTTTTAACCCTTCAACATATGACATTGTTAAAACAATTTAAAAAAAGTGTTCCGCATTTCAAAAAACATACCATTACAAGGCTTAAAAAAGATTTTGCCTATTTTTGTTGCTTATACGTCCCCTCATTTCCTCAGTCCTAATGCATTATAATCCACACTTTGGTATGTCCTTAAAGCGTAAGCAAGTCTAAATTAACACAACAAAAACAAAACAAAAAAAAAAACAAAAAAATAAAGAAGAATACTTATTTAGGATTTTATTTGGCGTTATTTCCAGCGATTGCCGACGGCTTAGTTAACGTTTAAATTATATGTTTTAAACCAAACCAGGGACTACAGCAAAGCAAAAAATTCGTCTAATTATTATCAAATGCGAAGTTGACTTAATTCCGCATTTAAGGCACACTCCCACACACGCACACGCACACAAAAAGGATCATTTATTGTGTTGTATTAAGACAGAGATATACGCGCTCAAATAAAATGAACCCATTTGGGAACATAAGATTAACCTTTAATTTTTAGCCCAGGGTACTGACAAGCAAACCGAGTACCGAAAAGCTAAATGATTTTATTTTTCTTTTTTTTTTCTTTGTGTTTTTTGTTCTGCTGTCCTAAAATGTCCTTTGATTTTTAGGGATAAGTGCGTAAAGGCTAACGTAAAAATAACTTCCTACCGAGAAACAGGGTTTTCCGCGTTAGTTCTAATTTATATACTTTTTTGTTCGTTTTGTTTGGTACAAAAGGTAAGCATGTGCAACAAAATTAAGTGGTTGGGCAGAAGTTAGAAAAAAGAGGCTGAAAATGAGACAATATTTTAGTAGGGTTAGGAATAAATTGGTGTTGGACCATTACCTTGTGCCGCTTTAGATGGGTAGGATCAAGATTAGTTGCTTTAAATGTTTTAATTGCACGATTTGTGTTGTTTGAATGCGGAACTGTTTGATTATAGTTTAAAAAGGTGTGTCATTAACCTTGTGCCTCCAACCCAAATCTGTGGGACTGTAGACTTATGTTAGAGCTGAGCTTAATTGAGAAATTATTGCAGTTTAACTTGTGGGGCCTAAAATTAATGTATTTGGGAGCTGCCCCCTAGAGGGGAAAAAACAACTGATATGGCAAGTCTACTCAAAGTAATAACTATCCAGGCAATTAATAAAAATAGTCTAAGTTCATAAAGTTTAGAAGTTTATTACCACTCAAATAATGCTCTTAAGTTAGCGAATAATTTATCTATGAGAAATTCGTAAATTTAATTTTATAAGAGCTTTTAATATATACAGCTGATATTTGCAAGCTTTTCACAGTCAATAAGCTTTAATGTATTTAGCCTTTATGAGATGTGAATTAAATATTCAAAATAAATTATTAAAAAATTTAAATATAAAAGAAAAATTATTTTAAAAAATAACCAATATAACCCTTTTAATAATGTAAGCTTTTCCCTGTATCATCGTCATTACAATCCATTTCAGTATCAATTCCCTTTATTTAATTATACTAACCCGTTTCATGTATAATAATAAAGCCCAGCGGAGACACTGCCTATCAATTACCTAAAAAGAATCTATAGAATGACAACTCATAATAAATTAAATATTTTTTTGTTAGATTCCATAATATTTATTCATTTTTTTTTTTTTTTTTGTTTCTCTCCCCTACACTGAAAAAAAAAGTTAGCTTAAAATAAAACAATGTGTTCACAAAATGTGTTGTTAATTTGACTTTTATTTCATGTTTTTCAAAATTTTTAAATACATTTCCTCTTACTTTGACGAAATTTGTTGCAAGCTATTTTTTAAACACAAATATCGTCAAATTAATAACAATTGTCGTCAATTTTAAAACATTTTTTTTTTTAGTGTACCCTTGTTTTGGTGTTCGAAGATATGCAATTCAACGTGGGCGTAATCTGCCCACCTAAATGACATGATTTTACGAACACGTCAAAAACAAAAGGCAAGAAGAAGAGTAAAAGTAAAAGGTACTTACATACTACTATATTTTATACATATTTAGTAGGAGTAAGTTATACTTAAGAGGGAAGAGGAATTTGTTTATTATATCTTAAGTAGAAGAAAGGTAGTGTTAAGAACCAACAGGGTCTCAACGATTAATGTAGCGCAAGTCTTTAGTAGAACGCGCATTAATTGTTTAACCTACATATTAATGAAGTTTATGCAGTGTAAGCCAAACAACATTTAAACCATTCATAGTCGCTAACAATGCTTAGCATGCATTAATTTATTATGTTATTATTTTTCTTGCTTTGTATTTTATTGGTAAAATATCTTTTTGCTTAATTGTAATATTTGGTGTTATTATTGCTTAACATGTAATATTAAACTTTCACATTAATTCTTATGTAAATTGGAATTTGTATTATAAGCATTCTGTACCTATAAAAGGTTCAATCAATAAACATATTATTCATTACGTAAAACCTAGTCAAAGTGTTTTAAGTATTCAAGCCCTGCTTAATCGGTTTCAAGTGCCAATTAAGTGTTTTATCCAAAGCCCTGCTTAATTGGTTCCAAGTGCCAATTAAGTGCCCGTCTTTATCAATTCAAGTGTTGATAAAGGTTCTGTTGGAATCATCTAGGATTCCAACATTTTGGTGACCCCGACGTGATCGCGACACAGCCTTCAATCAAGTCAGCAGAAATATCGCTAGTGGACATCTATAGTCGTCATCAACATCAACATTATCAACATCGGTCTATTCAATCATGGCCAAGCTGCAAGAAGTTATTGAGAATCAACAGGCCACTGGCCAAGAAATTCAGCGAATCATCATAAATTTCAAAAAGGATTCATCCAGCCGCAAATCTTCAAAAACATATTTTGAGGATAAGCTTTCTCGACTTCAAGAACTCTTCGATAAATTTGAAGATCAGGACACAATTATAAGAGAACACTCCAAGGAACCACTAGATCTCGAGTATTTTTCTGAAGACTTTTATGGTAAAATAGCAACCATAGCTAAAAAATATATCAGTGAGTTTTCGATGATAATCGAGACTTGGCGTTCTGAGCACAACTTATCTCAAAACAATCAACCATCAGCATTGTCGGAACCGCAACAGAGCTATGACAATCAAAAGATACAAGCAACAGGTGCACCAGAAAACATTTCTACAAATGCAACAAGCATTATAAGAAAACAAGATGCCATTATTGAATCATTACAACGTCAACTGGCATCAATACCAACACAAATTGAACTTACTCACTCTCAATTTTGGGAGGTTAAGATTAAAATTATAACAAAACTCTGGGAGCAAGTCGAACAGCTACACTATTCGATTCACGGAATATGCCAAAATCCCACTGAATTTGGCTACAATTTAGAAGCATACATTGAGCTTGAGAACTGCACACAAACCAAGCTCATTGCTATGTCACACAACATAAAAACAATCAACGTATCATCAAATACAAATATCAATGAAACAAGTCTACCGAAAATATCAATACCTAAATTTGATGGAAATTACTTGAACTGGCGACAATTCCTTGATTTATTTAGCGAAATCATTCACAAGAAGTCAATGCCAAATATAACAAAGTTTTGGTATCTGAAGGCAAATCTATCTGGTGAAGCGGAAAGAATAATTAGCCACCTCTCGTTAACAGAAGAGAACTATCATACGGCTTGGAACCTTCTCAAGGATAGATTTGACAACAAACGAATACTAACAGAGTCTCTTATAAAAAAATTAGTGGAACAACCACAGTGCGATACAGCATGTGCCAATAACATTAAGCAGTTGCATGACGTCACCAGAGAATGCTTATTTGCTTTGCAGAATTTGGAAATAGAAACTGATTCATGGGATCCTTTGCTCATTCATCTGTTGCTGAAGAAGTTGGATAAGCAAAGTCTGATGCTGTTTGAACAATCACTGAGCAATCCTACCCAAACTCCGTCAATTAATTCGTTTTTGAAGTTTTTGGAAGGAAGATTCCGTTATTTCGAAGCAGTTAGCCGCAAAAATGTTCCATCACAAGGAAGACCAAATCAGGCAAATACATTTGTAACAACTTCAACCAGTAAGACTGTCGAAGTATCTTGCAAATGCTGCAAAAATGGGTCACATCCTCTCTTCGCATGCAGGCAATTCCTACAACTATCAGCAACTGATCGCATCAAGTTTGTTCAATCGCAACGACTTTGTACAAACTGTTTGAGAGCTGGGCATAAACAACAAGCATGCACAAGCAGAACCTGCAGCAAGTGCAACATAAAGCACAACACACTCCTACATGTCGATAGGGCAACACAACCGCCACCATCACCATCAGCCATTGTAACAATGCATCATCGTCGGTATCATTAAGCACATCGAGTAAACCAACACAAAGGGGTTACGTTTTACTCAGCACCGCACGAGTGATTCTGGAATCTACATCTGGTAGAACAATTGAATGCAGAGCTATCCTAGATTCCGGGTCACAAATAAATATCATCTCCGAGCGAATCATCAAGATATTAGGAATAAATTGCAAACAAACGTCTTTTAAAATTGAAGGAATAGGAGAGGGAACAAAAATTGCTCACAAAAGAGTGTTCCTTACACTAAGATCCAGATTAAATAAATTTTCTGCACCCCTTGAGGCTTTTGCGTTACCCAACATTGTGTCCGACCAACCAACACACAAGTTAGATTCATCAAATTGGAAAATTCCAGCAAACATAGAACTCGCCGATGCAAGGTTTCATCAGCCAGGCAAGATTGATGTCCTTTTGGGAGCAGAATTCTTTTTTCAAATACTGACAAGCGGAAAATTGAAAATTCATAATAATGGTCCAACTCTTCAGAACACAGTCTTTGGATGGATTGCCTTCGGAAAGATTGACAGCTCTTCACAACAACTGGCCACCTGCGGCATCGCTACTGAGAACGACGTAAACCTCAACAATCAGCTGAAGAAATTCTGGGAATTAGAAGAAATCGTCTCACCCTACGATAAGTTCACAGAATCTCAACGTAAATGTGAAGATCTCTTCAATTTACAAACAAAAAGAAATAGAGAAGGACGCTTTATTGTAAAGTTTCCATTCATGGAAGATCCTGCATTATTAGGAGACTCCATGCATATAGCCACTAATCGTTTTTATGCATTAGAAAAACGACTAGCACAAAAACCTCAAGTTAAGGCAGCGTACATACAGTTCATGCGGGATTATGAAACACTTGGTCATATGCAAAGGTTAGACAGAAATCTGATCTTGTCACCACATTTTTGTATACCACATCATTATGTCCTTAAACCAGAAAGTTCCACAACGAAGTTGAGAGTTGTATTCGACGCTTCCGCCAAAACCTCATCAGGCTATTCATTAAATGACATAATGTACAACGGACCTGTGGTACAAAGCGAGCTGTCTTCAGTATTGCTTCGGTTTAGAACTCCACGTTTTGTGTTTACCACTGATATTGAAAAAATGTACCGTCAAATACTTATCAACGATGAAGATCAACAGTTTCAAACAATAGTCTGGAGAGAGGATTCCAAGAAACAACTGAACTAATATCAACTTAAAACGGTGACTTACGGAACCAGGTCAGCCCCCTATCTTGCAACAAAGTGCTTACAACAATTGGCGACTCAGTTCTCCCACAATTTACCACTCGGATCAAGGGCATTATCTCACGATTTCTATGTCGATGATGGTTTGATCGGTTCAAACAGTCTAAATGAATTAATTGAAACCCAGAAACAACTCATCAAGATTTTATCAACAGCAGGTTTCAAATTGCAAAAATGGTGTGCCAATCATCCAAGTTTACTGCAAGGCCTTTCAATCAAGGATCAAGAAGTAGATTTAAATTTTGAGGATGAAGATAATGCAACAATCAAAACGCTTGGTCTTATCTGGCATCCAAAGGCTGACACGCTTCACATAAAGGTTATTCCGAAGGAAATCACTACTGTAACAATGAGAACTGTATCATCAGAACTGGCACGTCTTTATGATCCAATGGGCCTGGTTGCACCAGTAGTTGTAACAGCCAAAATATACATTCAAGAATTATGGCAATTAAAATTGACATGGGATGAGCCTGTTTCTACAGAATTTCGTGATAAATGGTTATCATTTTATCATAAGTTGCCAATGCTTAATGAAGTTCATTTTCCTCGACACATATTCAAAGGGCAAATTCCTCAATCAGTTCAACTTCATGGTTTTGCAGACGCTTCTGGAAAGGCCTACGGTGCTGTTATCTACATACGCTCGAAATTTCCCAACGGATCAATAACAGTCAACCTATTGTGCTCCAAGTCTCGAGTAGCTCCGATAAAAACACAGACTATACCCAGACTCGAACTGTGTGCAGCATTACTTTGCGCCGAACTCATGGCAAAAATAAAGAATGATCTAGAATACAATAATCATCCAACCTACTATTGGACAGACTCACAAATTGTCTTGTCCTGGCTTCACTCTTCTCCTGCAAGCTTTCACACATTTGTTGCAAACAGAATTGCAAAGATTCACGAGTTGACTAACAAACAGCAATGGTATCATGTACCATCAAAACAAAATCCTGCTGACGTGTTATCCAGAGGGATAATGCCAAATCAGCTGAAGACCTGCTTATTGTGGTTTCACGGACCTATTTTTCTGCATGGAGAAGAAACTGTCTGGCCATCACCATTTCGAGCAGATCTGAAAATAGACACAGACGAAGAAAGGAAATTCAAGAGTCACACATTAGTTGTCACCAACGCACCATTAGGACAAACTATCTATAACATCAATCACCATAACTCGTTCCGAACGCTTCAAAGGATTGTAGCCTTTATAATTCGTTTTCTCAAACACTTACAAGGAATACCACCTGGAAACGAACTTCAATTATCACCACAAGAACTCGATGATTCCCTGACTCTCATCATAAAGACAGTACAACAGTCGGAATTTAGTGAAGAAATCAAGTCATTATCAAAACACGAGCAAGTGCACAAATCAAGCTCATTAGCAACCTTGAACCCGTTTTTGGATGCCAAGGGAGTGTCGCGTCAAGAGTAGGAGGTCGCTTGGCATCATCGTCATTAAGTTACAATGCAAAACACCCAATGCTTGTTCCATACAACGACAAGATAATAAAATTACTGTTAAAAATGATACACGAAAATCATCTACATTGCGGACCACAAGCCTTGTTAGCTCACACAAGACAACAATTCTGGCCTATAAAGGGAAAAATAATGGCACGATCTATTGTTCAACATTGTGTACGGTGCAGTAAAGTCAAACCAACTCTACTCAACCAAGTCATGGGAGACCTACCCAAAGAAAGAATCCAACCTTCTCGACCGTTCCTCAACAGTGGTGTGGATTATTGTGGACCATTCGAAGTTCACTACAAAATTCGAGGAAAAAGACCCCACAAGGCGTACATAGCTATATTTTGTTGCTTCTCTACAAAGGCAGTCCATTTAGAACTAGTATCAGATCTAACAACCGCAGCTTTCATCGGAGCCTTAAAACGTTTTATGAGCAGAAGAGGCCACTGTATAAATATACACAGTGACAATGCAACGAACTTTGTGGGGGCAAGCAACGAACTGCGAAAACTAATAAATTCGGTTCACTCAGCAGAAGGTCAGGAAGCCATTATCAGAGAATGCAGCAACAAGGGCACAAAGTTCAACTTTATTCCTCCCCGAGCTCCTCATTTTGGAGGTCTTTGGGAGGCCGCGGTAAAATCTGCAAAGTATCTTTTATCAAGAAGTGTATCATCGGCATCTCTGACATACGAAGAACTTGAGACCGTGGTAGTTGAAGTTGAAGCCATCCTTAACTCAAGACCAATAATGCAAATGTCATCCGATCCAAATGACCTAACGGCACTTACTCCAGGACATTTTCTCATCGGAGAAGCACTTACCACACCGATAGACGTTACAGCTAAAACTAGGGACACCAGTTTGCCAACAAGGTGGAAAATGGTGACTCATCTCAAACAAGAATTCTGGAAACGATGGTCTACTGAATACCTCAATCAGTTACAGCAACGATCAAAATGGAGAAGTCGATCCCCAAACATTGAACTTGACACGTTGGTAATAATTAAAGAAGACAACGTTCCACCATTGAAATGGCCATTAGGCAGAATAATGAAGACGTACAAGGGGGACGATGGTTTTGTAAGGGTAGCAAAGGTAAAAACTTCATCAGGAATCTGGAAGCGTCCTATTCACCGGTTGGCTCCACTACCCACACAAGAAGAACCGACAACAAGCGTGAAAAGGGACGAGGCAGAGAGTACTGTTGAAGATATTCCATCTAAAAGAAGAAAATTCTCTATTGGAACTACGTTACTATGTTGTCTATTACTGTTACCAATTGTTCTAGCTGACCCAATCACAGTTACAAGATTCAATTCAACCCCAAGCATTCACTTTGAAGGCATTGGCACAGCAAAGTTAGTAACAGCTGAATGGAATCTCATCGCCTTCTTCAATTTGCACCCAATAAAAACTAATCTTGCTATCTTTGCAAATGGTACAACCTCCTTGAAACGACTTTGTAAGCAGTTAAACAAACTCACACAATGTGATCTGCTGGTTAAACAATATGAACAAGACATAGATCATCTTCAACGAAACAACCAATTATTTGCGAAGGGACGACAGAAGCGAGGAGCAATAAACGCAATTGGAAACATAGCAAATGCCTTATTTGGGGTACTAGATTCGACCTACGCTGAGGAAATGTCATCTACAATCAACAGTATTAGCGAAAATGAAGGTCATTTACTAACCTTGTTAAAAAACCAAACTTCAATCATTGACTCAACAATTAACATAATGAAAGAGGATCACAAAACAATATCAACAAGATTTCAACAGCTCGATGCACAACTTGATGCTCTCCGAAACACCATAAACAATGAACAGGAAGACAAGATACAACAGAATCGCTTTCAACTCTTTACTACTCTAGCAATTCAACTTACTATGTTAAGGGCTGACATCGAACAAATACAGGCAGCCATACTTGATATATTAACAGACATTCATCACGGTAAAATTCACCCATTATTATTATCACCATACCAACTTAAAGAGGAAATCATCAAAATCAAAAATCATTTGCCGTCAACACTTCAACTACCAACTGATCAAGATAATTTATTAACCCTTTACAAACTCATGAAAGTTGTTCCAGGATTAACCGAAGATCACATTTTGTTTAACATTCAAATTCCACTGAGTGATCAAAGCGAATTCGAATTACTCAACCTAATACCCATTCCACATGTGGTCAACAACACAATAACAACAGTAAAAATCTCAACGCAGTACTTGGCCATCTCTCGACACCGGGACAATTATTTTCCAATGAACTCTACCTTGTTGCAGCTATGTTTACCAATAACTATCAATAAATATTTATGTCCACATATCCAGACGGTATATAATTATGGCTCTGGGATCAATTCCTGCGAAGTCGAACTGTTCAACAATGCAACTAAGGTCAACTGTGAAATAACAGAAATTCATGACAGCTTGATATGGAAACAAATGAAAGGGTCCAATCAATGGATATTCGGTGCTACTGTTCCAACTCGGATGAACGCCGTTTGCGGATCTGAATCTTCACAAGTCACACTTGTTGGTTCTGGAATTCTCTCACTAAAATCAAACTGCATGCTTAAAAACAATCAGTTAACGGTCCACGGTCTTCAAATAGTCAACACTACTCAACAAATTTCAAACACCAGCCAATGCACTTCATAAAAAATATGAGCCAATACATATTTAAGGTCGATCAGCTAGCAGCTCTTCACGAACAATTGGTTAAACAAAGTATTTTCGAGTTGCCTCATCGAATTCAAAGGAATGACAAACATCACTTTGCAGTTGGATATTCATCACTCGTCATCGGCATTGCACTTCTAGCTGGAGTAATATGGAGATGGAAATCAAAGTCAAAGGCTACAACAATAAGTGTACCTGAACCACTTCCCCGTCATAAGAGGGCCTTCGATGTCGTTGTCAGTTAAACTTCGTTCAACGGGGCGGAGAATGTTAAGAACCAACAGGGTCTCAACGATTAATGTAGCGCAAGTCTTTAGTAGAACGCGCATTAATTGTTTAACCTACATATTAATGAAGTTTATGCAGTGTAAGCCAAACAACATATAAACCATTCATAGTCGCTAACAATGCTTAGCATGCATTAATTTATTATGTTATTATTTTTCTTGCTTTGTATTTTATTTGTAAAATATCTTTTTGCTTAATTGTAATATTTGGTGTTATTATTGCTTAACATGTAATATTAAACTTTCACATTAATTCTTATGTAAATTGGAATTTGTATTATAAGCATTCTGTACCTATAAAAGGTTCAATTAATAAACATATTATTCATTACGTAAAACCTAGTCAAAGTGTTTTAAGTATTCAAGCCCTGCTTAATCGGTTTCAAGTGCCAATTAAGTGTTTTATCCAAAGCCCTGCTTAATTGGTTTCAAGTGCCAATTAAGTGCCCGTCTTTATCAATTCAAGTGTTGATAAAGGTTCTGTTGGAATCATCTAGGATTCCAACATTTTTTTAGAAAGAGTACGTTTTAAAGTGGATTTAGACATGGATGATAAATAACAATGGCTAATACTATTAAGGCTGTGTGCGAATTGAACTAAAATTTAGGAAATGACTTTTCTTTTCATTGGAAATTTCCAGCCCTGCAATAATTTAGCAAAACAGCTGATAAAACTGTGCGAAAACACATTTGACAACTAAATAAGCAGCCATGTTGTACGTGCTTTTTAATATTTATTTCTTTGGTAAAAATGAATAATATAAGTGAAAATATTATTCTTGTGGTTGAATTGAAAATAAGTCTGTTTAATTTATACCGAAAGCGACGAGAATTGCTAAGGCGACGAAGAACACGTGTAGGCCGAGAGGTACAATTTGTCCAAGTTTGACTAATGAATTTTTAATCCCAATTCAAAATATTTCTTTACCTTTTTTCAGCGAGGACTTTATTGCCTTGATGGATATTCGTACAAAAATTTTTCAAGCTGTGTTACGTAAAAATAATAATGTTATAAAAATACATTTTCTGCCTGACGATTGCTGGTTTAGAGGAAGTCATGCATTATGCCGAAGGCTTTCTCAATACTCAAAGAGGTTGGAAGCATTTCTTTTATGTAACCGTGTTTCTTTATTGGCTTGGTTGCGGCGCAAGCTATCGGGTCACTGGAGCATCTTTTAGCATTTCAAGATACACTGTGCGGGACATTGTGCACAAATGTCTCAAAGGATTTTTAAATTTGATGCTGAGGGTTGTAAAATATCCAAGATTAGATCAATACCCTGAAATAAGTGCTAAATTTAATCGACGAGCTAGAACAGAAATATTCGATGGTGCTTTAGGAGCGTACATGGGAACCATCGTTCCCATGTACGTATTGATGTACCTATGCGATTAAAAGACCAGTATATGAATCGCAAAGCATATACTTCTATACAACTGCAAGCCGTGTGTTCCAGTATTATGGAGTTTTTTAGCGTTTTTTGTGGATATCCTGGGTCTGTTCACGATGAGTTCGTTTTAAAAAATAGTCATCTGCTTAAAGCCCCAATCTTTCCGCCTTCCGGTTACTACCTTTTGGGTGATACCGGCTATAAATGTCGAACTAACCCGATAGCTATCTTAATGCCATATAAAAGAGTTGCCCAACTCACCGCCCGGCAAAAAAAAATTCAACAAACTTCAAAGTAAGGCCCGAAGTGTCATCGAATCAGCTTTTGGAATGTTAAAAACACGTTGGCGTTCCATTTTCAATAAAGTTCTGTGCTTAAAAATAACAAGGTGTGTGGAAGCAATTGCAGTAGCATGCATATTGCATAACATTTGTCTTAATGACGGGTTCGATATGGGGCCTTATGAAAGTTATGAATCACCCGAACCAATCAATATTGATGAGTTGGAAAACGAAAATCCTGATGCCATTGTATTTCGTGATAGAATTGCTAATTTCATCTTTATGTAAATAATGGAAAACATGTATGTAATAAATACCATGATTTTTAAAAAAACGACAATTCTTTCATTTTTAATTGAATCTTAAAGGGTTTGAAGGAACCTTTGAACTTCTAAGCAAAAAAGATACATGAGATACAAAAAAAGGAACATGATTTTTAATTCATCGACAAAAAATCATCCAATTCTGAATAAGAATTCAACAAATCACACACCCTCTTTAAAAGTGACACAACTCAAAATTTTTAAATTTTCAGGACAGTCAAAACTCCATTAGCAGCCGATGGAGATGTGTGCATTACGAATTGATTTATATTAAAAAGTCAAAATTGAAAATTTCGAGTTGTGTCACTTTTGAAGAGGGTGTGTGGTTTGTTGAATTCTTATTCAGAATCGGATGACTCTGCATTAATGTTAAAGTGTAGAGATAAGAACTTGTTGAATCCTCTAGCTGCTTTTCGAACTTCCTTGTCGGTTTTAAGAATAGACGTGTGCAATGCTTCGTTCGGTTTTTGCTTTTTTAAGGTATCAGTACGAAATCTTGCGTTACTGGATGAAGTTGGAGTTGAAGACATAGCTCGCATATCTGAACTTGTCTCTGATATTTCATCTGGCGGAGAGACATCTTGCTCTTCCGCTATTTTTTCGCTATTAATAACCAAAAGAGGTTTGAAGTTGTGGCGTTGAGAGCAATAGATGTGAAGCTTCTCAAAGTGCGGCCAGCTTGTTGCAATTTCACGACCCTCCGTACCGGATCCAGTAGGCGGTTCTTTGATCTGCTTATATTTTTCTGTGAGGTTAGACCATTTTTTTCTCAATCGGATCCAGTCTTCTCCAACGCCACACTTTTCACCAACACGTTCCCAAGCATCTCGTATGTTTACCACCTTACTGGTGAATAAATGGTCCAGCTCTATTCTGGCGTCTATAAACCGCTCGGTTTGAAGATCAGACCCTATAAGTAATTAAAATAAGACAGCTTACATCTTATTCGACATTTTTAAAGGCCAAATGTTCCGCGAATGCAAACGCTGCATGTTCTGAGAATGCAGACTCTGCGATTCAACCAGATAAAAAATATACATACACCTTTCATTATATCTGCGCTTCCTGTCAACTTCCATAGCTGAGCTTTAGTTAAATTATTTTATTTTATTTGATTTATTTTACCTTTATAATTATAATTTTGACTGTCTTGTTTTCTTGCTTTATTTTTTCATGTTTTGTGAGCTGTCAAAAATATGAAACAGCGTAAAGTTGCCACATGATTGAGATAAAATACACAAATTATTTTTATAAATATGCAATGCATTCTCACTAAAAAAAAAAGACAGAAAACTACCTAAAAATAACAATACAAATAAATGTCTGCAAATGATATGTCTATTAATATTATTTATTACGATTTATCCATATGTTATATGTTTTTAACCCCTTTACCTGGTTAAAAAGTCCCACAATTTTTCCCACAAAAAAGGAGAAACAAACTAGTGGCACCTTGCAATTTAGATTCATTTAGGTAGCTCGAAAATTTATTTAATTTTAGACAAGCACTGCATTACCGACAAACTTCCAATAATTTAGATTTAGGTACCAATTTAGATCAATTCGCACACAGCCTAAATATTCTGCAGCATCTGTTTATGGGTTCATTTTATGCATAAATTGTATAGTGCTGGTATTTATTCAAAAGTCTAGTATGCCTAGTTCGCCTGACTGGGTCAATAAAAGTAATCTTAGTAGATATACGTTCAGTGTTGATAACTCCAGTTATTACATCAAAGGTGAAGCATGAGCTTAGAAATATTCTTCTTGATGATAAAGGCATTAAATTCAAAAGGCATTAAGGTCTTTGTTCGTAAGGCGGCAAGTTACTGAAATCACGAGGGTCGAAGGAGTCTCTTAGTGCAAAAAGCAGGAATTGTTTTTTAATTGATTCGAATCTTTCACTATGTACCTAAAAGGCCGGATTCCATATTATGCAGGCATATTCAAGTAGTGGGCGTACTATAGTACAGTATAGGGTCTTAGTTACCCACAAATTTTTAAATTCCTTTGCTCGTCTCTTTATGAATCCAAGCTGCTTACTTGCCCTTACAGTTATTATTTGCTAAACTCTTATGGGAAAAGCTTATAACGTAGCATTTCTTTACATTGAGGTAGAGCTTGTTTTGATTGCACCAGTGTTTCAAAGCGAGCAGTTTCGTCTGCATGAAACTAACATCGATTTCCGACGTAATGACATGGTATAATTTAAGGTCATCCGCATACATCAGATGTATTGAAATCGGATAAGTCTGAGATGAAGATATTGAAAAGAAGTGGACCAAGGTGACTGCCTTGTGGAACTCCGGATGAAACATACATTTTTTTCGACAAGATACCTTGGAACTTAACCCCAATTCGTTAAGTTCCAAGGTTTCGTAGAGATAGAATTTTAATCAATTTAATAAAGAATCTGATATACCAAAATTTTGCAATTTTTTAATAAGAATAACATGATCGACCCGATCAAAAGCCTTACTGACGTCAGTATAGACAACGTCTACTTGGTGTCCTTTCTCCATTGCAGTAAGAACATCCGAGACCAAAATTGTAAGGTTTCTTGTGGTTGATCGGCTTCTACGAAAACCATGCAGTTGATCATTTAGTAGTTGATTAACAAAGCATGTCAGTTTTTCCCCTATAATTTTCTACCAACCTCTTATCTCCTTTTTTATGTATCGGTATAAGATAGGAAGATTTCCAGTTCGATGGAAATAACCCTAGATTCAAAGATTTATTAAAAATGATATGTAATGGCATCGTAAATTGCTCAACACATTGAACCAGTAAACATGAAGGTATTAGATCTGGACCAGGAAGCTTGTTAGGATCAAGATTATTTATGGCTATATGAATCTCCTCCAGAGTTAGACTGATATCGTTGACTGAGGGTTGTGTGTTTCTACGGAAAGACGGAGCTGGAGTCTGAGTTGTTGCAACACCAAAGACATCAGCAAAATTATCAGCAAAGAGATTTCAGATCTCTTGAGGGTTGGAAGAAACCACGATACCTTTAAACATGGATGTGGGATAACCGGCTGATTTTCGTTTGACATTTACGAAATCGAAGAATTTTTTGGGTCCCTGATAATTTTCTCTCCAATTATATTTGTGTAAGATTTATATGCTTCACCCGACTTAATAGAGAATTCTTTCGATAGTTCCTCATATCTTTTCATTACATCATCACTGACATTGATGTTGATGAACTGTTCTTTGTCCTCTGGTGTACTGTGATGTATACACGGTTGCAAAGGCTCGGTGATGCTTTTTTTAATGGCATCATTTTATAAATCACCGTGATGAAACGCAACGCTAACGCGGCGCATCACTTGGATTAAAAATTTGCATTTTATTAATCACGACGTTATTGCGTTAGCTATGTTACGTTACCACGGTGAACTGTCAGTCAACAACAGTTAAGGGTTGTCACATGTAAAATAAAACTAGCATCATTATTGCAAATCTTTGAAAAATTTAACATTCACCAAATTCTGACTTGTTGGCAAACAAATCAGCTGTTCTCTTCAGTCATCATTAAATTGAAATTGTAATATAAACGCCAAACACTGGCGTACCATTTGCTTCCTGCGGTAATTTTTTTATTTCTTTTAGCAACTTTTCGAACTGTTGGTTCGAACTGTTGAAAGTTATAACCCTTGCAATGCCAACTTATTCGTTCTAACGGCAGCTCAAGAGCAAGTGATGAAAGTGACAGTTCAAGTGAACGAATTTCAAGTGCAGCGTTTTATAAAATGCGAACTTTGTACTGTTTTCACTACGCTATTGCGTTACTTAACGCTGAAGATCACGGCGTGAAGCGTTGCGTTTTATAAATTGCGAATTTCAGCAACGCAGCGTGAAGTGATGTGCAGGGATTTATAAAATGATGCTATAAGCAAAAAATAATGCACAAGGGGTTTTTTTTGCAAGGGCGTATTATTTAACAGACAATAAAGCTTGGCAGTTTTGAAAAATTTTTGTTTCATCCATCAGCCTACATTA
The DNA here is from genome assembly GCA_943735915.1 of Pherbina coryleti. Taxonomy (NCBI): domain Eukaryota; kingdom Metazoa; phylum Arthropoda; class Insecta; order Diptera; family Sciomyzidae; genus Pherbina; species Pherbina coryleti. Next base: position 48,625,695 of record OX030948.1, on the reverse strand, counting down.
TAATCTATTTAAAATCGTTTTATTAAAAAAACAAAATATCGTTATTTATAATTTCTCGAAAATCGTTAACGATACAAATTATCGCCTCGATATCGCAGCGAATCTTTTGGTCAACTGGGAAGTTCTTCAATAAATGTCTGCTTTAAATTCAAAGTTAAAAATATATGAAATAGATTTTGTAAAACTCCGCTCCAGAAAATTACAACATCATTTTGTCCTGTCTCAGTGGTCAACCTTTTTTAAGAACAAAATTTTGTTTTAATTTCATGGTTTCTGCCTTCTGGCTTCAGAGTTGAAAGATGATCTATGAGACACTTACAAATACATGGAAACCTAAGGACTGCTTAAGGATAACTTGTTTAGATTACACAAGCACTTCCTGGATGGCACACACTTTTTTCATGAAGAAACACAAACACACTTACACATACACAAATTAACTTAAACTACCATAATAAATCAAAGATACAAAATTTAGACAAAAATCCAATTACTAATTGAATCTGCACAAAAACCTTTATTATTCCACTTCAGCACTAGATCTGATGCATTTGTGTGATTAGGGAGCTTACGGTTTATGTATATATCATATAAATGTATACATTGTATATATGTACTAGCATACCCGTACCCAGCGTTGCTTGGGAGTATAAATATGATATGAAAATATATTTCGAATGAAGACCCAAGACTCATAGTTGAATAAATAAGGTTGTCTCGTGGCTGATCGTACTCTCTTTTCAGTACCCATAATTGTCAAAATCTATGAAAAGCAACAACAACAACTTCAACGGCTTTTCATGTTATTAATTTTCGTTTTCAGATTTTGTATGAGATGTCAAATTCGATTTGACATTTATGTGAACTCGCTCTCACCCATGGTATAATAATATAAGGTAGTATTGGCAGTTGCTTGGGCAACGACCATCTATCAAAAAAAATGTCTAGAAAGAGAGCGTTCAATTATTTCTTATGTTTTCGCCATTGTTTATGTCTCAGCGCTTGCAAATAACCAAACATTTTCTTACAAAATATTGCCTATTTTATTTAATTAATAGTGAGTTATCATTCCTAGAACGAAAATAATTTGTAAACTTAGTGTTATTAAGTGCAAACATAAAAAAAAAAGGTTGAAAACGTTTAAGTGCAGCAACCTCAGCAGCTGCAGATGCATGTGGACGAAATTGAAGAAGTTTTCAATTAAAATTAAAACACCACGGCTGGAAAACGTTAAACACATATCACACATAATTTTTTCACAACTTTCATTATTATAATTGTGTATTTAACGCACATATTTTGCGGAGTTTATTTATTTTTACATTCGTTTAATTCTTGTTGCACGAACAACTGTTTTTGACAGATGGTCGTATCCTTGTTGCTGAGAAAATCTATACTTGTCAATGCTACCTGTATAATTGTATCATGGCTCTCACCCATGCGACAACCTTATTTATTCAACCATGCCAAGATTGAAGTATCAGATGCAATCGACATAATTCTCTCGAAATCCTGTATAAATTTGATTTTTTTGTTTTTGACATTTTTGGTGTAGTTTATATTATTTTTTTAACACTTAAATAAATTTTTGCTTAGATAAACTAAAGTGTTCTCTTTATATCACTTTCACTTTTTATCAATTGCAATTGCAGTGATATTTATGAATTCAACAAACCTCACAATTGAAGAACGAAATTGACTGATATCAAAAATAAATACGATTGTCAGATTAACCAAAGAGACAGAATTCTATTTCTAGAAATATCCATGGTAGAATTATAAGGTAGGGCCGAGTCGCTCAGTGCCCTCACGCGTCAACGAAGAGTGGATAATAAAAAGGTTGGCTAATTGTCAAAATGGCGAAGTTCGTAGAAACCTCAAATGAAATAAAAATATTATGTTTTCAAGTTGTAAATAGTGCGTGTTAAGTTTGTGTTCATTTGAGTGGAAATATTGTAAAAACATTGTAAATAAATCTATAAAATGCCGCAGAAGTGTTAAATTTGAAAAAAAGCTTGTACAAAATTTAACCTAAAATCAACTGCGAAAGATGAATATAAAGAAACTCGAGATTAACAGCTGATTTTGACAACCCCCCTTTTTTCTGCTTTCTACTCCATTCGTCTCCGAGTCGGCCCTACCTTATAATTCTACCATGGAAATATGTATGTTTATTAATTGCTATGCTCTTAAATTTCTCCAGAATTGAAAGCAATTTTCGAGTTAAAAAAACTGGGCAGTACGAATCAAGTGTATCGTCACTTTTTCTCCCTTTCTCTTCGTCGCTCTTTGGTCAAGAACTGTAGAAATTGCTTTAACTTTTTGACGGATGTAAAAGTGATAAAGGGAAAAGCTTTTGAGCATAAATTTTTGAGAAACATTTCTCTGATATAAAAAGCTTTCTTAAATTCGCAGGTGGCAAACGTGCGATAAAAGAAATATTTCTCTTCGCATTTACTTTTAGACGCTCTTGTTATTTATTATCAGCTGGCGAACATGCGCTGTAAGAAATTCTATAGAAAATGTTTTAACAGTGCATAACAAATGAATTAATTAAAATTAATGGCTCATTTTTTTGTGTTCAGCTTTATTCTAAAATTCTGTAAAATTTATCCCAATCTATTTATTGGATTATTGAACTCAGTAGATATTGAAACAAAAAGAGTGGCACGCAAATAAATACGATATATTGGGCTTATGGCTACACTGTAGCAGGAATAAACTGAGTGCAACTATCCACTCAAGAGACCACCGCGGTGAGTTGTAGAATCTCACATCTCTCTCTCTCAACAAAGAGCTTAAGCTGTTGTTTGCTGTTATTTCGTGCTGCTTATACAATGGCAGCATGAATTAAAATGCATGAATTCTTAAATAATTAAATAAAAAGATTTACCAAAAACGTAGTACCCAGTAGCAGGGTCGCTTATTATAGCAATTGAATAGTGAAAGAATTATTAAAATCGGTTCAGCATTTACCCCTTGATTGAACGATGAAAATTCGAGAGAACCCTTTTATATAATAGTATAGATATATTAAGGTGGTCCTATGTTGTATGGAACTAAAAAAGTGTCTTTATGTGTGGGACATTCTTAACACTCCGTTACTCTAAAAATAATCTTAGAAAAATGAACGTAAAGAAGAATGAATCTTAGATTTGAGTTTGATCGAAGAACATCTTGAGGTGCAACAACAAGCTTTTGTTGGTCATGAGAAAAAAGTGCTATTCTGAAAATAAAAAACCCAATTTATTTTTTTAAGTTAATTTCCAAAAAACATTGGTTTGCACCTCCTTTTTCAATTAATTTTTATTTAAATAATTTTTTAATTTTTTCTGATCAAACTTTTTCTTCTTTAAAAAAAATCGCAAAAATGCAAATATGACGGTACTTCACAAAAGAATGTAGTGGAAATATTTTCTGAAACTATGATAAATACTACAAATATTGGCATAAAAATTGGTGGGATTACGTTAAAGAGCCTTACCGTTATTAAATTTTTGTTAGAAGTGCAACTTTTCGAACTGGTCGAGTTTGGATATTTTTACACAAAAAATTTCCAAAACTCCAAAAATGTAAATTTTTAATAATTTTTTTTTTTGCCTTAAACATAATCTTGACCTATAATATACAGGGTTTTCCAATAAGAGGTGTTATTGTGAATCGCCCGCTATTGTGAATCGCTCACTTTTAAAGCTTTTATTCTTTGACATTTGACAAGTAGAAACTACGCCATTACTAAAAATGGAACGATACACGCTTCAACAACGCATTGAAATTATTAAAATTCACTACAAAAACCATTGGCTACGTGCCACACAAGCAACGAAACCATTGATCTTTTACGGGAAAAGTTTCCGGACCGTGTTATCTCTCGAAGAGGTGATCACAATTGGCCACCGAGATCTTGTGATTTAACACCTTGCGACTTCTTCCTTTGGGGCCACGTGAAAGATAAGGTCTACGCCAACAACCCAGCATCGATTGAAGACCTCATAGATGGAATTCGTGAGGCTATCGAAGACATAGGGCAGCCACTTTGCGATTTGGTTATGGAAAATTTCATGAAAGGGATATTGTCCTGTAAGCACCGTCGTGGTGGCCATTTGGCTGATGTTGTTTTTCATTATTAACTACATACCTTCCTCTTTATTATGAAATAAACATCCGATAAATTATCTCAAAAAATTGCATTTTCCTTTGAATACCAAAATAACACCCTTTATTGGAAAACCCTGTACATAAAATTAAAAAAAACCCTAACTTCAAACTTGACTTTTTTATGAAAAATCCCAAATGTCCCTTTTTGATGCACAAAAAAAAATTTGAAAAAATTATTTCGCACTCGTAGTGCCTTGAATTCTATAAAAATATTTTCGAGTCTTGAGCAAAACAATTTTGGAACTCCAGGGTTTCCATACATTTTAAGGTTTGGATTTAAGGTTGGATTTAAGTTATTTTTACAAAAAAAAAAAATCCACAAAAGTTCTAAAATGCATAATTTACAACTTGTCACTTGACTTATTTTGGAAAATCCTTACCATTTTCTGTCCTATAGACAATAATTCACCAAGTTAAACGGACATACTTTCTCATGATACTATACTTCAAACGGACCGGCAGAAAAATCAAAAATTTTTAATTCTCTTCAAGATGGCGGATTAGCTTTCGAATGATCCCACATGTTCTATTTTTTTTTTTTTGTTTTATTTGCGAAGGGGGAACTGCGCCACCGCACAGTATGAGATTTTGCCAATCTGGAGGGACTTAATGCAAAAAAAAAATATGCTTCAAATTTAATGATTTTTGGGTAAATGTTAGCAAAATGTCCCTTTGTTACGAATATCAACACAAAACAGAATGAAAATGAAAACATCATCGAGATAACGGTAATCAAACACGTGCTATTGAAAAACGAGTAAAAACAAGTTTGACTGCTTAATAAATTCGCAAGTTTGAAGCGATCAGAAGTGAGTCGTGAGGGCATTGTTTTTAAAAAAGTTTTTTTTCTTAAATTATAAATAGTTTGAGCATAACTTTTTCAATAATAATTTTTAATATTTGCTCTGGAATATTTTATTTAATTTACTTCATCATGCGCTAATAAATAAGAACATTTTTAAAAATTGCGTATGTTTCATAAGTATACTGCAACTTTTATATTCTATTGTGTTCCACGTTCTTACCATATAGGTGATAAGCGTGTGAAGTCCCAAAACTGATCTGAAGAAAAAAAACTTGCAAAAATTTTGCACAAAGGCCCAATTTTTGACCATTGGGTGAAATATCGCGGGAGACACTATTTGATGTTTGGTTAAGGAACATCAAGTCTGTAGGACTGGAATCGGTTTAAAAATGCGTTTAAGCAACTGCTGGACGAGTGCAAACAATAATTTACTGAGGGAAATTTGTCAGACGAAAGTATTTTTTCTATATCGTTGATATCTTCAACTATGCTCAACAATTGTAAAGGGAAAAATGAGGGAAAATAAAGTTAAAGTATCTGATAGGAAGTAGGAAATTCAAAATAAATTTAAACCTGAAATGAGCCTTTTAATGGATATGCCAAAACAAAAACCGGCAATAAAAATGACGGCAACTCTGCCAGAAGATTTTTTAAAGACGCAGAAAAAACTTACGTGGATACTCCATTAATATAAATGCGTTTCAATGCTACACGAAAGAAACCACACAATTTTATCTGTCCGAATATTCGTGGTTCAACATGCCAGTAACTGTGCATATAATTTTGTACCATGGAAAGGATATAATCCATTTCTGCATTCTACCTATTGGCAATTTTTCCGAAGAAGTCCTGGAGTCCAGGTAAAATATACGTAATTACCGAGAATTGTACACTAGGAAAACATTACGAGTTAATACATAGGCTGCTTATTTAATCCGACCCATTAATATGTAGTATACGTTATTACACACGCGGAGCTTTATCCACGGAAGTGGTTGCATTGTTATCGGATCATCAAACTTTCGAAGAATGTTCTGATTCAGACTAAATTTTCAACTTTATACCATTTTACGTTCTTCTTTGACAAATAAATAAACTATGCAAAATAAACAAAAAAGTGAAATATTAAACAAATAATCCCTTTGTTTAAGTCCACAATGATTGTTTTTGGTTTTTTATTTTTATTGGCAGTAGCTCTCTTATTTCAAATTGGTATTACAACTAATATTATAATGTTTTTCAAACAAAAACAGGGGGATTTGTATGGGAGGTGGGAGTAGTTTTTGTCCGATTTAACTGATATTTGGACATAAATTCATCATGAACAATAAAAGTAAAAACACCAAATTTCAAGTCGATATCTTTCAAACTACGGCTGCAATTGAAATAAGTCCCTCCAGATTGGCAAAATCGCACACTGTGCACCGTGCAGGTACTAAACCTGACCCTCCGCATTGAAACTTCGTCCCTTTGTAAGCCCCGAATACCGCCTCAAAGCATGACTTCACGGGGCATGGGAACAGCACTAAGATGAAAACTGAATGGCTAATAATCGTCGTTTAAGGGGATAATATTAAGCCTCTGCACGAATGCCCTCGTTTTTTCTACAACAGTAGATCCAACAGTGCAGAGTTCAGAGCTTAACAGAACTCTGTTAGTTAAGCAGAGCGTATCCAAGTCATTTAATGACAACAAACAAACACTGCAGGGCACTCGTCAGCTTTAAATCAAACCATGTTCGCCATTTCCTTTAACACAACACAATGATGTAATTATTTCTACCATTGGTAAATAGAAATTTTATTTTTACGAATTCGGTGCCTGGGCGAACACTAGGTAAAAATGGGTCGCTGAATCCCAACTCGTTGTCAGAATTTCAAAATTATGAAATTATCAACAATTTTCAACACTTCTTCTCCCTAATCTTATTGAATAATTAATAGGAAAATCCCTTTTTTGGCTTTTTAAATATGCATCTAATGATTCTTTGCAAGAAAATATTCTACATTTTCTGAAACCTAAAGAATACAACATAACTCCAGCGTTCTGCTGTTGCTTACATTATTTTCTTTTACTTACATTACTTGTTTACATTACTTAATGAATTTTTCTTTGTCGAATCGTGCATAACATTGGTTCGGTTTTCGTTTGTTCTTGTTCTGCTCAAGCGACGAGTGCTCTACGTAGTGTTATGCTTGATTTCATTTATGAGAGTAAAACATAGCATATGCTTGCACCACAAACGAGTGTTTTGAAACGCATTTCAAGCGCACTCGTTCAGAGGTTTAGTAAATAGACGTGAAGTCCTCTACTGATCATACTTCTTTCCCTAGTAACTTTCTTGCAAATGGACGCAATGTTATTGGCCGTCAGAAGCGTCTCATCCACGAGAAGATCGATGGGTATCGATCTTGCTAGGACTAACGCTGTATCTTCGGCAACTGTTCTGAAGGCACAACAAATATACCCTGAGTGCGCCGAGTCTTTAAACAGATTCAATACCTCGCCCATTAAGAATTCGTCTTCAATGCTGACGCCCATACTGTATCATCGGTAACAGGCTGCATCTGTGGTTGCTACATCACGATGGATATTACTACATTAAGCAGTAATTTCCTGCACGCTTGTTTGGGGCCTCTCGTACTAGGCATTATCTTCGATAGGGTCATACATGCGTCGGATGATTTTTTGTTGGCATACTGGATACGCTGTTTAATTGTTAATCGGGAATCAATCATTACACCAAGGTAATTAATAAATGCCTTTGATTGCACCACCGTCCCGTTAACATTGGTACTTGCAACTTCCATCTTTTTGCGGCTGCTTATGAGCACCGCCTCAGTTTTATGTTCGGCTAGACAAAGCCCCACTGATAAAAGCCAGGTATAGATGGTTCCAATTGCAACACTAATGACCGCTTCGACTTCTTCGAGGTGTTTTGCAGTTGCCACAACCGCTAGGTCGTCGGAACTGTGGGAACTGTGAGTCTAAGAACGCCATCGTGCATAACGTTCCATAGCAGGGGGTCTAGGACCGCAGTAGTAGTACCTTCTTCTGGCTTGATGGCGTTGGCTGCGTGCTTCAGCGATTTCTGTGGACCACCAGTACATAGGCTCGTTGTGGTGCTTGGTTGGTACAAGCCCTTTTCAGTACCGCTATTGTTTGCCTTGCCATATCCTGCGCTGTGCCAGTGAGGTTAATATCAGCCATCATTGCTGATCCCACATGTTGTCAGACTTAGTATGTCCCCATGTTGGAAGGCGACCTTATCAAAAGAGAAATAAATTTATGCAAATAAATGGACGTAATGAGTGAGCGGGCAATACAGAAATGTTTTTATTATTAATTAATTTTATTTAATTTCATATTTTTGTTTTTGCTTTTGTGGTTTTTGAGGTTTTACTCTTGTTCAAAAAAATTTACTGTAGCACTTCAGTCGCGGAGATATAACTCCATGCAACTTTTTTTTTATTGTTGTGGCATTTTTACTGCATTTAGACACCTTATTGTCGTGGCTCCAAAAAAATTTTTTCATTTTCGTTATGAGGTCAAAGAAGTATTTTTTGCTGTCTTATAGCTTAGTTTTTTGTAGCTCTTCTTCTCAGCGAGCAATAATTCCATGCAACAATATTCCATTTTTGTTCCATAAGATTCTATATCTGCGGCCTGACGACTATCGTAAGGCTAAGAACAAATTGTTCATTTGCTTTTAATAAAATTTACCGTAGCGCATATACTCGATGTGTAATAATTTCATGCAACGCCGATGCATTTTGAGAAAAATGCCTTTTTCAACTTTTTTGGAAAACTGCGTGGTAAAACGTAACGTTGTCACTTCAAAAGAAATCTCTTTGACCAACAAAAGTTTGTTGTGGCACCTCTAAATCTTCTTCGATCGAACTCATATTTGAAATTCATTACTTTTTCGAGTACCGGAAACTTTTTATGGGTTGTCCCGAATCATATTAGCATTTTCATATTAGAATAAAGACCACCTTAATATATATACTTCAATAAATATATGTGAATATATTATTCATATATATGTATGTGTGCATAAATGCCTAGCTAATGGAAAACATTTAGTTGTCTTTGCAGCATAAAATGGTGTTTCACAGTGTTGCCAACTTCTCGTGTGCAAATTCTTGGAACCACATTTAATTTGCTGCTTCTTCTGTCTCTTAGTGTTAATCTAAATATTTTACCCCTTCCTCTTCCTGCTGCATGTTTTCGTGGTTTCACGTGCGAGTGAACATGTCTTGCCACAAAATCAAAACAAATTAGTGGCCATTGTAGAGATGATAGTGAATTTAAAGTGGACATGGCAATGGGTGAAGGAGTTGTGTGTAGGACTGTCTGTTTCTTAATGGAAATAGTTGAGATATTGTTATAATAACAGAGAGATATTTAATTTGTCACAACCCTTGCGTGTGAAATCAGAACCATTGCTTGATTGCTTTTAGCTTCAGAAGAGTATAAAAGAGAGCAGCCTACAAAAGCTTTTTTCGTGTCTTTCAGACTCATCACAAAGCTTTCAAAAATCTATCCGTGTCGATCGGAACACAACAAACGAAAACATCTTCCCGAATTTTTTGCCGAATTCACACAACACATGCCTAACTACAAATGTTAAAACATGGCAGCGTAACGAAAATGCAGCCATGTCTGAAGTGATATCTTTCAGTCTTGATGAAAATATCTACGCATTTAGTTAATCCAAATTTGTATGTGTGTGTGTGTGTAAGGAATAGCATGTGTAGTTGTTAGCTTGTAGATATTTGGCACTACTTCTTGTTCATGTAAATATGTGTGAATATGTAGAGTGTTCGCTTTGAAAAATGGTTTCTTGTCTGCATACATCTTCATCAACTATTATATTTGTATATCTTCGATGTCACTGGCTTTATGTTTCATTATATATCCACAAAAGATTGTTGAGTGTGTGTGTGTGTGAGTATGCGTCTTTCTGTAAGCGTAAGCTTCCTTTTGTATTGGTTGTGTGTATGTGTGCATATTTTCTGTAATCTGTTCCGTATTTAAATTGAAAATTTTAATCCCAACTTTTGAGTCTACTAAATATTTGCATATGTTGACATTTAATTATTAGAATTTTAATGAGATTTGCATCTGAACTCAAATTGAATTCCTTTTTGAATTGAGCCAAAAGGAAATGTGTTTTAATCAACATCAGCACATTTGAAACAACCGTCAGCATTCTCTTAAAAAAAAACTGGCCAAGTTATTTGAAAGCAATCCTTACCTCGACATAATCGACAGCGAATGAGGATATTTCTTTTTTGAATAAACAATAAGCGATTACACCCGCTTGCGTCGCAGATCGGAAGTATCTTATAGGGCTTAAAAATTTTGTGAAAAGAGACCTCATTTTATTAATAAGGATGCCAATGTTAAATGTGGAGTTTCCTTTCAGATTAAGTCTTCCTTAAGCCCTATCGTGATGAAAAACAAAACTTCACACGCCATGTTATCTTGAAAAACTTAATACACTTGGGCTACAAAACCTGGTCTGGATCCTATGGGTACCGGAACACAAAGGTATGGAAGGAAGGCAAAGAAAGGAGCATCAGCTCCGCTTGTTGGTCTGGAACCATTCTGTGGGATAGGCAAAGGAATCCTCTATCTTTCAATAAAGAAAGATGAAGAAAAACAAAAAGGAAAATACTGGATAAACTTTCCAAAATTAACCACTCTAAACTACTCTTAGGAGCATGCGACCCTAAAGAGTTTCAATGAATGCATGAAGCTAACAAAGAATGATCTGAGAATCATTGCAGGACTGCTAACCGGTCACTGTAGGTTGAACTGTCACCTTACAAAACTCGGAACACCAACACCAATATCAACAACAACTCCAGGACTAGCACCAGCACCAACACCAACAACAACACCAACAACAACAACAACAACAACAGCAACAACAACAAACAAAACAACAACAATATCAACATCAACATTAACATCAACATCAACATCAACATCAACATCAACATCAACATCAACATCAACATCAACATCAACATCAACATCAACATCAACATCAACATCAACATCAACATCAACATCAACATCAATATCAACATCAACATCAACATCAACATCAACATCAACATCAACATCAACATCAAAATCAACATCAACATCAACATCAACATCAACATCAACATCAACATCAACATCAACATCAACATCAACATCAACATCAACATCAACATCAACATCAACATCAACATCAACATCAACATCAACATCAACATCAACATCAACATCAACATCAACATCAACATCAACATCAACATCAACATCAACATCAACATCAACATCAACATCAACATCAACATCAACATCAACATCAACATCAACATCAACATCAACATCAACATCAACATCAACATCAACATCAACATCAACATCAACATCAACATCAACATCGACATCAACATCAACACCAACATCAACATCAACATCAACATCAACATCAACATCAACATCAACATCAACATCAACTCAAACATCAACAACAACATCAACATCAACATCAACATCAACATCAACATCAACATCAACATCAACATCAACATCAACATCAACATCAACATCAACATCAACATCAACATCAACATCAACATCGACATCAACATCAACACCAACATCAACATCAACATCAACATCAACATCAACATCAACATCAACATCAACATCAACTCCAACATCAACAACAACATCAACACCAACATCAACATCAACATCAACATCAACATCAACATCAACATCAACACCAACAGCAACAGCAACATCAACATCAACATCAACATCAACATCAACATCGACATCAACATCAACACCAACATCAACATCAACATCAACATCAACATCAACATCAACATCAACATCAACATCAACATCAACATCAACATCAACTCCAACATCAACAACAACATCAACACCAACATCAACATCAACATCAACATCAACATCAACATCAACATCAACACCAACAGCAACAGCAACATCAACATCAACATCAACATCAACATCAACATCAACATCAACATCAACATCAACATCAACATCAACATCAACATCAACATCAACATCAACATCAACATCAACACCAACATCAACATCAACATCAACATCAACATCAACATCAACATCAACATCAACATCAACATCAACTCCAACATCAACAACAACATCAACACCAACATCAACATCAACATCAACATCAACATCAACATCAACACCAACAGCAACAGCAACATCAACATCAACATCAACATCAACATCAACATCAACATCAACATCAACATCAACATCAACATCAACATCAACATCAACATCAACATCAACATCAACATCAACATCAACATCAACATCAACATCAACATCAACATCAACATCAACACCAACATCAACATCAACATCAACATCAACATCAATATCAACATCAACATCAACATCAACATCAACATCAACATCAACATCAACATCAACATCAACATCAACATCAACATCAACATCAACATCAACATCAACATCAACATCAACATCAACATCAACATCAACATCAACATCAACATCAACATCAACATCAACATCAACATCAACATCAACATCAACATCAACATCAACATCAACATCAACATCAACATCAACATCAACATCAACATCAACATCAACATCAACATCAACATCAACATCAACATCAACATCAACATCAAGATCAACATCAACATCAACATCAACATCAACATCAACATCAACATCAACATCAAAACATACGTGATGGTCAACATATATCCAGAGTAGAATATATCTCCGCTTTGATATTGGTTGGACTTTTAAATTAAAGTCTGAGGTCTTTTAAATTAAAGCACAGGGTGACAAGCGCTTCTTGAGAACGAGAACATTCCGTTCATCGCCGTTCGGAGTAGGCGTTAAGCATGTAGGTCCGTTTCTCGGTCAATTGTGTACAAACTTAATAACACGCACAACACAATTGATCATAAGAAGCTAGGTCAAAGTCCTTTCAAGGGCTGAAATGGCCAGATATTTATTTTTTTTATTTTACAGGGTGACAAGAAATAAGTGTATACAACATTTTTCAATTAAAAATTTTTATTGTCAATGAAAATTGGGAAAGAACATCAAAAACTTAAAATATAATGTATTAGTAATAATATGCTTAGATGGTTTCGAAGTGGCCTCCTCCAACGTGAATACACAACTTCAAATGCTTTTCAAAATTTTGGGCTATGGGCCGCAGCTCCTCCAACGTTATTCGATCCCACTCTCGACGTAATGCTTGCTTTAAGGACTTCAAATTTTTTTGTCGCTTAACACAGGCCCTTGCCTCTAAAATCAACCATATGCTATAGTCATAAGGATTGAGGTCCGGTGAATATGGTGGCCATTCTTGAGACGAGTCAATAAAATTAACTTAACACCACTCTTATGTCATTTTTGCTCTGTGGGCTGGCGCTGAGTCTTGGTGAAAAGTCCATCTTTCTTTGCCAAAGTGCAGTTGAGACCAGGGAAATACTACGGCTTCCAAAATGTCGCGACGATACACTTCTTGATTGATTTTGACTCCTTGGTCCAAAAAAATCAGGGCTGTCTTGCCGCTGGCACAAATTCCTGCCCAAACCATAACGGATTGGGGATTTTGGCGATGTTCAATGATGAAGGATGACCCAGGAGCTTCTGTTGACCAGTTACGATCGTTTTGCCTGTTGTGCTTTTGCTCAATGGTGCACAATTTCTCATCTGTGAAGAGAATTTTTTCCCATCCCATACCTGCGGCCCGACGCAAAAGCAGACGACATCTTTGGAGCCGATCTTGCTTGTTCTTCTCCGTTAATAACTGTCCTCTTTGGTATTTGTAGGCAATAAGTCCAATATCTGTTTTTGCCATAAGTCGCAATGATTCACGGTTAATACCCGTCCCACAAGCTATTTTTCTCATTGAAACTCCTGGATTTCGTTTAACCCGTTTTTTTATGATTTTTCGGTTGTTAGAAGTGTTCACGGTTCGTTTTTCCTCTACCTGGTGGTATCACCTCCATGGCCAAGCTCCTGAAATCGTTTAATTGCACGAGAAACAATGGAACGGGCTATGCCAACACTCCGAGCGATTTCGCAATTTCGTTTGCCTAACTGGTACAACGCTATAATGCTTGCGCTATGAGAAGACATAGCGAACTAAACTTTAAAGCAAAGCTAGAGCATTGAAAATACAACGGTTTCTAAAATTAGTTGAAAAGCAACAACAAGAAAAAAGCTGTTGTATATATATAATAAATCGTTTTTAACAGGGCGAAGCAGTTTGTATACATTTATTTTTTGTCACCCTGTATTATATCACATAACTATGACTATTCTTTTTCCATATTTTTAAATGCGCTCAGAGCGTTCACTATTGATGGCTACCAAGCAAAAACTGAACAACGTAGCGTCGTCAAAATTCAAACTTTAGCTTTATAAGATTGTTGCTTTCTATCATAAAAACTCCTTTCAAAGAACCATCACCATCTACAGGTTAGGCTGAGTACTTCTGGAACTACCCTCGTACATTGCCCACAAAACGTGACCATTGAGATCACTCAACGTATTGTGGGCAAAACCTCTATTAACAGCTAGTATATACTTAAAAATATCTTAAAAACTGGTAATTCTTCGAATATTTACATGATGTTATAATGATTGTCGTTAGACGTTCTCTATAATTCGCACATAATGCAAAAGAATAAATATATTTGTTCATTCAGAACACGACATTTTTAAAAACCTGTGAATTTTAAAAAGACTAAAAGCTTAGAATAGACTGAAATCCATTAGCAAAAAAATTTGCTGCATTAATTTGAACAATTTTCCAAAGAAAAATATTGAAAAATATTGCATACTTTTTTCTAGAAAAATAAAAATTTTGTATTTTTATTTATATTTCTTATTTTGTTCCCTTAACGACACCCATATCTTATGGACACCTAAGCAATAAAGCATTTCTACTTTGCGTATTTTTAATGTTATTTACATATTTTAACATTTTAACATTTTTGTTTTTTTTATTTTTTTTTTTTTCTGTTGATACCAACAAATAAAAAGAATTTAAAAATTTCTACAAATTGAAATTGAACGATGGATAGAAGCGAAGTAGGCGCTGACGCTTGAAGCCGGTGAGTGAGTGATGATTGAGTGAGGAAGAGAGTGAGGCGCGGGCGGCGGCCAAGTGTTTGAGAATTCAAAGTGTCATTTGCATGAAATGTACTCCAAGAACTCAAACACACTAATACGTTCGCCTTAACACGTACTACAACAAAAAACAAAAACAACAACAACAGCAAGAGCAAAACACAGATGCACACACACTCTTGGATACTTACAGCGAATGCTCGCTAAAAGTGTTTACTTTTAACTTAGGAAATTATACCGTAACAAACAACAACAAATACAACAACAACAACAGCAAAAACGACAACACCAATGTCGTAAGCAAACCCTGCTCTGGCAACAACTACAACACCAAACAAATACAAATGGCATAGCAAATTGAAAAGTTTTCTGCGTGTCCTTACGTGGTCCTTGGGTCTTCGGTCGATCCGACCGACTGCTGTCGCTTTCCTGCTGCTGCTGCTGATTTCAAGTTTTATTTGTAGTGTGATTTTAGGAGCTGTTTGCTAGTTATTGGTTTAGCATTGAGTGCCGGAAATCGTTGTTGAGTGTAGCAAAGTGAATTTGCCCAAATTTATGCTAAAGCAATTATTTACCGAAGGATACTTTTTTTTCTGGGTCTCATGCCGTCGATGCTCGAGTGAATTAGATAATTGTAGGCACTCGTTTGCATCGCATAGAAATTGAGTGGTTGTTTTTCTTCCTTTCTTCTATTTATTTTACTTAAGTATTTTCTTCATTGAAAAGAATTCATTTGTTAACGGCTTTTAAAAAATCGTTCATGTTCTTTGGCGGCTTTTGAAACAAGATTGGCGTTGTCTTTATTTTTAATTATAAAAAAAAAACGATTTAAATTTTTGTTTTTTTTTATAAATTAATAAGGGTTCATGAGAGGATTTGTTTTTGCTGTTGGCTGCCGTGGCCCAGTACGTTAAGAAGTGCGTGAGACCAGGTCAAGTTCAATTCAATTGAAATGAATTTTTCTGATCAGCCATCACCTCTCTGCGGACACTGGCAAATCTCAGAGAGTAAATAATGCCAGCTTAAGCTTCTTGAGAACATGCACATTAGCCGTTCGGAGTCGGCATTAAACTAGTATGTAGATCCAGTTCTCGGTCATATTTGAACAAAAAATTAATAAGAAGCTCGATCAAAGTTTTTTCAAGGGATGGAATGGCCCATTCGTCTTTTTTTTCTTCTATGGCAATGCTTTCAAAAGGTTTTAAAACATTTGAGAATTTAAAAATGGACCTATTAATATATAAATCACTGTAATAAATGGTGATTTTTTAAGCGTTTGGTTTTTGAAAACTGAAAAAACAACATAATTTGCAATAGTGAATGAAATATTTATTTGGAACGGTGCATCAATGTCCCCTATTTACTTTTTAAAGATAATTTCATGTATATGTTGCTCGCGGCTACGCCTGAGTAACCTTTTTTCAGCATTTCGTCCAATATCTCAACAATGGCATATGTAATGTAGTCCTCCTGTAGGCTGCAATTGTGGCTGGCTTGTCCCTGTACACGAAGACTTCACATAGCCCCACAAAAAATAGTCTAGTGGGGTCAAATCGCATGATGGCCATTTGACTACCACAAAACGTGAGATTAACAACTGCTCACCAAACTCGCCTCTCAATAGGTTCATGGTATCTCATGCTGTGTGGCATGTGGCACCGTCTTGTTGAAACCTCATGTCAACCATCCAAATATTCATCCAACTTTTCTAAGGACCATTCACCAAACAAACGACATGGTGGTAAATCGCACGGCTTCAACTCTTGCACCAGCTGTATTTTGTATGATTTCATACCGTGGTCCACATTTTACGTAATGTTCGAGGTGGTTGAATAACACAAGCCCAATTGTTGAGAACGACGACGAATTGACATATCGCAATCTTCATTGACATTTCCCGATACAGCAGCAATTTTGTTCGTTCGTTAGTCTATTCATGGTGAACTGGCAAACCTTACTGATAATTTTTGACTTTGCGTAATGTTACGAATCAAGCGTGAGTTGTCAAAAAATTTACACTGAAAACCAAATAGCAAAAAATCACCCTTTATAACAGTTTTCTCAGAGAACCGCATGTCTTTTTTTTAGCTTTGAACCAAGGATTTCAGGTGTTATACCTTTTCAGTCAATTCTGCCTTGGTTCGAAATGGGGTGATAGATTAGTGGAACGGAAGGGGCAATTAAGTGAAACATGCGTAGGATGTTCCTAGCGTGGTGGAAAGTCATAGAAACATGTGCATTTGAATCTGAGGCAAGTGTTTTGCCTTTACCTCAGTCAATTCAAGTTATAAGGCAATCTCATCCACAAACTTCTCTACCACCAACTACGACTTCGAGTCGTAAATATTGATGTGTTTTAAATTTCAGCTAATTGGAAATGAGGAAGGAGAATTGCAAATGTGAAAGGTTAAAGCGTATCAGCATGGCCTGGCCGGGATTCAAATCTTTGAAAGAGCTCTGAGCCAACATTGAATGCGAAATAGTGGCCGAAATGGTTGACCGAGTCATCGAAAATTGGGTCCAACGAATTGACCGCTGCATACGTGCCCCCGGTGGCCATATGAACGAAGTCGAATTCCATTTATAAATGTTTTGATTGTACGTCAACCCTATAATAAAGTTTTTAAATATCTCAAATGGTTTTGGTTTTATTTAACCAAAAGTTGTCAAGTCCTTAATGGAAAACTCTTTATTATGCAATACACATAAAATATCTTTATTTTTGTCATACGCGGGATGCCTTTTAAATCTTGCGCCTGGGCAACACTAAGTATTGCCCGGTAAATATTGATAGTTTGATTCGAAAATTTTTCGATTCGTACACGCAAAAAAATTTTTCGTTTACCACAACTGAAAAATTCACCAACTATAGTTCGTTTGCGAGCTGTATTTGCCGCAAACGAATATTCAGTTGTCACAACTTAAAAATATATCTTATATATATAAACCGCAAGCTCATTTCGGTCATTATTATTTATTATATTAATAATCTTTCTCATTATGTCCGTCCGTCTTCTTATGGATTCCACCTCTGTTGCTATCTTCGTCCGCGTATTAAGCAAACTACCAATTTCCTTATATAGTAACAATTTGTCCAAAAAGTAACTCTAAACTATAACCGTCATGTTTATACAACGAAGGGAAAAATAAACAAAATTTTCAGTTGGGAAAAACGAATTTTTCAATTGCTGCAATTTAAAAATCACTCGCGTTTATGACAAACGAAATTCATTTCCTGCAACTAAATGACTCGTTTCTCACAACTGAAAAGTTTGTTTATTTTTCGTTCAACGTTTATGACAACTGTTGAAACGTTTGCAATAAACGATTTCAAGCACGACAAACGAAGTTCGTTTGCGGCAAACTGGCGATAAACGTTTTTTTTCTCTGCGTGTACTCACAATGTTTTGGTGTATAAACACTTAATTGTTTATTTTCCAATAATTTGATAATTTTATTTCATCAAAAAAATGGAATTAACGCGTGAACATTTTTGGGTGATGATTTCTTTACGATTTTTGACGTAGATTGACAAGAAAAGAATGCATTGATTAACTTAGTTCGACTGTTGGTGATAAAGCACCAGATCCAGCGACTGTAAATCGCTGGTTCAACATGTTCCAGCGTGGTCGTAGTTCCAAGACGAATTTCGTGAAGGGCGTTCAAGAACGGCTGTTGTAGCGGAAAACATAAGATGCTATGCGTAAACTGTTGGGAGCAGACCGACATGTGACATACTTTGAGATGGAGTCATCTTTGAGCATTAGTGTGACAACACGGTCGAAAATTTGGGCTTAAATTTAAAACCCTTTAAACCCTTTTTGAGTTTGAACCTAGTTTTTTAAGCCCTAGGGTTTCTTTTTTAAACTCGTCAAGGTTTATTTTCGGAAGATTCACGAATTTTAAACTCCAGGGTTTAAAAAATAAACACAAAAAGTTTAAAACTCTATGTATTTAGACATTTAACCCTCAAACAGCTGACAGTTTACAAATGTAAACTTTCCGACTTTGAAGCATTTTTTTTTATATTTAAATTGTTCAAATTTCTTGAAACTTCATAAGAGAACTACAAATTCAATTCTAAATTGCATAAAAGAAGATAAAAGTATGAAACATTTTTTTTTACCTTATATTGCATGTTTTTCAAGACTACCTGCTAAACGGCTGACTGGTTTACATTTGTAAACATATTCAAAAAAACCCATTGTTTTTTTATTTTATTTTTTTTTAATTCATATTTTACTTGAAATTCGAATAAATTAGATTATTATATTAGATTTATTGTAAATAATTATAAGGAGAAAGTTTTAAAAATGTATTTGCATTCCGGGCACTTTGTAATTGTGACACAGTGCGTATCACACACCTTCTTGGCGCAAAAAGATCAAATTTTTCGGGTTACGCGTTGTCTTTCCTCTATTTCGCAAAACACACACTTTCCTTTGATACCGTTGCCTGCATTCGCTTTTAATTGTTGCGGTGGATGATCCCATGGAAGACTCGTGGTGCCCAGCATGTCCAGCATCGCATTTCGAACATGAGGCCAACGATTGACGTGGCTAATCTGTGGTCGACGCCTGATGTTCGGAGTGGCCAAATCGTTCGCCAATTCAATAAGGAAGCTGCGACGAGGATTACTGGTCCCATACATTTCAGAATACAGCACGTATGTCCAATGCCGTCAAATCCACCATGTTGAAAAACATAGTTAATGGCCACCGACGCGTTTTCCGCTTGCACGTATAATTGCCAAGCATTTGGTCCATGGTATCCACGTCAGCTTTTGTATGATTATATTCCATAATTATTACTTGTTTCCCAGTTTTTGCATCAATGGCGTTGTTGGAATGCATCGAGGACAAAACATAAACCATTTTTTATTTGGCTTTGAACAGTTAGAGACCAATGTGACGTCTTGGCGAAAGGCGAACACAGATTCGCCCACTTTTCTGTCACGAGTCCAATTCATTTTTTGGAGAATACAGCGCTAGTTCTTGCGCATTGTGCCGACGAGACTCAATTTTTCGCCCACCAACTGATGAGTCAAATCCAATTCAGTAAAAAAATTATCCATTGCGATGTTTCGTCCAGAGCTCCAATATGGTTTGACGAGTGCTTCCACTATATTAGTGCCAATATTACTGGTCATCGGCTGACCAGGCTGACGGCCATAGTATATGTCACCTCTTCGTGGATAATGAGTGGCAGCATTGGTAGCCCATCAAATTTTTATTCCATATTTTTACGGCTTCGATGGAATGTACTGCTTGAAAGATACTCGGTCTCTAAACGGAAACAATTGTTCAATTTTGCGCATGACGGTTAACGTGCAGCAGTTGTTGCTTTGCGATGAATAGAACGTGTGTTGCGCATAACGGTAAGCGTGCAGCGTCTTCTTGCAGGGTAAATAACAGTCTTGCGCATAATCAACGTTGCCATATTCACATTTTTTAATTTAAACAACAATTTTTTAAACAGTTTCATAGTTTTTTGAAATGACTTGTAGTGCAAATAAGATTTTTTTAATATTTCAGATTTGAAAGAATATATTAAATTTTTTCTTGTTTTTTTTATTTTTTTTTACGTTAATTTTTATGTTATTGTAAAAAAATCTGGCAACGCTGCGAATAACGGTAAGCTTCGGTAAGCTTGCAGCTGTTGTCGCGTTGCAATGGATAGAACGTGTGTTCCGCATAACGTTCTGCGCAGGCTGCGAATGAGGATTATATATGGGTTTACAAATGTAAACCAGTCCGCCGAAATAGGAGTAAGTTAACAGTCAGCTGTTTGAGGGTTAAACACAAAAAGTTTAAAATTTGGCCTTGAGGTCTATATTTCAAACTGTAGGGTTTAAAAAGTAAACCTTAAGAGTTTATTTTTTTTTTGTTTTTAGAATTTTAAACCGTGGGGTTTAAAAAGCAAACCCATAAAGTTTATGATTGCATATTTTTTTAGGTTTAAACTCTTAAGGTTTGAAATTTAGACTTAGAGTTTATTTGTGGAAATTATTTCAAACTCTAGGGTTTAAAAAGTAAACCCGTGAAGTTTTAATTTTGTAAAACTCACAAAACTGTACAATTGAACAGTTATGTGAGCAAGCTGAGAAATTGAAGTATTCTTGTAAGTGAGAAAATTTTCTTGTTTGTTGTCAGTCGGTTACATTTTCTTGACGAAGTTGAATATGGATATGTGTGGCCGTTTTATTAAAGTGTTTTTTGTCGAGACAAAAGAATTTAAATATATGAAATTGTGTAAATTTGTTGCTGGTGAAATTTTCGTGTACGAGGATTTGCTACAATCTGGTAAGTTTTAAAATGCGGGTTTTTTCGATTTTGTCTTTTTGTTTATACATGCATCGAAGATAATTTCTTACTAGGTTCATATCATTCATTCAGTTTTTTTGCTCGTCTTTCGGAGCTGTCAAACTTTGTTGCCGGCGCTGCTAGCACTCATTCTCAATATAATTGTGAGTCGGTCATTGTTATTTGCGGTCGTACTGCGTTCGCGTTTATAATGTGGGGTATAAAAGAAGTTAAGAGTCGTTTAAATTGTGATAGCTATAAGCAAATATTGTGCAAGTCGTTCTTGTGAAATAAAAAATAACACAGGTACGTCATTGGACATACAAGATATGCGAAGCATTTTCGCAATTTCATAGATTTGTTAATTTAATGGCTTTTTTCGATTAAAATAATTTTTCAATTTTAAAATTTAAAATAACAACGTAATGTTAAAAACACACGTTAATCTTCACACCAAATATTAAGTATTGGTCCAAGTACCTATGCGCAACACTCGTCTAAATAGGTTTCCACCTAGTTAGAAGACACAAATCATTCAACGATAACATTTTTACTTCATTTCCCTAGTATTAATTTAATTATTTGTTCTCATTTCAGGAAATTTTTTTCAACCTCGGCAATAACACAGGATTCATTCAGAGCCAGCTGAAAAATCAACACTTCAAACGAAAAAAATTCGATTCTGAGGATCAGGATGTGGGGTCTCTTGAACACGATGGTTTTTGGGATGAACTATCGCAAGAAAATTTAAAATTTTTAGCGACTGCAGAAATACCTGCTAAAAAAGAAGAACTCGTCAAAACATTAAAATCTTTTTCAAATTTTCTCAGTGTTTTTATTTATTTATTTGCAATTGAATTTTTTATGAATCTTGAGTTTCAATAATAAACTCACGGTTTTTGAAGCCAGTTCTTGAAATCTTGCGATTTAAAATAAACTTCGGTCTTAAAAATATAACTCATACGGTTTTAAATGTAAGCTCTGTGGCTTTAAACATAAGCTTCGGGCTTAAAAATAAAACCCATACGGTTTCAAATGTAAACCCTGGGGTTTTAAAAACAAACTTCATGCTTGAAAATAAAACCTATACAGTTTTAAAAGTAAACCGTTGAGTTTTAAGAACAAGCTTCGGGTCTAAAAATAAAACCCATACGGTTTTAAATGTAAACTCAAGGGTTTAAAAAATAAACTTTCGGTTTAAAATCAAAACCGCGGAGGTTTAAATGAAACCACGCACTTCATTTTTTAAACTTCGGGCTTAGAATTAAAACTCTTGAAGTTTTAATTTTAAACTTGGGGGTTTTAAAAACAAACTCTTAGTTGAAAAAGAGTTTTAATTTTAAACTGCTTGAGTTTAAATAATAAACTTTCGGTTTAAAAAGCAAACTTCAGGGTTTGCAAATGTATATATCCTAGGTCTTATGTACTATTTTAAACCAAAGGGTTTAAATTTAAAACCTTTTTGGGTTTGGATAAATATAGAAACCCTCAAGGTTTTAAATTTAAACCCAACTTTTCGACCGTGTAGCATACATTCGATGTTACATGAGAATTTAGACAGCCTTATATTATGATGGTTGCTCAAAAAAAGGCTTGTGTCGATTGATGCAAGGAAATGCTGAAGAATACAGCAGAGGTACTTCAAAACACGTTTACGACATCACCACAGGTGACGAAACATGGATCTATGCTTTTGACCCCAAAACAAAGTCTTAATTCACTGTTTGGGTCCTTCAAATTGAGCAATACTTTACAAAAGTTATCCGTAGATGGAGCACATTCAAGCCAATGGCTGCCAGTATTTTTAAAAAAAGTGGTCATGTCGCAACCATATCCCTTGAGCAACGGAGAACTGTTAATGCTGTACGGTAAACAACCATTTATTTATCGGAAGCTTAGGAGAATTGAGGAAAACCGACCACCGAAAGAAGATCAGCCTACATCACGACAATGCGTGTTCCCACACATCAGCTCAACCAAAAGAGCTTCTGAGCACCCACAACTTGAAATTGATGGCTCGTCCGCCTTACAGCTCTAATTTGGTACCCAATGACTTTTTCTTGTTCCCTCACCTTAAGAAAAAAATGAGTTGCAAGCGTTTTTCTACGCCCGAACAGGCCGTTGAGGCCTTCAAAAACCTGGTTTCGGAGGTACCAACGTCAAAGTGGTAAAACTGTTTCGAAAATTTTTCCGAACGAATACAAAAGTATGTTAATCACCTTGGAGAATAGTTTGAAAAACAATTAAAGCATTTTCACGGATTAACCACTGTTTTTTCATTGTTAGGTGGAAGACTTAAAAGGCAAACCTCGTAAGACAACCTGTTGGTGTGTTCAGCTCAATTATGAAAAAGTTGTAGGTATTAATTCTTAATAAGCTTTCTTGTTCTTTTCGAGACATAATTTTGAAGATGAAATTTTAAGCATTTTTTTATGTTGGGAATATTCATGAAAGCTTTTAAAATAATTTTAATTTGAAAATGTGCCAGTTTCATGGCACTTCAAATCCTCCGCCAACTGTCACCCACCACTAATCACCCTTTTAATGGGTTGAAAATGAGAAGATAAGCTTTGCCAACTGTTAAATGTCTTGGAATAAATCGGACTGGATTTTATTTTTTCATAAATAATATTTATCCCAAGCTTCATCTTGCGTGCGCAATTTTCGAAAAGTTTTGAAAGCTTCAGTCATGCTCTCAACTGGATTTTTTTCCTCCTTCTCTCCCACTCGTTAACTTGTTTCATTGTTTATGGGTGTTAAATTTTTTTACATGATTTTCTCACAGAATTCTAACACAGACTAACAGGATAACAACAAGCAGAAGAAGAATACGCAAAAAGCAGCAGGATATGAGCAAAGTTTTTTAGATAGAAAAAAAAAAAAACATTAGAAATTTTACAGCAGACAAAGCAGCCGCAACAGAAGATTTTGGTTGGTACATTCATGTAATCCTTTGCTCTGATGATCAAAACTTGACTCTGCTTCATCCTGTCATATTTTATGCAGTTCCACTTTGTTGTTTTTACCAAGCTCTTTACTCTTGCTTTTTGGTATTTCTTTTCTTAACGTCAAGCTTCCTTTCATTTTGGTTTTCAATTATTTCCATGCTGTTGTTGTTAATGTTGTTGTTGCTATTGTTGTTTTGGTTGTCATCTAATGCAGCTTTGACACGCTGTTCGAGCATTTGAATTATTCTTTGGTTGACTCGCCTTATTTTTCATAATTAAATCTACAAGCTTTGGGTGGAGCGCGCGAGTGCAGCAGCTGTAAAGGGTTATTTTTATCCCATTCCTCTTAACTTGTAACGGATCCGCGAATTGTAGCCCCATTTGTCCTTGTAACGAGCGCATGGGACGCGTTTTTTCTGCCTCATGTTTCTCATCGAGTTAAGCTCTAGATTTACGCGTTTTGGTTAAGTTTAAGACGCTTGCTTAGTTTCAACCCTTCGAATATTGCGCTACAATCAGCCGGCTTACCCAGCCGTATAACCAAAATCCATGCAGCTATCCCCTCCTACTCAACTCAGAACAAGTTCTAAGCATAATAAATTTTTTTCAAATGCCTGACGGCAAAGACAGCTAACATGTGTGAGTTGTGCATACTTCATGGATTGGCCAAAATGGCAGAGTAGGCACTATAAGTTTATACTTCAAAAGTTTTTAGTTTTGAAGCATATAACAGTAGTTTAATACATTCAAGCCGGAGGAAAAGAATTCTAGAAATCTTCTGCGTCACAATTTTTTAATTTAACGTTGATTTCAATTTATTTTGTCCAGTTGGAATTTTTGTTTTCTTTTTTTTTTTTTTTGTTTTTTTTTTAACTATATTTTTGAAGTCAATTATTAAGGGTTCGCACACTAAGGGAAATAACGCATATTAGCATTATTCACGCCTGAGTATAAATTTTATTCAAATATTTACGTGGATAAATCAAATATTTTCCTAACAACTCGTTTTTTTCCCGTATTTGAATTTTATTTATACCACACACGTACACACATATTTCATACAAGCAAGCAGCAACAGCATCGCACACTTACACACATACTCCGGCAAGCAGCAACAGCATCGCACTCTGTTCCTGAGTTTATCTCTTGCATTTGCAGTTCTTATAGTTCTCATTTAGTTATTGTTGCAAGAGTAATATATTATGCATGTTTGGCAAAGAAATTAAATTATGTAGGGTGGAGTGACAACTCGGTATTTTCAAGAATATCTTGGACCGGTTGTCATTTACCTGCATAATTTGCTTCTGCCTAAACATATTTTGTACATTACTTTTTCGTTCTGTAATTTATACTATGTTTGACAGTTGGTGCAATATTAGTGCAGATTTTTTTAAATTCAATATTTTTATTCAAATTTTCTTTAAATGCGATTGTTTATTTTCAAATAGTAAAATTTGAAAGATATTTTAAAAAAATTCGTGCATAATTTTAATATATTTTTTATTAATTCTGTTTAAATATTTAAATATTTAATTTAATTAAAAAAGTATTCAAATAAATTTTAAATACTAACGTAGTCGATTTATTCAAATGCGTTATTGGTGCAAAAATGACTCGCTTTTTGGATAAATTAAAAAAGTTTTTGGATAAATTTAATATTTTTTTGCCTTAGTGCATATTCAAAAGAATAAAATAGTCTTTTTTAAACTACTTATAAATATTGATAAACTGTCTGTACTTCATGTAAAAGTAGTTTTTGTTTGTTTTTTTTTTTTAAATCAAGCAATCAATATTCGTATAGCACGTTCGGCACAGCATTTTAGGGGTTATATGCGGGCAGGAGATAAAAAAAATCGATTTATGTGTAAATTTAAGTTTCGTACTTTGTATTTGTAAAAATAATAATTTTTAAAGCTTCTGTAGCCGATCTCTGGAAGCTCCTTTGAAAAATGCGTCTTGCGTTGAGTATGATATCTCTGAAAAAAGATACAGTAGTTTCGACTATTTCGTAACACAAGACGAAGAATTAGTCAATTTGCTTTTGATGACATCTTTTTTAAAAACTATTTAGCAAAATATTTATTCCATACACCTGATCATATGACCTTTAAAAGAGTGCCGGAGAGGGTTAATATGTATGACCGACCCCCATTACTTTTGCAAAAGGAACATTTTTGCATTTGCTACCTATTCTCTCCGACCACTCCTTAGGGGGGCTCCCTTACAAATATTATGGTTTTTGTATATTTATTCCATACACCTGAGCATATGACCTTTAAGAGAGTGCCGGAAAGGGTTCATAGGTATAACTGACCCCCATTACTTTTGCAAAAGGAGCATTTTTGCGTTTGACACCTATTCTCTCCGACCACTCCTTAGGGGGGCTCCCATACAAATTTCATTGTGTTTGTGCCGGAAAGGGTTAATATGTATCACCGACCCCCATTACTTATGCAATAGGAATATTTTTGTTTTTGACTTCTATTTCCTCCGACCACTCCTTAGGGGGGCTCCCATACAAAATTTATGGTTTTGTATATTTATTCCATATACCTGAGCATATGACCTTCAAGAGAGTGCCGTAGAGGGTTAATATATATCACCAACCCCTATTACTTTTATAAAAGCAACATTTTTGCTTTTTACACCTTTTCCCTCCGACCACTCCTTAGGGGGGCTCCCATACAAATTTTATGGTTTTTGTGCCGGAATGGGTTAATATGTATCACTGACCCCCATTACTTTTGCAAAAGGGGCATTTTTTCCTTTGACACCTATTCCCTCCGACCACTCCTTAGGGGGGCTCCCATACAAATTTTATGGTTTTGTCGATAAAACCGGAAACTGTCGATAAATAGGTAGCAAGTTTAAGCAAACAAAAACATCAAATGTTGGCTTTATATTTCATGTAATTGTGTAAAATTTATATAAGTTAGAGTTCTAACATGAATGTTTGTCGCATTGAGGATCAAGCAGACCAACAAGTGCTAACATCAACATTGTACGATCAGTACTTTAGGCCCACCAAAGGTTCAAAAAGTTATATAAATACCGACACCTGATCACTATCAACCACCCTACTTACCTCCGAGAATGACGTATTCTACGTCAAAACCAAAAAATTTTCGGTTACTTAAAGTCTTATATTGTTTTCATCTAGTATTGAATCGAAGGTAAGGCACCGTCCTGTTGGACGACCACATGTCGCCCAAGTCGATATCTTTCCATTCGGGCGATAACAATGGCCATTCACAATAACGTCACGATCGTTATCGTCGACGAAAAAATAAGGTCCAATGACGCCGCCGGCATGCAAACCGCACCAAACAGTTAGTTTTTGTAGATGAAGTGGTGATTCATGAAGCACATGCGGATTTTCACCCGACCAATAACGCATATTTTGCTTATTGACGAACCCATTGAGCCAAAATTGAGCTTCGTCACTGAAGATGATTTTGCAATGAAATTCATCATTATAATTTGCAAACGTTGTTCGTTCTTGTACTTTACCACGATGAAAATGTTAGTTATGTGTTAGTTAAATGTTAGTTAGAAAATGTTAAAATTTACAGTGACAGTTCGATGATTAGGGAAAGCGTGCTTTCAGAAATTTAATTCAAAGTTGTCAAGTCCCTATTGGAAAACTCTGTATAAGCAAAATATTAATTATTGGCTAGAAATGAGTACATTTTTTAAAAAATAAAATATATTTATTAGTGATAAAATAACTCTCAAACAATCACTACACCTTAACAAACTTGTTTAAAAATGAAGGGGGTACTAACTTGTATGGATAGAAAGAAAAATAGTCTATACACGTGGGTCTAAACGTTTCCTTTACTCGAAAAAGTAATGAATTTCTGAAATGAGTTCAGAAAGTACCCTTTTGTAGCGTATAAAAAAAAAATTTAAAAAAAAAAAATTATACAACTCGGTAAATATATATTTCTCAGTCAGAGTGGGAAATTTTTGAAATCCTGGAAATTGGAAATTCTTGGTAACCGTTTTTCTATTCTGATTTGAAGGAAGATAGTGAGATAAATTTTTTTCCTATTTTTTTAAGGTTGTTTTTTCTGTAAAAAGGCCACGACTTAAAAAAGATTGTTGAATTTTTTGATTAAGATCTTAAGCACTTTTTTCCCATATAAATCCTTTTGACCAACAAACGTTGCAGTACCTCTATATCTTCTTCGATCGAACTCATATCTGCGATTTATTACTTTTCAGAGGTGTACCGAATCATATTTACATTTTCATAAAAACAACAAATAAGGACCACAAATAATGAGCAGACTCCACCAGAGTACAATCTTGCTCTACTTTGATATTGGTTTGACTGAGGCCTTTCAAATGAAATTATTGTATCACATAACGATGACCAATTTTTTTCATGTTTCAAATTCACTGAGAGCGTTCACTATTGATGGCTGTCAAACAAATACTGAAGAACGTAGCGTCGTCAAATTTCAAATTTAAAGTTTATAAGGTTGGTACTTTCTACCATAGTAATTCTTATCAAACACCATCAAACCGCCATACGACAAGTTGGGTACTTCTGGGACTATCCTCGTGCTTTTTACAAATTTCACGGCTGACCAACTTTTAATGCAACTTAATTTTACTTTTGTTGGCCTCAGTAGTCGAGTAGGTAGAGTGTTGACTGCCATCCCAGAGTTCCTACGTTCGAATCTCGGCCAGGCCATGGTCCTACGCTTTAACCTTTTGACGACCACTGGGACACCGGTAACCCTTTTACTTTCGAATTTTTTCTGGAAAAACTATGCAATCGATTTTTTTTTTAAAGGTATCATTCAAAAGGGAATGAATCTGGCTTTCAGAAAGTACATAATTTTCAAGGGTAGATTCATCTCTTTGCCTACCAACCAGACAAATCCAAATTCGAAAAATCTTTAATTTTTCACCCCCTTCTTCTTGCTGCAATATTTTGGTGGAGAGAGAAGCTACAGGTACAAAATTTATGGAGAAGTTACGGTCAACCTTCCATTTTCTAACAAAGTATAACTTAAAGTTGAATTTTTATTTTAAAATTTTTATTTTATTGCTCAACAATAAAAATTATCTTATTGTTTTGATCAGAAATAAGAGTCATTTTTTGATTTTTATTTTTCTGTTCAGGAATAATTTTGAGTTTTATTATTTAGGTCAAGAATAAAAATTTTTTTTCAATTTTAAATTTTTTCGCTCAGAAACATGGTATAATAATATAAGGTAGTATTGACAGTTGCTTGGGCAACGACCATTTGTCAAAAAAAATGTCTAGAAAGAGAGCGTTCAATTATTTCTTATGTTTTCGCCATTGTTTATGTTTCAGCGCTTGCAAATAACCAAACATTTTCTTACAAAATATTGCCTATTTTATTTAATCAATAGTGAATTATTATTACTACAACGAAGATAACTTGTGAACTTTGTGTTATTAAGTGCAAACATAAGAAAAAATGTTGAAAACGTTCAAATGTAGCAACCTCAGCAGCTGCAGATGCATATGGACGAAATTAAAGAAGTTTCCAATTATTATTAAAACACCACGGCTGGAAAACGTTAAACACATATCACACATAATTTTTTCACAACTTTCATCTTCTTATATATTAATACGCAAACATCGAATGTTGTCGTACACTTTTTCAATATTTATTTTAGAATAAGGACAATGAAACGTACATCATTCGAAAGGTACTGCACCATAGATGTGCCGAATTATATTAGATTTTAAATTGATGACCTTTGACCCGAAATATTAACGTTGAAAGTTTTTATTAATTTTAGTTAGGGATCTCAGAACTGGGAAGAGGTAGAATGAAGAATGTGGTATCAGATGAAAGGTCTGGCTACACAATATGATTGAATATAAGATTGGTGACCTTTGACCTCAAATATGAGCGGAAAAAGAGCATTTATTAAATAAAAGCTAAACTATAAGAGATGGAAAAACATGATATAAGAAAGAAATTTAGACATTCATAAGATGTGCAAAAAAAATTTAATATTATTTCCCTTATTTTGACATCAAAATTATTGTGATATCGCGAAAACTATAGATGTTTTCAGTACAACGTTTTTTGTATGAAAATTCGTTGGTTGAGAAAAATAACGGTATACGAAAATTTTTTGCTAATATTTTCCACGAATAGTATGTTAAAATAATGTCCCGTTATTATGACATCAAAAGTATTGCGATATTACGAAACCTGTAGATTTTTTCCATGCAATGCATTTCTTAAAGCAATGTCATTGCCAGAATGAGAAAAAAACAATTGATATTTCAAATTTTGATTTTGCATGCAAATATCTCAGCCATTTTTCAATCGATTTTCCCTAAATTTTCTTTGTCTGAAAGCTTAATTAAATAACTTTTGAGAAATAAGAAAAGATTTGCCGTTATCTTACTAATTAAATTTCTTATGTTGTTTTCAAAAAAACTCTAAAATATTCAATTTTTGCTTAAAAATTAGACCAGACATTCTTTTTTTGTAATTTTATTTTTGTTTTTCTATTTTCTTCTCTCACACTCTTTCATATACCATATCATTTATTTGCAAAAATTGCTTCATTTTGACACATCATTTAATTAAGTGTTTCTATCATCGAAAATCATGAGCTACCCCCTATGTTTTTTTTTGATGAAAATTACATTTTTCAAAATGTTGTTTTTGTATTTTTTACAAAGTTCTACAGCTTAAAAAATAATTTCTGTGAAAAAATTTTTCCAATATTTCAAACCACTCCAAAGTAATCCATATATTATACGCAAACAAAAATCTTGTAGTACACTTTTTTAATATTTATAATACAAAAAAGAGCATGATTCTTATATCAGTCGAAAGGTAATGAGCCACAGATGTGCCAAAAAATGAAAAAAAAAATATATTATGTGATTATTGCAGTTTAAAAGAAGTGTATGCACTCTCACTTTCATGGCTGTAATTTGAGTCTAACTGTTTCTTACTCGAAAGAAATTAAAAAAAAGTTATATTAAAGATAAGGAGTAGGAAAAAATTTGGACAAAGATTAAAGCATAGAATTGGACAATGATAAGGACTAGAATTCAGACAGGAATTGAGAAGAGGAATTCGACAAGGACTGAGACAAGGATAAGGACACAAATTGATACTTACCTAAAACAATATTTGGGACAAGATTGGCAAAACTATAAGGGTCAAGAAATGGGACAAGGAATAGAACAAGGATTTCAACACACTTAGGACAAACTTTAGAACAAAGATTTAAAAATAAAGTAGGAAAAGGATTAGGAAAGGATTCGAATGAGGTTAAGGTCAGGAATTTGGATATGGATTAAAAGAACAGTTTGAACAGGAAGTAAGACAATTGAAGAGTCGACGTGAATAACATTGTAAGTGACAAAATTATAGGTTTTCAGGAATTGCAAAAAAAAAACGGTTTTAATGGGGGACTTAGAGCCATTTGATTTCGATGTTAATGTCCAAAAATGTATGGAATTTGAGAAACTATGTGCTCTTATAATAGGCTAGAGCATTTTTAACGTTAGTATGCAAAACAACAATTTTTGATGAATACGTCGCTTACACTTATCAGTTTCAATTATTAGTTTGGGAACAAATGAAAGGAACGGGACAAGAATAAGGATAAGGACAAAGATACACTGTCAAAATCCATGGATGGGTGCACGATACAGCCAACTTCTTTTTAATTTTACCAAGCTTTTTTTAATATATATAAATAAAAAAACAAGAGAAAATCTATTTTGATATGGTCGAATTTTGACCACAGGCGATACTAGTTATTATAATTGTGTATTTAACGCACATATTTTGCGGAATTTATTTATTTTTACATTCGTTTAATTCTTGTTGCACGAACAACTGTTTTTGACAGATGGTCGTTGCCTTGTTGCTGAGAAAATCTATACTTGTCAATGCTACCTGTATAATTATATCATGGCTCAGAAATAAAAGTTTTTTCCCAATTTTTATTTTACGCTCAAAAATAAAAATCATTTGTTCAGTTTTATTTTTTTTTTTTTCCTCAAATATAAAACTCAATACACCACACAGCTTTGTTGCTGGCACATGTCAATTTTTATTCCCTACACCTGAACAGGGAAGTTTTAAGGGAGGGCCGGAGAGGTTTAATATGTATGACCGATCCCCATTAGTTTTGCAAAAGGAACATTTTTCGTTTGGGGACCTATTCTCTTCGATCACTCCTTATGGTGGCTCTCATACAAATTTTATGATTTTCCGTATATTTACTCCATACACCTGGACAGGGGGGCTTTCAGGGAGAGCTAAAGAGGGTTAATATGTATCATAAAACTATTTAATATGTAGAATTTTGTATCAAAAACATAAAGATATATGGAAAATAAATGCAATACAGAAATATCTTCTGTGTACTCTTTTGTTACTCTCAAAAGTTTGAAATATACTTTAAAATGTTGTACATATGTACATTAGAACTTTGTTACTTAGCAGCAGTCAGCGTTTGAATATGAATATCAAAGACATGCTCCATATGCTTTGAATTTTTATGGCAATATTATAATTACTCGATATATGAACCATGCAGTTGAAAAGCTACTGTGTCCATACTATACTATAATTATTATATTTTGCGTAACACTTTGTTAAAAACACGCCGAAGCGTTTCACGGCGAAGTGTTTCATCGGCGAATTGATTCATCGGTTCGACTCCCTATCGTAGCTAAAGAAGTTTCACTTCAAAAAGATGGTTCACTTCGACTATCCACACGACCACTAAATCTTACGCGACCTCTATGCCCCAATAGTCTTCAACGGTTAAAATCTATGTCATCAAATTTTGATGAAGAGTTTATTTATTTGAAATAAAAATAAAGTTGTTCCATTTTTGATCGATACATTGAAATTTAATTTTTTTATAAATTTCGAAGCATTTCCTTCATTAACAAAGCTAAATATTTTTTGCAAAAGGCACAAATAGCATTAGTTCGATGGTCTTTGTGTTGCTTGGAGCAGAAAATTCATCCTTACGCCCCGTTTCACTTTTGAAGAGATATTGATCCGATGATCCTCTGCAGGTTTTAATCGCTTAGGTCCCTGTCTTACAACTTCGCATGGTGATCTCTTGCGGTTGCTGTAGGAATCGATCATTGAGTAGCCAGTTGCGCGAGTACTTCCAATGTAGATGTAAAAAATCAATCAGTATTTGACGTAGAGATTTTGTTATAACCAATGTACGCATTATGCACACTCAAATCAAAGCGATCGCAGAAGAGACGAAAGTAGAATTTGATCTTTGATTTGCGATCGTGTTCGTAGTTAAAATTAAAAAATGAATAACTGGTCATTTTTGCCCTTGAAAGGACTTTGACCTAGCTTCTTATGATCAATTGTGTTGTGCGTGTTATTAAGTTTATACACAATGGAACGAGAACCGGACCTACAGGTTTAACGCCGACTCCGAACGGCGATGAACGGAATGTTCTTTTTCTCAAGAAGCTTTACATGGCATTTTGATTACTCTCTGAGGTTTGCCATTGTCTGCAGAGAGGTGGCGGCCGTACATAAAAATCATTTTAATTTCAAATAATTTTCTGTCGCTGCTGGGATTCGAACCCGGGTCTCCAGGTTCGTTGACATAGAGGCCATGCACTTTAACCAACTACGCCACGGACGCCACTAAGTAGTAAGACTGAAATAAAATAACGAAATCAAAAAAAGTTTCATTTTCTTTCCAGTGGTGGTACTTTGATCTCTCTGCGACTAATGGTTCAGAAGATATTTCAGAAATAGGTCAAAATTCGTTAAAAACCCCAAAAAATCTGAAAGGTATCTGACCCTCTTTATTTGTAACGGGGTAATATTTGGCATCGAATGAAATATCAATTTTTTTGGAAAATGTAACCTCTTTTGTTAATATCTTGAACCAATAGTCGTAGAGAGTTCAAAGTACCACAAGTGGAAAGATTATTTTTTTAAGCTTTCATAAAGAAGGTATTAGATATGTGATTTTTGTGATTTTTTAACGAAATTTTGGACTTTCTTGGGAATATCTCCTTAACCAATAGTTATATAGGGGTCAAACTACCACCATTGAAAGGTTATTTATTAAACTTTCATTGGATAATTTCAAAATAGATTGAAAACAACGAGTTCTCATGTTTGTGACGTACTATCAACGAGAGAAAAAAGGCGCATACATTTTTACAGTCGACCATTGAGACATATAGAGCCCATGATTTTCACACCTTTGTAGATAAAAAAAATTGTTTTTCGCGACACTTTTGTTTAGTACTACACGAATCCGGTGTAGAATTTGCGAATTTCCCATCGGTTGAGGAGCGGTCGTCAAAGGGTTAACCTTTCTGGACTTCTTCCCTCATTTCTAATCAACTGAAATTGAAAACTCATCAATATTTACGACTTGAAGTTGTAGTGGGTGCAACAGAAGCTTGTGAATGATACTTATAACTTGAACTGACTGAGGTAAAGACATAACACTTGCCTCAGATTCAAATTCACATGTTTCTTCGGCTTTCCACCATGCTCAGAACATCCCACACGTGTTTCACTCGATTGCCCTTTTCTTTCCACTTATTTATCACACCATTTTCGAACCATGACAGACTTGACTAAATACATATTTATAACATCTGAAATCTTTGGTTCAAAGTTAAAAAAAAAATCTTTTAAATTGATATGATAACAAACCTAACAGAACAAAGAACATATAAAATATCCACAAACAAATCAAAAAATGTAAATTGCTAAAGATTCTAAGGAAAATCTTGTGCTTAATGTAGAAAAAGGAAATAGGTATTCCACAATATCCGACTTTACTCTACAAACATACCCACGTTGCTATGCTCAACATGTTGTTCGCTTCACTAACGGCGTTAATATCAAATTAATTATTATGCATCTTGCTTTACGTACTAATTACCTACTTTATCTTCATTATGTTGTTGTTTTAGATGTTTATGTTGTTGTAATTGTAATTGTTGGAAATTGCCTTTGGTTGGACACACCTAGGTGCTTGACGTTCGATGCTCGATGCACGGCCTCTCTATGGTTGCCCCCTGTTGAATGCCAATAACCACAAATTTTCACTAATTGGGCTACAAATTTGAGCGTTATTTAATTGGTAACACCGTGCCAGCGAAATAGGAACGACCGCACTTAGACCGCCACCTACACCACCACCTCCAACAACACCACCACCAGCAATACACTTTGGTAATCACACAAACACATATACGCACGAGCACACACTTAAACAATCAGGCATAGATCTGAGCGCAGCACATTCTTTCGTGGCCTACACCGTGCGTCCGTCAGTTATTTGTTAATCTTGTCTCGTCCTCGAAGGCGTTCTCGTACATTTATTTTCTTCTAATTGCGAACTCGTCTTCAGCTGCTCTGCTGCTTCTTCTTCGACTCCTTCTGCTCATTACTTAAGACGCGCTTTCATTACGTTGTGATTTCATTTGTCAGTGCCTAGAGGGCGCAGCTGACTAGTTGCTGACTCGTTATTGCTGTTGCTGTTGCTATTGTTTTTGTTGTTGTTGTTATTATTATTGTTGCTGTCATTGTATGAATCCTGCTTAGATGTGTGTGTTTTTGCTTCCTTGTGTCGGCGGTGTCTCGTTCGCCCAACATTATGAATGAGTTGTAATGAAAGTAATGAGATTCAATTCGATATTAATTAATGCTTAAGTAAATTTAATCTCGAATGTTAATTATTTATTTTGTTGTTTATTTTACTTCACTCCACTCCACTCCTAGTCACACTGATTCTGGCTTAATTGAAAGCTAACAATAATTTGGTTTTCTGTTATTTGAGCTATTATTTTTTATACATATATATTTCTTCTCTTGCGCAGTTTCATTTTGACGTTTTTTTTTCCTGATTTAGGGTGAATAGCTGGTAAGGAGATTTTTAATTGCATTGGCAGGGTATTCAAAGGATTCCTTTTTATGATATCTCACTCCAAAATTAGCGACAGAAGATTAAGAAATTATCGATTAATATTTTACAATTTTCCAGCCAACGGGAGAAGACGAAAACAGAAAATAAATAATAATAAATATCAAGAATTAATTTTTAGTCAGGATTTTTTTTCACTTTTACTTTTAATTTACATTTAAAGGAGATATTTAAAATCCTAGAACTTTAAGGTATCATTTAACCAGTATTTGTGGTTGAGTCTTGACTACCACTTCAGAGATCCCAGGTTGGAATCCTGTCTATGCCATATTTCTACGCTTTAGCCTTTCAGGAATGTATTTCCTTCTTTTTAATCAACTTAAATTTCATCA
This sequence comes from Pherbina coryleti, assembly GCA_943735915.1. Classification (NCBI taxonomy): domain Eukaryota; kingdom Metazoa; phylum Arthropoda; class Insecta; order Diptera; family Sciomyzidae; genus Pherbina; species Pherbina coryleti. Next base: position 48,588,968 of record OX030948.1, on the reverse strand, counting down.
TTTATCAATAAGTACATATCAAAAGATATAGTTGTTGGAAGAGAAAGTTTGTGGGGTCGATCCATCGTTTAGTTACTTGATTTGACCTAGGTTAACCCGAATCTCCCTACGTAAATTTTTTTTCGAATTTCAAAAAGATTTTTTAGGAGCATAATCCTTATCTGTAACATAAAAAATTTGCATCATTGGTTTTTTGATCCTGCACATAGGGTCCTCAGAATGTCCTGTTGCCATATGGCAACGCTGGGCAGGCTAGGATACTAGTTTACCTATATAAGCAAAATCGTTATTTAACCCCTAAAAAAACTTTAGAAATTAGTTTTTGTTAAGATTTATTCGAAACAAAGAAATATTTTTTACATTTGTGTTGTCAAAATACAAACAACTTCTTTTTAATTCTTTAAAAAAATTGAAATAACTCAATGTTTTGTATGATAAGGCTTGAAACATGGCAAACAGCGCCCAACATCGCATTTAACACAAGCTGTTCTTACGGTAGACTTGCATGTATCTCCTCCACATCGGCGCTTTTTTCAATTGAAGTAACAAGATGATCGGTTCGATCATAGCGAAGAGTATTTTTTATGGAATCCATTCGTTTCTCTAATGGTTTATTAAATACTTTTGGCTCCTTACCGTAGTGCTTGCAATAGTATATTGCAACTTATCGCTTGAATTCCATAAATGTTTTATTTTGACAAGCACTTCGATGAAGGAGCCAGCTATTCTGAATGCTCGCATCGATGAGCCACGTAAAAATGCAATGCCATTTTGTGCCTCGAAAAGCTATGCGGCTTCCCGAAACATTTTGATCAAATCGATCAACGCCGGCCATATATTTGTTGTACTCGGCTACAACGCATGGTCGTGGAACTGGTACCTTCTTATGTAGTTCTTTACTGTAACGAGATGCTGTTGATTTTGGTTCGGAACCAAAACAAGTCGACGCAAGACACACCACCGCATTATCCACCCATTTAGTCAAGTGAATTCCTGTTTCTATCATTTCCACAGTTTCATAATAGCCTCGTTGTTTTTTTCGCAATTAATTTTAATGGGCAATCGGACGACTGTTAGGAATTCGATTTTCTCGAATTGTTCCAGTAGCATGGTAGCCTCGGTTTCTCATATATGCTAACAATGGATACCAGTGAAGAGATTGTCAAAATAAAATGCAAATGGAAGTTTTTTTACATCTTCGGGAAAATCTTCAATCATACACAGAAGTGGAGCTACGCAGGTTCCGAATCTTTCCTCGTATTTAGGATCAGATCTTGGGTTCTTACCATGGTATATTTCGAAGTTGATTATGTATCCACTAGGTGTGCAATGCATCTAATTTCATTTTATTTATCTAATAAATTTCATCTAAAATTACTCTCCGAAAACCGGATTTTCGACCAGAACCGGGCCATTTTTGATAATTCTTGGACTTTTAAGAGCTCTAATTACTTCATTTGCAATCGTGTTTTTCAGGGGGGGGGGGCAGGGAGGATCCCAGATACTTTAACAAAATCCATACAAAAAGTGACTTGCTCTAGTGTGCATAGATACCAAGATTTATATCAAAAACGAATCGGCTTCCCTTTTATAAACTGCTTGAAACCATGGCGTCCGAAATAAGTAATCATACTCTCATCGTATGAGAGATTTTGCACTGGGTGAAAATTTCTAACATTTTGGCCTTCATATGATCTGTTAGGGGACGTAGTTTCCATAATTTGTCAAGCCTGTCAGAACTATCTTTCGGCACACATAAAGATGATTCGAAGTGTAGCATGAAATTTATCTCTTCGAAACGATTTTTTCGCATAGCATTGAACACAATTCCATTCCGTAGATCATCTCCGGTTTTCCACATGTTTCTAAAAGACCCTGTTTGATTGTAGCCAGTCACAATAAATATGAGTTACAAAAGAAAAAAAAACTTGCTGAGTAAGTTAACCTGTTATTTGTAGCGTTTTTGATGATGAGTAGCATATAAATTTGAACATTTGCAAATATGTTCAAACAAATCATCATTAAAAAATTTTTCGAATAATTCATGTGGTCTCAGTTCACGGCAGTCTTCGTAATTTGTTTCGGGAAAGATTGGAAACACTGCCCCAGAATTAACTTTGCGCCACGTACATTTGCTGTCTTTGTAAGCTTGTGGGATTGGAACATTAGGCTTCGAAGATTTAACGCGACATATCCTCTTTGATGAACTTGGCAAAAAATCATCAACTATATCAAAAAAAATGGTCTCATTATCGAATCCAGTATCAGAACTAGATTGGATGCCTTCAAAGCGTTCAATTTGTCATCCGTTTTCCAAAATAATTTCGAAACCTGATTTCCACTGCACTGCGCATACATTGTCGGGTATTCCACCATCATCGTCGTCACCATCATCTTCGCCACTTAAATCCCCCTCAATATTAGGTGGCTCGATACACAGTGCTCGCACATTGGTTGGAGCTTCACTTTCTTCTTGAGCACATATTTCTTCTAAAAAGTCAAATGCTTCTTGCAACGAGAGTGGTCATTGAAAAATTAAAAACAAAAGGGAAAAACAATAAACCACCAATAGATTTCTAACAAACTCAAAGAAAAATAAATAAAACAATCCAAAAAATATATCACCGAAAACCAGTACCCTAGCCTGCCTAGCATTGCCATAAGGACACATGCACAAAAAACTTAAAATAAAGAACACAAAAAACATTTTTTAGAGAAAAACACTTATAAAACATTATATTTCTTATCAAACACTGCAAGAAAAATGACGTTTCATTGCGCGATCAGGATAATAATATTTCAGGCTAACTAACTTTTTCATATCAATTTTTTTTGCACTCATCATTTTTTATGCACTTGACGCACTAGCTCTTACGCTCAAACACTCACTGACATCCAATCAGTTTTAGTTGGAAAAACGAACAATTCCGCGTTCAGTAAAAGCTTAAAAGTAACGATGACTGCGTTCTACTGAATGTGATGATCATATAAAAATGTATCTATCGTATACATGGGGATATTCAGGGATATTCGGGTTACGGCATAATACTTATCTCAGATTCAAATTTACATGTTACAACATTATACTCTTGTTTCACTTGATATTTTCTTACTTTCCAATAATCCTCACCCCATATCGAACCAAGATGGAATACCAAACAAGGCATTGTAAGTAGCTGTCAAATGCAACCCGAACATGTTCGTCGGCATACTTCAGTCCTATTAAACTGAAGGGGTTTTTCCTAGCAGATGGAAGAGACAGAAGCTGGTTCTTCTGCCAAAGCCGGACAAACCACCAGGCAAACCATCATCATACCACCCAATATGCTTGCAAAACACCATGCTGGAGAGCGCGATCCAAAAAAGACTGCTCACATTCACAGAAGGTAGTAACGGTTTGTCGGAATACCAATATGGGTTCCGCAAGGCACGCATCATACCGCCCAATATGCCTGCTAGACACCATGGGAAAACTGCTAGAGCGCGCGATCCAAAAAAGACTGCTTCCATTCACAGAAGGTAGTAACGGTTTGTCGGAATACCAATATGGGTTCCGCGAGGCTAGCTCGACCATAGATGCCATTAACAAAGTAGTATCCTTGGCTAAAAAAGCCATATAAGGGAAGAAATGGAAAGGATGCCCAAAAAACTATTGCCCAGTTGTAACACAAGACGTGAAAAACGCTTTTAATACCGCTAACTGGAGCCATATTTTCAAGGGGCTCGAAAAACTAAAAGTTCGGGGATACCTCAGAAAGGTAATTGGGAGCTACTTTCAGCAAAGAATACTCGATTATAGTAGTGAAGAAGGTAACAAAGAATATGCAGTTACAGCAGGTGTTCCGCAAGATTCCGTTCTAGGACCAATACCCTGGAATATTATTTATGATGATATCCTCAACCAAAAAATTGTTGAAGAAGCCAAGGTCATCGAATTTGCTGATGATATTACAATTGTCGTGATCGCAAAGTTCTTGGATGAGGTGGAAATGATAGCCAACGAAACCATAAGCTTGATTAATCGGTGGATAAATCTGTGGGCCTTTCTTTGTCCGAGCACAAGACAGTAGCAGTCCTTATAAGCAGCCGAAAAATAAGGGAGACAGCTAAAATCAAAGTTGGTGACCATGAAATTTCATCGAAGGAAGCCATTCGATATCTTGGTGTTATGATTAACGACAGGCTAAACTTTCGGTCACACACGGAATATGCCTGCCAGAAGGCATCAAACACATACAGTGTACTATCCAAAATGTTATTAAACATCAGAGGACCGAGGAGCAGTATGCGACTCCTTTTGGCAAAAGTAGTTAGCTCAGTATTCCTATATGGCTCGCAAATATGGGCTGATGCAGTCAAAAGAAACGCCACGCGGAGGCAACTTGCAAAAATTTACCGATTGTGCGCTTTGAGAGTCATAAGCGCATACAGAATGACATCTGACGAAGCAGCGTGTGTAATTGCAGGAATGATTCCAATCGACATTTTGGCGGACGAGGTCAGATGCCTTTACGAATTAAAAAATAGAGACATAGTCATAGAGACACATCACTAGGATCTTCAAACAAAGAGAGAGAGAGAGCGTTTGATGGTTAAGTGGCAAGACCGATGGAATGCTTTACAAAAAGGAAGGTGGACGCACATGGCTTATTCCAAAAATAGATTCATGGCAATCTCGTCAGCATGTAGAGCCAAACTACAACACAACACACTTTCTCACTGGACATGGTGAATATCGTGACTATTTACCTCTATCGCTTTAGCCACGACTATTCTCCTTACTGCCCAGAAAGCAGCGTCGTTAAAGAAGATGCAAAGCACGTCCACTTTGATTGCCCAAGATTTGAAGTAGAGAGACAAATCATCCGACGGCTTGTAGGTGCTACCCTAGACCCAGAAAACTGCATTGAGTTAATAACAAGATCGCACGAAGTATGGAACATAGCCACCAATGCAATAGACGTCGTACAACATAAATTACGGCGTCTCGAAGCTGAAAGAAAGCTCACCATGACTGACAGTTAGTGGGCTTCGTGAATTTTCACACATTTTCCTTCACGGAAAGGATCAAATAGGAAAATACTGACGATACGAGAACGAAAATGTTCTGTCCGCCTCCTGATGAAATACTTTATGGTTGTTCCGGGGGGATAAACGGGGCCAGTAAGGGAAGTGTTTTAGCGGATTAAAACCCCGCCCTTCGGGTTGTGATGCTTTCACCTCATAGGGAAACAAAAAAAAAGACTTAGACTTAGACTTAGACTTATACTTAGACTTAGACTTAGACTTAGACTTAGACTTAGACTTAGACTTAGACTTAGACTTAGACTTAGACTTAGACTTAGACTTAGACTTAGACTTAGACTTAGACTTAGACTTAGACTTAGACTTAGACTTAGACTTAGACTTAGACTTAGACTTAGACTTAGACTTAGAATTAGACTAAGACTTAGACTTAGACTTAGACTTAGACTTAGACTTAGACTTAGAGTTAGACTTAGACTTAGACTTAGACTTAGACTTAGACTTAGACTTAGACTTAGACTTAGACTTAGACTTAGACTTAGACTTAGACTTAGACTTAGACTTAGACTTAGACTTAGACTTAGACTTAGACTTAGACTTAGACTTAGAATTAGACTTAGAATTAGAATTAGACTTAGACTTAGACTTAGACTTAGACTTAGACTTAGACTTAGACTTAGACTTAGACTTAGACTTAGACTTAGACTTAGACTTAGACTTAGACTTAGACTTAGACTTAGACTCAGACTTAGACTTAGACTTAGACTTTGACTTAGACTTAGACTTAGACTTTGACTTAGACTTAGACTTAGACTTAGACTTAGACTTAGACTTAGACTTAGACTTAGACTTAGACTTAGACTTAGACTTAGACTTAGACTTAGAATTAGACTAAGACTTAGACTTAGACTTAGACTTAGACTTAGACTTAGACTTAGACTTAGACTTAGAATTAGACTAAGACTTAGACTTAGACTTACACTTAGACTTAGACTTAGACTTAGACTTAGACTTAGACTTAGACTTAGAATTAGACTTAGACTTAGACTTAGACTTAAACTTAGACTTAGACTTAGACTTAGACTTAGACTTAGACTTAGACTTAGACTTAGACTTAGACTTAGACTTAGACTTAGACTTAGACTTAGACTTAGACTTAGACTTAGACTTAGACTTAGACTTAGACTTAGACTTAGACTTAGACTTAGACTTAGACTTAGACTTAGACTTAGACTTAGACTTAGACTTAGACTTAGACTTAGACTTAGACTTAGACTTAGACTTAGACTTAGACTTAGACTTAGACTTAGACTTAGACTTACACTTAGACTTAGACTTAGACTTAGACTTAGACTTAGACTTAGACTTGGACTTTGACTTTGACTTTGACTTTGACTTTGACTTTGACTTTGACTTTGACTTTGACTTTGACTTAAACTTAGACTTAGACTTAGACTTAGACTGAGACTTAGACTTAGACTTAGACAATTGCACACATAATGAAGCCTATTCTTTTTTCAACACGGCTTGGCAGCGAATCCTCCAAAGTCTCTCCAAACAATTTCTTCAAAACACTGCTTATGACATTCACTTTTCATTGTAAATGGTTATTTGAGCTGGTGTGCTGCTTTCGACACAAAAGAAGGAAGAGCACGCATGAAATTCAACGAAATTTCTTTCTTTTTATTTCAACCTTGAAGCAAACATACTTTTATCAAATTTAGTTAGAACATCGTTCGATCAATTTAATGTTATACAATATTTAATATAAATCAATTTGACAATAATAGTATTTTCCATCAACTCGGTTATTCTTGCAAGGTTCTGAAAAGAAATAAAGCAATAAAAAAATTTTAGCAGCAATTTTGAGGAAATTCAGTTTCAAGTTATATTTTGTGAGTTCTATTTTTTTTATGTTACTTATTTCTTAAAAAATATTTTAGACATTGGTCTCGAGCAACGAAAACTTCAGAGCTTCTGGGGTACATCCGGCAGCCATGGCAAATCTAAAGATTGCATTTTTTTGGTTTCTGGTCTACGAAGTTGTAGCAAATGGTTGTTATATAATTTTGTTGATTTTGTTTTTTTACTCTCGTTGTGATTATGTTTTGTTGTTGTTGTTGTTAGTTATTTTATGGGTGTTGTTTTAGTGGCATTTGCTGATGCTGTTTGTTTTACTTGTAGTTGTTGGTGCTCGTGCTCTTGTTGTTGTTGTTGTAAGTTAAATTAATTTGCAAACATTGCAAAACAAATGGAGGAATCTGCTTGATGTTGCCGACATTGGTTTTGTGGTTTTTGCTGTTGTTTTTTTTTTTTTGATATTTTTATTTGTGTTGCTGATAATGTTGTTGGTTTTGTTGTTATGCTCGTTGATAATGTTGTACATTATGATGATGTTGTTGGTATTGTTATTGTTTGTATTACTTGAATTTTGGTTGATGATAATTTTGTGCACTTTGTTGTTATTGTTGTTGGCTTTATTAAGCTGGCATTTCGAACTGCCTTTGTTGTTTTATTTGTTGTTAGCTTAAATACAAGAATACTCCAAATCATTTGTGGTGATTCACTTTAACTGCGAATTCGGTTGTATGGGCGTGTTTATAGTGATTGTTAGAAAAACCAAAAACAATTTGTTTTATCGGTACAAAATGACAGCGAAATGATTATAAATAGCAAGTTTTAAGATCAAACCATTTTCTCTGCAGTTTCACTTTGTGTCCAATTTTACTTGAAAGTAGTAACTTTACTTTGGCATTTATTTTTCGTTTTTCTTTTTTGGCAATTGAATTTACTTTTAAAATCTGGCCTATAAATATTTTATTAACATAAAAAACCCTTTGGACTGCTTCTCGAAAGCACTTTTTAATTCTTACTGTCATCTTCCATACAGCCAACAAATAAACTCACTCCCCCATTAATTCGTCAATTTGCACTGGTTCCCTCTGGCATCAATTTCTTGTTCTTACCAGTCATTCTGTTACCACCCATTCAACCACCCCAATGTCCTTTAATTGTACCAACCTTGTTGGTACAAACGACACCAACAACAAAAACAGCACAACAACAACACGCGCACTACCCAAGCGTGCCCTTCGTTTATATTCACATTTCCACTTCACTTTGAGCAATTTTCTTTTAAATAATTTATTTTAAATGTCGGGAAAATTAAAGAGGTGAGTGGTTAAGTGAAATTTCATAAAAGCAAAAATATCGCTTTTCTTTTTCAACTCTCTTCTTTGCCTTTTTCATGTTTGCTGTTTTAACATAATTTTATTGCAACATCCGGTTGAGTTTTTCATCATTTTAAATTATATATGAAACGATAAAACCCATCAAATAATTTTATGCGATGCTCGTTATGATCCTTTTCGTTGCCATTGCGATGTCAAGAGTTAAGCAGAAAAGCAAATTTCGTTCTGCCTTAATTTGAAAAAATAATTTGGTGAAATAACCTTGATATTGATTTAAAATTTGTTTTTGTGCTTAAGTTAAAAGGAAGTTCTGAAAAATAATGAGACTGAAAATAAAATTAAAAGTCCTGTATAAGACATTCCTCTGTTTTCCTCTTTAATTAGCTCAAGAAATGAAAGAACGGGTTATTTATTACTGAGCTATACAAATCCTAGTCACTTTTGACGTGAAAACGTTTTACCGCGCAAGTTTCCAAAAAAGTTGAAGAAAATATTTTATCAAAATGCATCGGCGTTGCATGGAATTATTATACGTGCATGGAGTTGGTGTAAAAATAATAACAGGACAAAAAAGATTAGTACTTTATAAAAACAAAATACTAAAAAAAATATTAAAGACATCATTCGGATCCGAAGGGAGCTGGCTAAGCAACAAAACTGAAAATTTGTTGCATGAAATTATTAAGCTCTATGTGTAGGGGGTCGTCTATAACAAGCGTAACAAATTTCTGGGAGGAGGGTTTTAAAAATATCCATAAATAATGGTAGAGGGGAGGATGTTCAGAGCCTGTAACGTGACAAAAAATTCAAAAATATCTCGAAAAATTTGTAATTAATAACATCCTATCATCTCAAAACATTTTCATCCTACATATTCATGTGAACCAATTAATTTCATTACTTCATAAGTGACGTTACTTATAAGCGGGGAGGGGTTTTCAAATGCACTACAAAATGGGGAACAAAAAAATCTGAAAATTGGCCACGTTCTCTATTTTAAGGGAGTAAAGGCTGCCTCTTTGTCCTCATGACAAAAAAAAAAAAAAACATGACGTCAAGAGACCGCGAAGAAAGCCGCATTGAATTATTACTCAGCGAGTGTATGTTATAAAACATAAATTAAGTATTTATACCTAGCCTTACGACAAAAATTAATAAAAAATAAAAACTATGGAACCGTTTGGTCGCAGAGATAACAGCTTAGGCAACAAAAATGCAATATTGTTGCATGAAAAAAAATAAATAAATAAATAAATAACTTGTCATTTCGGCCCTTGAAAGGACTTTGCCCTAGCTTCTTATGATCAATTGTGTTGTGCGTGTTATTAAATTTTTACACAATTGGCCGAGAACCGGACCTACATGTTTAACGCCGACTCCAAACGGCGATGAACGAAATTGTTCTTGTTCTCAATTAGCTTTACATGGCATTTTGATTACTCTCTGAGATTTGCCATTGTCTGCAGAGTGGTGGCGGTCGTACAGAAAAATCATTTTAATTCAAATTATTTTCTGTCGCTGCTGGGATTCGAACCCGGGTCTCCAGGTTCGTTGACATAGAGGGCACGCACTTTAACCAACTACGCCACGGATGCCACTTGCATTGAATATTGTTTCATAGAATTATTATTCGATCAGTAGAGGTGATACAGTAAATTTGATTTTACGAGCGCATATATTAGTTTTCTGACGTCATAACTGAAATTAAAAAAATTTATGGCGCCATGACACCACAGACGCAAACGCTTAATGCAGTGAAAATTTAGCAACAATGACAAAACGCTGCATAAACATATAACTCCCTGACTATTGGCGCCACGATACATTTTATGAAACATCAGTACAGTTAAGGTTTTCGGTTACATGATTTAAAAAAAAAAAAATAATGGCGTCATAACATAAATGCACCAAATGCAAAAGTAAAAAACAAAACAAAAAAATGAATTAAAATTAAAAAAGTACGAGTACTTTCCAAGGATTTCGATAAAAATTAAGACAAATATTAGAAAAAGGAGGAGGATAAGGAAAAATGTTAAGACCTAGAATAGGACAAGGAGTAGGACAAAAACTTGGACAAAGATTAGAGTATAGAATTGGACAAGGACTAGGACAAGAATTGGGAAGATGACTCCGACAACCACTGAGACAAAACAATATTTGGGGCAAGATTGGACCCTTTGAATTAAATTTGTGAACGCACCCTTTCACTAGTCATCGAATGACACTGTAAATTTATTCAGTAAGCTCAACATTTTCATCATGGTAAAGAACACGAACCAACAACGTCTGCAAATTATAAAAATTTACTACCGATTTTCGGAGTCGGTGATCGCAACTTTAAGAGCGTTAACTGCAAATTTCGGTCGTAATTCTCGCCCCAGAAGACAGACAATAACAATTTTAGTGCAAAAATTTGAGTCTACATATTAATTATGTGATGTGTTCGTGCCAGTGAGACAACGGGTTGGTCGAAGTGTCAAAAATATTGCAGTCATTTAGGCGTCATTTAGGCGTCCGTAGCAAACGATACAAAACAGCCACGGCGTTCTCAAAAATCAAAAATCGTTCTCAATCAAAAAACTCAATTGCCCAGACCACTTTATGGCGAATTTTGCGTAAGGATCTTAGTTTACACCCATACAAGATCAAGCTGACTCAAGAATTGAAGCCGATGGACCATTTGAAGTGACGTACGTTCTCCGATAGAGCTCTGGAAAAGATGCGCCAAGATGATGAATTTCATCACAAAATCATCTTCAGTGATGAAGCTCATTATTGGATCAATTGGTTCGTCAATTAGCAAAATATGCGTTATTGGTTGGGTGAAAATCCACATGTGCTTCATGAATCACCACTTCATTCACAAAAAAATAACTGTTTGGTGCGGTTTGCATGCCGGCGGCCTCATTTGACCATATTTTTTCGTCGACGATAACGATCGTAACGTTACTGTAAATGGCCATCGTTATTGTGCCATTATTACCGATTATTTTTGGCCCGAATTGGAAGATATGGACTTGCACGATATGTGGTTCCAACAGGACGGTGCCACATGCCACACAGCACACGTAAGAATCGATTTATTGAAGAGTAAGTTTGATGAGCGTGTTATCTCAAGAAATGGGCCAGTCGATTGGCCGCCTCTTTCGTGTGATTTAACGCCTCTAGACTATTTTCTTGGGGGCTACGTCAAGTCATTGGTCTATGCCAGTGATGGGCAATTTGGCTCGCAGGAGCCTTTTCACTTACGAGCTACCCGTTTGCAGTTGAGTGCTAGACCAAGGGGACAGTCAAGAGCCAGCATGAAGGGAAGGAATACAAGAACAGAATGAAATTCTTTACTGTCATATTCCATATTTCTCTCTACTTTCTCTCTCTCTCTACTTATTCTACTCTCATATTTCTCATGCAAGACAACATGCTTTGCCCACAAGTACAGTGGAATAAACACCAAATTCTCATAATACAAAATATAAAATTTAAATAATACATATAGTGGAATTTAAGAAATTTCCGTATATTTTCCAATCATAGTATTATTAACGTACAAAATTTTATTATACTATTCAATACTTCAAATTTTATTTTAGGAGCATAATCAGTATCTCTGTGAAGAATTTAAACAAATTATTCAACCAATGTTAAATTTTCCACTGGTTCACTTTCTATGGTAACGATAGCGTCTATATTTGGCTGAATAGAATTTGCCGTAGCAATACGCATTATAGAGCATAAGGTAATATCGGACATTCTATTCCTTGTATTGCACTTATTAAGATTCATTTTTGAAAAAAATTGTTTGCAAATATAAGTACTGCCAAACATAGATACAATTTTTGCTGCAAAATTACGCAAAGCGGGATATTTACTGCTGTCAAGGCATTTATAAAAAGCAATTGTATCACTTATTTCTAAAAATTCTAATTTAGGATTTAAAAACATTTTATTGACCACAGTGCTTGATTGAGCGACGTCGAAAATGAAAAATGTTGCCGCTTACACATAATTGTATGCTTTATATATAGAACAGTTTCAACATTTGCAAAATCTATTCAAATTAGCTTAAAAATTAGCTATCATTTGATATTTGCAGTTGAAATTTTTATTCATTAATTGAGGGAGCTGGTAACCCTATTGCAGTCTTTGCTGAAAGAAAATTTGTTGTCAATGTTCGTCAATGTTAGTTTCTCCGCAACTCTTGTGCGATGAACATCATGCACGGATGGATGTAGAAATTTTTGTCGTTTCCCTTTCCCCGCAAGTAGTTGTGCCCTTTGTCTAGCACTTGTTTGCACTTTGAGTATTTTAGGAGCCGAAAATTTGCCCATCACTGGTCTATGCCTACAAGCAAACGACGTTGGAAGAGCTCAGAGCCAGCATTGAATGCGAAATAGCGACCATTTCGGCAGAAATGTGTGGCGGAGTCATCGAAATTTGGGTCCAACGAATCGACCGCTGCATACGTGCCCTTGGTAGCCATATGAACGAAATCGAGTTTCATTCATAAATGTTTTGATTGTACTTCAAGCCAATAATAAATTTTTGGAAATATCTCAAATGGTTTGCGTTTTCTTTAAAAAAAAAAAAAAACTAGTCCTTAACCCTTTCAGACCGTGATGCATCGTTTGTGCGGGTGGGTTCTATTTTTAATATTTCCACTTTTATTTGACGAATGTTAAATTTTTGTAAACGAATGTTTCCACGAAATAAATCGATTATGCTTGTTATTGTTTAATTTTGTTTCTCACATTGTTCCGCGATTAGCTTTACCGTTACTTGATCACGCGTGGAATTCTTGATAAACTTTTAAGTTTTGTCAAAATGAGTCGCAGAGGTAATTTGTGTCTTAAATTACAAAAATATAAACTGTAAAACTTAAGTGTAAAACTAGTGAAGTTAACGCATTTGAACTAAAAAATAATAAATTTTGATGTTTCAAATAAATTTGAATCATTTTTTGCTAAAAAAATGGGTTTCAGATAGAGTTGCATCAAATTGTGCGTGTCCTGAAAATCCTTGAAGGATATGTAAATTGCGAAACCTAAACATTGAGAATATTTTCATTCTATATAACGACCATACATTCCAAAAATCATACAAAAATTTTCAGTAGATAAGCGTCGGGTCTGAAAGGGTTAATGGAAAACCCTTTATTTGTAACAAAATAATTTTTGACTAAAATTGAAATTAATCGAAGCAAAAAACCTGTTTTTGACTAATAACTGAAGTCAATAACCGACTTCTAATAGTCGAAAAATGTTTTGTAATAGTCGACTAGTCCACTCTCCATCCCAATTTTACCAGAAGAAGAAGCTCAGAAGTTCTTCAACATCATGTCTCGAACATCTTAAATATTTGTGCTTTAAAAATTTTCCAAAAGAATAGCCTGCAAAACAAAAGCCAATGTTTTTGCTGTTCCTTATACTCATATTTTGGCCCAAAGAAGCATATTTCACAGGTTAATGTGATTAACGGTTTATTAATAAAAATGAAAAAAAAAACACATAACAATATCAGATACTCAAAGCTTAAAACTGCATAATTATGTGCATGGATACTTAATTTAATTAGATTTAAGTTCAAGTTTTTGTTTTTTTTTTTTTGCTGACTTTCATTCATAAGGACTTCTTTTGAGCTGGCTCAAGTTACTCAAGGCGCTCAAGAACGCGCACTCATCTTGTTACACTTAAAATTATGAAAATTAAAGAAAGGAAAAAAGAAATATTGCTACAAGAGCACCTCATTCATTGTTAAGGCAACAATTTAAATTTTAAAATAATTACGCAGCAAGCGAAAGCAACTAAAGAAAAGAAACTCATAAAGGACAAAAGGACGAAGAAGCATTTTTATATTTCTTGCCATTCTCAAGAGGATAATCATATTTCTTTATATTGGATAAGTGATAGAGAAACCAAGAGTGAGAGAGCGAGATAGATGACGAAAGAGAAACAACTAACAAGAAAAAGCAAAACAAAAGGTAGCCACAAGAAAAGGTTGCCACCTAGTAGCAAAAAAAAAAACAAAAAAAAAAAAAATGCGATGGTGTGTAAAAAATAATCATGCCCTTCAGCAAGGACTTGTTGGTACTGTGCTGGCAATATTTTCTTTTTTTTTTATTATTATTCCTGAAGGAGGGGGTGAAGAGCGTTACGATATTAAGCAAAAAAAAACCTATATAAATGAAAGCGAAAAACTGTTTAAAGAAAGCTGTAACAAAAAAAAGAAACAAAAAAAGCCAAATAAGGAAGAAAACATAGAAGAATAACAACAAAGTTCGAAAAGCACAAAAGTTTATAATTACAAATTTAAAAACTTAATTTGACTCGAATTACTTTCTTTTTTATTGCTAAACTCAACGAAACTGTGTGCATAAGATGAATAGAAGAAGAAAGAAAAGAAAGCAACTCAATAAAAATATGCATAGAGTAAAAGAATAGATGTATCAGGAGTCGGGCAGGACTTCTATGGTGTTTGGTGCTTGTATGTGTGTGTATTTGTGTCCGTATGTGTATGTGTGTTTTTGTGTGTGTGACAATGTCTTTCAAGAATTACTAAAGAAAACATCAAGCTTGAGGACATTCTTGCATAGCATTTCTTGGTTGAGTTTTACATTTAAACATATGTGTGAGTGTGTGCAATTGTGTGTGTAACTTAAGCATTCGAATGCTGTAAATACATTCGTACATGTCGAGCAAGCAGTTTTCCGCTCATTTGGCATTGTATCTTGAAAGCTTTCCAAAATCTCAGATATAATTTTAAAACATATAAAACAACTTAAATTCCTTGCGACTGAGTGTGCTAGCAATTCAAAATCTCTACAACTGTACTTCGATGCATCTCTATTGGGGTAATATTTTTATTAAGCTTTAAATAGTTGAGCTTGTATGAGGTGAAAAATGATTAATCAGGATTTGAGGAACATAAACCGAAAATATGGTAGAAACTTTCAGCTAAAGGGTGTTTTGTAGTTCCCTGTAAGATTTTTTTACAATAGATCTCATAAAAATTAACCAAATGACAAATGGTTAGACTTTATTTCCAACTTTGTGACATAAAATTATTGTTTGAAAATGATTTCCTTAAGATGACCACCTCGACTGTGCTTGACGTACGTCATTCGTTCGATCCAATTTTTCATCATTTTTGCAAGCATTTCTAAATTGTTGCCAACTTATCGTCATAAACCAATGACGTGACGTTATCCTACAAGAAATACTCCAGGAGCTGCCGGTCGGAGCTGCCAATCGACAGATCACATTCTGATACAATTCGTTCACCAAACTCTCCTTCAGCAAATTTATTGTTTCTGTGGCTACATAGCTCGATGCGCCGCACAGTGATGCGTAAGAGCATGCTAGACGGAAGAAATTCGAAATCGAATTTTTGCATTCTGAATATTCAGAACTGTTCAAAAATGTCCACTGACCTCAGGTATTTTAGCTCCGCTTTGTACAAAAAATACAAAAACCTTTGAAAGTTGACCCAAAAAGCGATACTTTTGCATGTTTATTCATGAATTTTGTTGTTGTACTTGATTATATTTTTCAAATATTTCCTAATATCCAAAAGAGTTAAAAATTCTCTTTTAAAAATAATCTTTCAGATACAAGCCTTAATATCCAACTGTGATGATAGCTTGAAAAATACAACTGTAATCATGATCAGAGACGAACAGCCAGACAGACGGAAAATAAGGATTATTTATATCATTGTATTCTATTTAACATTGTATTCGTGGCGTCCCACTGTGGGGTAATTGATAGCAAAAAGTGTGATCAAATCAACTAAGCGTCTCAGTAACGGAATTTATATTTTTTTAGTTAACAAACAATTAGAAACTATAAAAATCGTCATAAAACCATATATTTACTTTAATGGAAATTTATTTTTGTTCTCAGTATTAATGACATACATATGCAATATAAAATATAGAGCGGTTGATAAATTTTTTTAGTTTTTATATTATTAGTCATCTGACATTGAGTCATTAACAAAAACATCATTATCATCATCTTCTTCTTTGTTTTCGTAATCATCATTATCTTTGATATTATAATATTCGTTACTATCTTCTTTTGCGGATTTGAGGAGCTTCAAAGCTGCTTTAGGCAAAGTTTGATTTTTTTTTTTGCAGCTATCTTTTTGAACATATTAAAGGATCTGAAGTGATCAAAAATCTATTAAAAATGTCTTCATTAGCCTTCTGCCTACTACATTTTCGAGCGAAATCGTCCCAGAAGCGTTTGAAGTCTTTGTTTCGAGCCTCCTGAGCCTCTTCGGACAATTGATCTATTGACAACAATGCATAAGAGACTATTTCTGGTCCATGTATAAAATATCACTAACTGCTGACGTTTATTATTTTATTAAAATAAAAACAAAAGAAAAAAAAGCACCAACAAAAGCAACAAGAACACAGCAACGTAGTGTACCTTTACCCCTCCAATAAACAAATAGTAGCTTCGCCACTAGTTGCTAACCTTTATTAATTTATACAAATAAAAGAAAACAAAACAAATAAAAAAACAGCAACAACAACAACAAAAACAACAACAACAACATCAACAACAACAACAACATCAACAACATCAACAACAACAACAATGTAACACTAACTTGATGTACACATTTTAAGTTTCCGTTCTTTTACTTGCATATATCGATGATTCCATATCAATTCGACTATTTTTGAGCAAAATTTTCAAATTCAAATTCACTATAACATTAATAATTATGAAAAAAAAAATTACAACAATACACAATGAATAAAAATAAACAAAATAAATAAAAATCTTATCAAATAGTTATCAAAATTTTAAATTTTTTCACCCGAGTAAAACCAGGTATATCATCTAGTTATAACGGTCAACTATTGCTTAGTATAGCTCCAGCACAACTTTATTTCGAAGAATCATGTCAGTTTCTAAATTCGTTTCTGAGTTATACTCTCAAATACCTCTTTAAACACTGCCACAGCAACAACAGCTCCACCTACCGGGTTAAACTTTAAACCTAAACCATCTACAGACCCAGCCGCATACACACACCAAATTCCGTCAAAATTGGTTCAGCCGTTTAGAAGGAATTCAGTGACAAAGCCATGTACAGAAGAGTTTTATATGTAAATATATGAAATTTTCGGTAAAAAGTAAGAAATCTTTTGCAGTCATTTTTTTTTAAATTCGTCAAAAATAGCAATTGTTGGAATCCCAAGCTAAAATTTTTATAAATCTTAAGAATTGATGTATTATAACCATACTATGTTTAAAAGGTGAAAAATTTACTGCGATCACCATGAAAAATATGACACAAAACTTCAGACTAAATAAATTAAAATAAAAAAAATTTCATAAAAAGAGTCAAAAAAAGTATACCACAAGAAGGACCCATATTCAAGATCTATAAGATATATTCCAGATTTTTTTCTATACGAATTACGGTTTCGAAGTTACAGCTGTTTGAATACATGCACTAATTGTATTTTTTAAGATATTTTGAAACTTTTTACAGTGTATATCTTTTAAAAAGAAATAAAAATTAAAAAACAATGTATGCAGATATAATACGTTTCAGGAGAACTATCAACCCCGAGAGTTTACAAATTTTCAAAAATAGTGATGTCAGAAACGTGGGCGTTTTTACATGGAATCACCGATATGTATGTATTTCAATTGAATGGGCAAACAAAAAATAATATTTTTCTTAAGAACCGCAGAAAATCTGCAAACTTTTTTTTTGTAAACATATCACTTATATTTGTTGTTTCAAGAAAAAAATATACTTCTACTGAATTGAGTGGTATTCACAACTATATGCTTACATATATAACTAAAAACACACATTTTATAAGCCTGCACGGAAAAAAACATTAAAAATACGAACAGACACTTTTTGTACTAAAATATTTCATTTGACGTTCCAAAAATACCTGAGGTAGAAGGTCCCATTGTTCAAAATATTATACTTAATTAATTTTTCAAGAAAAATCCCTTGGAAATAAGAAACCTTTTGTGTTTTTTACTATGCGCGCACCAAAAGTTAAGAAAACGTCAAATTTGCAATCGCTGTGCACGGACACCGTTGACTTTTTTTCAATTATTCTTTCGCATAGTTATGTAGAATTCTCTTCTCTTTAGAACGATATCAATCATGGTTGGCCATCTTCGATTTGATTTTTTTAATTAATCACACAAATTGGAATGAAATACTCCAATGTGCGTCCGTGGCGTAGTTGGTTAAAGTGCGTGGCCGCTATGTCAACGAACTTTGGAAACAAAGGTTCGAACCCCAGCAGCGACAGAGAATTATTTGAATTAAAATAATTTTTCTGTACGGCCGCCACCTCTCTGCAGACAATGGCAAACCTCAGAGAGTAATCAAAGTGCCATGTAAAGCTTCTTGAGAACGAGAACATTCCGTTCATCGCCGTTCGGAGTCGGCGTTAAGCATGTAGGTCCGGTTCTCGGTCAATTGCGTACAAACTTAATAACACGCACAACACAATTGATCATAAGAAGCTAGTTCAAAGTCCTTTCAAGGGCTGAAATGGCCAGTTATTTATTTTTTATTTTTTTTTTTATTGTATTTAACATATCAATCCTAATATTGTTAAAACATGAAAACATAAAAAACTTTCTTAAAGTTAAAATTTTTGACGTGACGAAGTTACGTTTTACCGCGCAGGTTTCCAAAAAAGTTGAAAAATGCATTTTTTTCAAAATTCATGAGCATTGCATTGAATTCTTACTCGCTGAGTATAAGAGCTATGATTAAAAAAATTTTACGACCGTCAAGGTTAATTGTTTCACTTCATTATGAAAACAACACAATAATTTAAAACATCATTGGGATGCGGTGGGAGCTACTTAAGCAACGCAACTGAAAATTTGTTACATGGAATTATTACTCACTGAGTTTAAGTAAAAATAAAAAAAAAATAAATAACTGGCCATTTCAGCCCTTGAAAGGACTTTGACCTAGCTTCTTAGGATCAATTGTGTTGTGCGTGTAATTAAGTTTGTACACAATTGACCCAGAAATGGACCTACAGGCTTAACGCCGACTCCGAACGGCGATGAACGAAATGTTCTTATTCTCAAGAAGCTTTACATGGCATTTTGATTACTTTCTGAGGTTTGCCATTGTCTGCACAGAGATGGCGGCCGTAAAGAAAAATTATTTAATTCAAATAATTTTCTGTCGCTGCTGGGGTTCGAACCTGGGTCTCCAGGTTCGTTGACATAGCGGCCACGCACTTTAACCAACTACGCCACGGACGCCACTGAGTTAAAGTGCAATAATCCAATAAAGGCCTGCTCTAAGCCCTTACAACAAAATTAGACAAACAATTTCTGTCGTCATGGGGACACAGTGAGAGCCGCTCAAAGATCGACAATGCAAAATTCATGCAGCGGCGTTGCATTGAATTTTTACTCGGTGAGTATATAAGCTATGATAAATGTTTAAAAAGGAAAATGAAGGATTTATACTTGGCCTTACGATAAAAATAAAAAAAAATTCTGACGTCACCAGTTCGTGAATATGGCAGCATATGTAACAGAAATGTAATATCGTTGCATGGAATTATTACTCACTCAGGAAACGTGCTACGGTAAATTTTGTTATACGACAGCATAGATGTAATATAACACCTCACAACTTAAATACAAAAAAAATTCTTATCGTCATGATTTCAGAGTGGCAACCACATAAAGCAGTAAAAATGCTACAACCTTGAAAAAACGTTGCATGGAATTTTTACTCTGTGACTACTGGCGTAACGGGAAATTTTAAGGATCGAAAATGAAGGTGAGATCTTCGGGCACATGATAAAAATACAAAAAAATTGACATCGTCACCGCCTAATGTGACGCATATGCATCACTTTTGCTGGATCACTTTGAATTGCATGAAGCTTAGGTAAAGTTAATGCACCAAGGAAAAGCACAACCCATGGAGAAGTAAATAAAAAAAAAGCAAAAGCAACAATACCGACAACAACAATAACACCAATACAAATACAAACACTAACACCAACACCAACATCAACATCAAAATCAACATCAACATCAACATCAATATCAATATCAATATCAATATCAATATCAATATCAACATCAACATCAACATCAACATCAACATCAACATCAACATCAACATCAACATCAACATCAACATCAACATCAACATCAACATCAACATCAACATCAACATCAACATCAACATCAACATCAACATCAACATCAACATCAACATCAACATCAACATCAACATCAACATCAACATCAACATCAATATCAACATCAACATCAACATCAACATCAACATCAACATCAACATCAACATCAATATCAACATCAACATCAACATCAACATCAATATCAACATCAACATCAACATCAACATCAACATACACATCAACATCAACATCAACATCAACATCAACATCAACATCAACTTCAACATCAACATCAACATCAACATCAACATCAACATCAACATCAACATCAACATCAACATCAACATCAACATCAACATCAACATCAACATCAACATCAACATCAACATCAACATCAACATCAACATCAACATCAACATCAACATCAACATCAACATCAAAATCAACATCAACATCAACATCAACATCAACATCAACATCAACATCAACATCAACATCAGCATCAACATCAACATCAACATCAACATCAACATCAACATCAACATCAACATCAACATCAACATCAACATCAACATCAACATCAACATCAACATCAACATCAACATCAACATCAACATCAACATCAACATCAACATCAACATCAACATCAACATCAGCATCAACATCAACATCAACATCAACATCAACATCAACATCAACATCAACATCAACATCAACATCAACATCAACATCAACATCAACATCAACATCAACATCAACATCAACATCAACATCAACATCAACATCAACATCAACATCAACATCAACATCAACATCAACATCAACATCAACATCAACATCAACATCAACATCAACATCAACATCAACATCAACATCAACATCAACATCAACATCAACATCAACATCAACATCAACATCAACATCAACATCAACATCAACATCAACATCAACATCAACATCAACATCAACATCAACATCAACATCAACATCAACATCAACATCAACATCAACATCAACATCAACATCAACATCAACATCAACATCAACATCAACATCAACATCAACATCAACATCAACATCAACATCAACATCAACATCAACATCAACATCAACATCAACATCAACATCAACATCAACATCAACATCAACATCAACATCAACATCAATATCAACATCAACATCAACATCAACATTAACATCAACATTAACATTAACATCAACATCAATATCAACATCAACATCAATATCAACATTAACATCAACATTAACATCGACATCAATATCAACATCAACAACAACAACAACAACAACAACAACAACAACATTAACTGTTGTTAATGAACATCAAACAAGAAACACCGTCACGTCAAAACTTACTGGTGTGTCAAAGACACAGCCATCTCTTTTTTTTCATTTAGGGAGGTAAACATTTGGGTAACTGATATCACCAAAGGAATTTGATGTTGAAGGTCGATGGCACCTATAAAAGAATTGTAGTACTCATCAATACCTTTTCAACGATATATTGCATTTGAAGATCGGATAAAAAAAATACACAGTTATAGTTAAAAAACGATTTTGGCGGCTTTTACAGGGTGCCTAGGAAAAAAATTTTATACCAATGAAACAAACACTTTCGAGGTAAGCTTTCATATGAGGGGAGGACTTTTCAAACTTTATTATTCGATCCATTCTATGTACTCTATACTTTTTCTATGTTTGGTTAGAATTCACTTGATATTGTTACCAAAATAACATGAATTCTTTTAATTTTTTATTATTTTTTTTTTTCTTTCTTTTTATCAATTACTTGTAGTTATGACTTTAATTTTGTGTTAATGTAATAGACGCCTGATTTTTGGAATATTCCTGTGCCATTTGAATATTTTTAATAGCTATGGAGTTAAATGTTGCCAAGTGATTACCTACCCCCATGATTACCAGGTTGCTACCTGGAGTTCAACATTTATTTTTCTGAATTTATTACCATTTAATAAATTCATTTAATCCTGTAAAAGAATAAAAAAAAACATATTAATATAGAGAGCTGAAATCAATTGCTTTCAACGCGCACAGCAGAACAAGATCCTGTGGCACAAAAGCACTTCCGCGCTTTAAATGTGTGTGTGTGTGTGGGTGTGCATCAAAGATTCACACAAGCACAAGCAGACACCGACTGGCGCAGGTTTTGCAACAAACGGCGTTGCTATACATAAAAAAAACCAGCACACGCAGCCACTTGAACTTTTACACAGATATGTACTAAAACACATACTTATGCCTGCTTTGCCTGTGTGCATACAATGCAGTTTCTTTATTTTTATCGCACACTGCCGAGGACATCATTAACGCATCTGCATACATGCAACAATATAGAAAAAGAAAAAACAATAAAACTGACGCAGCCGCTGCCGCACACAAGCTCCTCATACTCTGCGGGTGCTGCTGCTGCTGCTGCTTTCCGCTTTAGTCTCGCTAGCAGCCAATTTAGCCTGAGTTCGCCACCTGCTGTGCATAATTTTGCCATAATTCTTTAGTTTCTTTGCTTTATGCACTTTTCGCTGTCGCTATCCTGCCCCACCGCCATTCGTCATGCACCATTTTTTATGCTTTACACCTTCGGAACCTTACATACCAAGCAGCACGCTGCTATTTCCTGCCTTTTCTACACTTAACCTCATCAACTCTTACTCCGCATCCAGCCTAGATTATTTGTTTCCATTCACTGCTTATTTTCTTGTGTCCTGTGCATTAAATGATTTCCGTGTCCTTCAATACGCCACACGGCCGAAGTTTGTAACGCACGGCAGAGGATGGTAGAAAAAAAGAGAAAAGAAATTAAAAGAACATCGACTCGCTTCTATGCGTTGTGAGCTTTTTCGTTAGTACCGTTATATCCGCTACACATGCATTCTGGCGCCTTTCCTATGGACCAATGGCTGCCGCCGACTGCCACCACATGCTTTGCCACTATAAGTCCTTGTGTCACTGCTGTTGCAGGATATTTTTTCTGCTCGGTTAGCTTTTATTATTTTTTTGTTGCTTTTTGTTGTTGCTTTTGCATTTTTAATGTTTTGCAAAATGGTTTTTGAAGTGAACCTGTGCACAGAAGAACCTCTGGCCAAGAGGAAACGCCGTTGTTGTTGTTGTTGTTATTGTTATTTTTGTGCTTCTTTTTGTGTTATTGTTTTTTCGCGTTTTATGCGGCGTAACTGCGTTGCTGATTCTTGGTTCCCGGTTTGGCATTTGCTGACTAGCACACTACCTGCGTCACCTGTTTTGTCGATTTTGTTGCACTTGTTGTTGGCTGTTGTTGTATCTTCTTCTATTTTTTTTGTGCTGCTTCTTGTTGTTGTTGCAGTTGCTGTTATTACATTTTGCTTGTCATATAATGGCAATGAACCGTTATAAATATTAACAAACACACACATACACACACAGTGGAGCGCTCACACAAACAGGATATGCCCGCAAGTGCGCTTCGGTAGCGGAAATGCACAGTTGTGCTCAGCAGGATCCAACAACAATTGAAGTCCAATGCATTTTCCTTTAGTCATTATTTATTCCTGGGTATTTGTGTGGGTGTATGAGTGTATTTGTAACATAGTTGGTGAGTTCGTTTTTTCATGCATGACACAGTGGTTTGGTTATAAAACGGTCAAACATTCAACAACACTTTGTTTTTTTTTTTCTTTTAATCTGCGAGTCAGTTTGAGGATTAATTTAAAATTTCGAATATTAACGATTCCATCCAATCACTTGATTGTTTGCTTTGTTCTTATTTTACCATTTTGAATACTTATTTTTATAAAATAACTTGAGATGGGAAATTGTTACCATCTCAAAGTTGTTCTCAACCGCTTGACGTTAACATCTTTGTCCAGGCTCAATTAATATCATTACAGCTTAGAAATCATTGAACTAGGATTAAATTTTCGAAAAAACAAATTCAGGGATATAATTTATGTAGAAACAGAAAACAAAAGGTGAAACCATTATTAATCTCATATATAGGGTGTTTTTTTAGGGGTATAGAACTTCGAATTGAAATAAAACACAAGAAAATCGTTTTAATGTCCATCAATTTGGCTTTATTGGAAGGATAATTTTATGCCATTAATGTTTAAATATGATTTCGGGCATGTGGCCGCCGCGGCTGGCTCGAATAAAGCCAATTCTACAGGTCCAATTTTCAACCACTTTTTCGAGCATATGGGGCCGTATGTCGGCAATAACGCCATGAATGTTGGCCTCCAAGTCCCCTAACGTTTCTGGTTTGTTGTCGTAGACGAGCGACTTCACATATCCCCAAAGAAAATAATCCATTGGTGTCAAATCACACGATCTTGGTGGCCAATTGACAGGTCCATTCCGCGAAATTATGCGCTCATCGAATGTTTCCTTCAATAAATCGATTGTGACGTGCGCTGTGTGGCATGTAGCGCCGTCTTGTTGGAACCACAACTCATCCACATTCATGCCATCCAATTCGGGAACAAAATAGTCGGTTATCATGGCTCTATACCGGTCTCCATTAACGGTAACTGACTCTCCAGCATTATTTCGGAAGAAGTATGGCCCAATGACTCCACCAGCCCATAGAGCACACCAAACAGTCAGTTTTTGTGGATGTAATGGCGTCTCAAGGATCTCATGTGGATTCTCTTCACTCCAAATGCGGCAATTTTGCTTGTTGACGTAGCCATTCAACCAAAAATGAGCCTCATCACTGAACAAAATTTTGCGATGAAAATCAGCATCGAGATAAATCTCATTTTCGGCCCATTTGCAAGCGTTGTTCTTTTGTCAACCTGTTCATGATGAAATGGCAAACCAAACTGAACATAAATGACATTAGAGTTGCCAGATTTGACCACAAAATGCCAGTTTTATCTCTATTCAAAAAACAAACCCCTAAAAAAAACACCCTGTATTTCTTCCTTACTACGAGGACTTCCTTGTAAGTCTGGCGCCTCGGCAACACTAACCATTACCAGATGAATTTTGACAGTTCCTTTCGAAAATTTGACATTTTCTATCATAAATTTACTCACAATGTTTTGATGTATGTGTGCTTATTGTATTGTTTACTGTGGTTTGAAAATTGTATATCACCAAAAAAATGAAATTACACGTGAACATTTTTGGGTGATGATTTCTTAACGGTTTTCAACGTAGATTGACAAGAAAAGAATGCATCGATCAACTTAGTTCGACTCTTGGTGATGAAGCACTGCACCCTTCAACTATAAAACGCTGATGCAATGAGTTCGAGCGTGGTCATCGTTCTCTCCAAGATGAATTTCGTGAAAGTCGTCCAAGAACGACTAATGTGGCAGAAAACATCGATGCTGTGCATGTACTGTTGAAAGCAGAGCGGCATGCGACATACCTTAAGAAGGAGTCATCCTTGTTCATTAGTAGGATTAGCATACATTCGATTTTACATGAGCTTAAATGACGCCAAAATGTCAGGGAGATTTGTTTCCGTAGGATACCCTATCATTTGAGGGTTGCGCAAAACAAGTCTCGTACCGATTGGAGCATGGAAATACTGAAGAAATACAGCAGAGTTTGTTCGAAACACGTCTACAACATCACCACAGGTTACGAACCGAATCTACACTTACGAGTCCGAAATAAGACAGCAATCCACTGTTTGAGTCTTTCAAAGTGAGCAAAACACGACAAAAGTTGTCCGCGGATGGAGCACATTCAAGCAAATGGTTGCTAGTTTTTTTCAGGAAATCATGCCGCAACTACCACTTGGAAAAATCCACTTGGCAACGGAGAACTATTAATATCGAATGGTACTCAACCATTTGTTTGCCTGAAGTCTTTGGAGAGTTAAGAAAAACCGACCACCGAAGGTAGATCATCCTCCATCATGATATTGTGAGTTCCCACACATCAGCTCAAGCAAGAGAGTTTTTGAGCACTCAAAACATTTAAATGATGAGTCATCCGCTTTACAGTCCCAACTTGGTTCCCTCACATTACGAAAAAAATGCGTGGCGAGCGTTTTTTACGCCCGAAAAGGCCAGGCCGTTGAGTTCTTCAAAAACCTGGTTTCGGAGATACCAACTTCAGAGTGGCATAACTGTTTTGGAAATTAGATCAAACGAATGCAAAAGTGTAGAAATCATCTTAGACAATACTTTGAAAAACAATAAAACCATTTTTACTGATTAATCACTCCTTTTTTTATTGTGAGGCGTAAGAGACTTACAAGGTAAGCCTCGTTATAGTTAACCTCTTATCTCATCAATAAACACCTATTCATAATAAAAAAAATTATTATTATTAGTCATGGTCACAACCTCAGTTTTGGACGTGACAGTGTATTTTTATCATTGTTCTCAATCTTATGTGTTCGTATACTTGTCCTTCTCCTTGTCCAAATTCTTGTTTTAATCTAGAAGATTTTAATCAGGAATCAGAGTTCCTGATATTATCCATATCGCATCCCTCTCTTTATCCTTGTCCCAATTCCTGTCGAGTCTTAGGTTAGATTAAGTTGACGCGGCTGTCTCTACTAAGACACACTTAGGCCAATTAGGCCCGTTGTGGTACCAGAGATTAATTATTTTCCACTCTATCTAAACCAGTTGGAACTATTTATAAAGCTAAGTATTCGGTAGACAGAAGCTTTTGAGAGCTCGTCTAGGTCACTGTGGAACCAGTTACCTACGAAAAGGTCACTGTGGAACCAGTTACCTACGAAACGATGGAGTTTTCAGGACAGCGCTTGGCATGTGCAGAGAAGATGTGTTGTGAATTCTACCTCCTCCTCGTCTCTGCAGCTTCTGCAGAAGTCGTTATGGAGGATTTTTAGTCTTCGAGCATGGTTTCCAATTAGGCAGTGTCTTGTTAGAACGCATATGATAATCTTTATTTGGTCCCTTCTAAGGGAAATTAGTTCCTTTGAACGTTTTAAATTCAGGGTTGTCCAAACTTGACGCGCCGTAGACCATGTGCTACCCGTAGACCACATTATGTTGGTACTTTCAAGGCAGAGTTCATTTGTGCGTAATTTACATGTGGCGAGAGGTATTCCAATTTGTTCCTTATCTGTCGAAAGGGGTTTGGTAGTCCCGTTACTAGCGAGTTCGTCTGCTTTGCAGTTTCCTGGCGAGTCTCTATGTCCAGGGATCCAACATAAAAATATATTGAGCTGCTCTGCCATCTCATTTAGAGATCTGCGCCAGCTAAGGAGTGTTTTAGATGTTGTTACAACAGATTCCAGGGCTTTCAAAGCGGCTTGGCTGTCAGATAGAATACAAATATCTTTAGTTGATATATCATTCATCTGAAGCCAAGTAACGGTTTCGTGTACCGCAGTAACTTCCGCTTGGAAGACGCTGCAGTGGTCGGGGAGCCTAAAGACAAGGTTGATGTTTAGTGATTTAGAGAAGACTCCTCCCCCTACTATTGTCCCAGTCTTTTTCACAATCTTTATCATAATCTCGTCTTAAGTGTGTTTAAATCCTTGTTCTATCTCTTGTCCTAATTTTTGTTCTAATACTTTTGCCAATATTATCTTAAAACCCACTCCCTGGCCTAATCCTTTTCCGAACCCTTGTGTCCAAATCCATGTTCTAACCTTTATCCTAACTACTCCTTTTCTTATTCGTGTTCCTAATCTTTATCTAAATCCTTATTCAAGTCTCTATCTTAATACAAGTCCCAATTCAATTTTTATTTGTATTCTGTCTCGGATTTTTTATTTAATATTATTTTATTATTTATTTATTTAATTAATATTTTGTGTTGACAAATTTCATCCATGATGAATTTGCCACACATTAATTTTAATGTTTTAATTATTTATTAATTTTATATTTTTTTTATGCTATAATAAATGGGAGAAATTTTTTTTTTTTAGTGCTTGGATCGTTTTCGGATTGTAGGCATAACATCGGTCCTTCACGGTTCCCCGCAAAAAAAGTTCAAAGGCGTAAAATCGCAGCTCCGAAGCAGCTAATTGACATCGCCAAGACGGCTGAAAACACGATTTGGAAATTTTGTGCACAAAAGATTGATTGATCAGATCTTATAGAACGCCATTTTATTTTTTTTTTTCGTGATTGTCGACCTGTGCACATTATCGTGCTAAGAACTTTTCTCGACTAAATCAAGAAAGAAAAAACCAAACATATTCAAATTAAAAGCATAACAAACATGTTAACATACAAAATTAAATTAAAATTAAAATTAAATTTCAAGTAGTCAGTTGAAATAATTGAGGTAACATTTTTACATAAGTTGCTCTTATAAATGTCTCGTACTGTTGCAAAAATTGAGAAATTGCGTGTATCAAGGGTTGAGATATCGAGTCTGTACTGTAATATTGTATATAACATAAAAGTTATTATTTATGTACATAGATAAATCTTTTGAAGTTTTTGAACGGTTGGTGAATATCAGAGAATAAGTCAACACCGAAAGTACACTGCGAATTAAAGTCGAAAGTTGTAGCAGAAACGTCAGCATGATCAGGATCAGAATATTAACAGCGATGCCAAGAATTAACGATCAAAAGTTGTAGCAGAAATGTCAGCAGAATCAGAAATATCGACAGCGCTGCCTACAGGGACATCAGCAGAGCCGTCGTTAAAGAAAGACGCAGTGACGTGAGGTAAGTACACATAGCATTCTCCTCGTAGAACCTCGTTGGTTTTCTCTTCTTTATCAGTGTTCGAGTTTCCAATGTGTCGATAAAGAAGAATCCTTGGTCAAAAACAGACATATCCATTATCCTTGATAGTTTTAAGTTTATATTTTTTTGATATTAGTTATTCGCTTGTTTATCGGTGTTCAAGTTTCCACTGTGCCGATAAAGAAGAATCCTTGGTCTTACATAGACATATCAGTTATCCTTGGTAGTTTTAGGTTAATAGTTCGTTAGTATTCGCCTGTTTATCGGTGTTCAAGTTCCCACTGGAAACCACTCGAACCAGGAATCCAGGATCCAAGAGTAACATTATATTTGAAGTTTATATAACCTCATCCTGAATATATATTTTATTACAATTTATAAAGTTTGCAAGAGAGTTTGCAAATATTTGGATATTCAAATATTTCTGAACAATACCCTGTCTAAAAGTATTTATTTAAATAACAGTTTAAGAACAAGATTTTTTTCTGTTTTGATATTTAAAAAAAATACTTCCTAACATGAATTTTAACAATTTCATGAGAAAATATCTAATTAATTCTACAAATATTAAGGTATTGGCTTGATATTTACGAGGGGACCTTGATAAGTCAGTGATAAGTCAGTGACTTTTTAAATAAAAGGATTTTTCATAAAAAAGCGTTTTATTTCCCAACATCAAGTCTTCTTTTCTATTGATACATTTAGTCCAACATTTTTCTAATTTTTTTTATTCCTTCCTTTTCCAAATAAAAGGTCTTAAAAACGTCCGCAAAATAGTCGGTTGTTTCAGTGAGGACCTATTCATGCATCTTAAATTTCTCACCACCGAGCCATTTTTAAGGTTTGAAATTAGAAAATAGTCGCATACGGCTAAATCTGGAGAATATAATGGATGGAGTAGCAGTTCAAAGCACAATTTATTAATTTTTGACATGGCGACTACAAACTTGTTCATTTCCATGGTGAAAGAGCACATTTTCTTCGCCAAATGCGGTCCTTCTTCCTTGAAATCAATGTCAAGTATGTCCAACAACTGTGAATTATATTCGCCTGTGATCGTTTTAACCTTTTCAAGGTAATCGATGTGAATAACCTTGTTGGCCGACAGGCCCACCTTGGTCTTCTTTGGTACATGTTCACCTGGAGAAGTCCACTGTTTTGACTATTCCTTAGTTTCTGGTGTTATGTGATGTTTCCATGTTTTGTCTACGATTACGAAATGGCGAAAAAAACTCCTTTGAATTGTTTTTGAACATCACTTATGGTAGAGTGTGAGCAATCACGGCACCCATCGGGCGGTTAGCTTTTTCATGTAAAATGGGTTGTACCTGTTTATTTGAGATGCTTACAGTCTCAGCTACCTCATGCGCTTTCGTTCTCCCATTGTCCTATATTATGCTATAGATTTTATCGGACGATTTCTGGCATGACGACATCTTTTGGGCGACCTGAATATTAAGAGTCATTTGTGCTTGTATGACCTCAACGGAATTCAGAAATTTAAAATATTAATTGCATTAATGTTCTGAAGAAACCATTCCAGGCGATTGGAACCTCAGTGTGCTCTGGCCAATCCACAAGAAAGGCGATCTCACCATTTGCGCCAACTACCGTGGGATAAGCCTTCTTAATATCGAATATAAGGTCCTGTCGAGCGTATCACCAAGCCAATCGTAAACCAGCTGTTTGGACCTTATCAGTGTGGCTTCAGACTTGGAAAATCCACCATAGACCAGATATTTACGCTACGACAAATCTTGGAGAAGACCCTAGAAAAACAAATTGACACACACCATCTTTTTGTCGATTATAAAGCCGCCTTCGAGAGTCCAACAAGGAATCATCTTTACTCCACCATATTTGAATTTGGTATTCCTGCAAAGCTCATCCATCTTTGCAGAATGCCCCTAAGCAACACCAGCAGCACAGTTAAAATCCGGAAGGATCTTACTCCTCCATTCGATACCAAACGAGGTTTTAGACAAGGTGATACCTTATCGTGCGACTTTTTCAACCTAATGATGGAGAAGATTATCCGAGCTGCTTATTTAAGACGCAGCGGCACGATATTCTACATATGCGTAGGCGTATGCTGATGATATCGATATCATTGGCCATAATACGCGCGAAGTCAGTGCATATTCTCCAGATTAGCGAAAGAATCGAGTCGATTAGCTCTTGCAGTAAACGCAAATAAGACGAAATACCTAGTGTCAACAAATAAACAGTCCCAGCGTCTTGGAAACCACGTCACTGTTGACAATATCTCCCTTGAGGTTCGTCTACCTGGGATCTAGCATAAACTCTTTCAACGATGTCAGTATTGAGATAAAACGAAGGATAACAGGTGTTACTTTGGCCTTAGTAGGCAGTTGAGAAGCAGAGCCCTCTCTCGATGAACAAAACTCACGCTCTATAAGTCACTTATCATGCCCGTATATGCAGCACAAACTTGGACGTTGAGCAGTTCTGATGAAAAGACTTTGGGAGCCTTCGAGAGAAAGATCGTTCGTAAGACCTTCAGTCCAATCTGCGTCAATGGCGAATACCGAATTCAATGGAACCACGAGCTGTATGAGCTGTATGCTGACATTGACATCGTCAAGCGCATTAAAATCGAGCGGCTCCACTGGCTAGGTCATGTTGAGCGGATGGAAAACGACGCTAGAGCGAAAAAAAAAATTTATTCGGTGCCCGGTGGTGGTCAACGCAGAAGTGGACGCCCACATCTTCGTTGGTAGGATCAGGTGTTGGATAACCTAACCACGCTTGGTGTTTCCAACTGACGCCAGCAAGCGCAAAACAGAAATGACTGACGCAATTTCTTATTCGGGGCCAAAACCGATCTACGGTTGTAAGCGCCAGATATGTAAGTAAGTAATTGAATTTAAATAATATTCGATACGAAATTAATATCAAAAGCATTTGTTCTTAAAACAAATTTTACATCGCTTTTCCTTTCCTAATGAATTCGCCACCATTTCTCTTGCTCAAAAGAGAGCACGATGTGACCAACAAACTGAAAATAGAAAAGAGTCTATTTTGGCGTCAAGTGGTGAGCTTTTTTTCTCCACTTTGTGCAGATCGTTTATATGGAACTTTCTTTGTGTGGACGTTCTGTGGCCGACAAATATGCACAGAAAATAGGAATCTCGCTTTGTACTTATTTCTCGTTTATTTGTTTCTCTTTCTGCGCTCTTGGGCAAACGTAGCCGAAACTATACCGCAGTGTAAAGAAATGAAAGATCTAAAGAAACAATGCCGAACTTTTTTCTTCTTTTTGTGAGGATATTCTACAATGGACGAAAGACATCACACATCATTTCACCTTTTCAAAGCAGGTAAATAAATTTCTATAAAAAGTATTCGGTGCATCTTCTTCCCATGATGCAATTATACAAGGTAGGAGTGGCAACTGGCTATTTTATCACGAATGTCTTGTATCGACTGTCATTTGCCTGTATATTTTACTTTCTTTTTTCTTTTCTACTTTTTTCGTTCTCTAATTTATTTTTGACTATTTTGAAACTATCACTGCTAGCTTTTATAATTGTATGATTGTATTGTATAATTGAAATCCGGATAATTGGCATAACATCGGTTCCCCACAAAAATAAAGTACAAAGGGGTCAAATCGCAGCTCCGAGGCGGCCAATTGACATCGCACTGAATTTGGTGCCCAAAAGATTGATTGTGGCATTTGCTGTGTGGCATGGCGCACCATCGTGTATGAACCAGAGGTCGTCCAAGTTCATGACTCCTATTTAAGTAAAAACAAAGTCTGTTTACATGGCCCTGTTACGTCCACCGTTGACCAAAACGTTGTTCCCAGCCTCATTTTCGAAGAAAAATGGTCCAATGATGCCACTACTCCACAATCCACACCAAACTGTCACTCTCTGTAGATGCATCGGCTTCTCGACAATAACGTGTGGATTTTTCGAGCCCCAGATGCAGCAATTTTGTTTGTTAACGTAGCCGCCGAGATGAAAATGCGCTTCGTCAGAAAAGATGATTTTTCGCCCAAAATCGTTGTCCAATTCAAGCTGCTCTATTGCCCAAACTGCGAAACGTTAACGAAGCGGATGCTGAGTCAATTGGACCTTGTAAGCGAATAATCCGAGATCTTTGTGCGTAATTCTCCACAGCCTAGTGCGTGAAATGTTGAGCTTTTGAGATCGATAGCGAGTTGGAGTTCGTTAATTGAATCTCACACTCTCGGCTACAGTAGCCACATTCTCGTCTAAGCGCACCATACGCCGATGGGGACCATAAGTGTTGTCTCCTAGCCTACCAGTTAACGAAATTTTTGCGCAAACTTGCGTAAAGCAGGCGCGGTGGGTGCTTCATATCGGTCAAAACTTATTTTCAAATAACCCACTGTTTGTGTCAAAATAACCTATGATTTAAAAAGAAACCACTAGATGACCCACCCTTTATATATATTCTGCCTCTTTCGTTCAACCTCAAACGAGCTCGGCCATTTTTTAAACGAGGAATTTAATAATTAAGAACGTAATAGATAGATCTTCCAATACTTTATCAGCATGCAGACATGTCTATAAAAAAGCTTTATAAAAATAATCTTTTTTTTTTTTTTTTTTTTTTTTTATTATTGAGTCTTAATCAATTTTGAGATTTACAATGCATCTTAATTAATATGTTACTTTTTAGATTGTATTGTATTATCTAAAGCAAGATGGTAAAGTTTTATAATGCAACGAGCTAATAATGAATGTTTACAGTTAACAGATGATGTATAACAATTTTATAGCAAAGGTTAAAAGAGTGATCAAGTTTTGCTCATAACTCGGAAGTTTGACATTGAGGAATTTTTCTCATAATAACTATATATAAAAATAATATTAGGCATCATATTTGTCTTAACTTCCACCACCACTCACTTCTGAAAGACGACTTTTATTTTAAAAAGTCTAGTCAAACATTTTCCTACTTTGAGGAAATGCATGGCAATCGCAAGTATGCGCTTGAAGAACAGCGGAAGCATAAGCAATTTTTTTTTCTGAAAAGAAGTTGTATGCTTAAGTGGCAACGCTTGTATCACGTTTACGCCTACAGCATAACCTAAGTGATGCTGACCTCGCATTTTTTTACCTCTTCAACGCATCATCATCATTCGTTGGCTGGATGCTACCTGGGTCTTTTCTTTTTTTTTTTCGTGTTTTAATGCTTCTTTTTGGGATGAACTATTTTACATTCTTATTATTGTTGTTGTAAGCTAAGTATGAGCGCGTCTCATATTCGGGAATTGTGCACATGTATGCAAAAATACTTACACAATCATACACATTTCATTATTTCAGCGTTGCATACATTTTGCATATTTTGAATGCTTCGTTTCTTGCTCTCTTCTTTCCATGATTTCTTTTGTGTTTTTATTTTTTTATTCGTCATCCTGTGGCAACTCCTTTAAGCGGGTCTTATTTAGCATTTGCATTTTCGTTTCCCCCCTGTGAGTAAGTTGTGTGTGTGTGTGTAAGTGAGCTTGTATTTATGTATTGCTATACCATAAGGTCAAAGCTGAGTAGCTCTCTGAATTTGCTTGTTATGGTTTTCCTTTTATTTTGTTTTTTTTTTATCGAATTTATCAACTCCACAATAACCACGAAATCTCCCCAACTCCCCAGTGGCTGCCTTCGCTGCACGCAACTCAACGGAAATGCTAATTCGCTGCATAAATTCACAGCCAAAGTAAATACGGGAAATGTTCGTCTAATATCTCTGTGGCTTTTTATATATTTGTATTTCGCTTTTGTTTTTCATTTCATTTTTTTATATTTTTATGGTATTGTTAGTAACCGCACTGCCGCCTGTAGCGACGCAGTAGTTGTGCGTTGAATCGAATGCGGCATCTTTGAGGATTTAGAAGTTGAATGTCGGAAAAAACGCTTTTTAAATATTTAAAATCTTGACTTCTTTTAGCTTTGAGAAAATGTAGATTTTTCCGGCTTACGTTATGCAAAGATGTTGGTTGCTACTCTTTACCTTTATTTTAAGCCATGAATAAGTCAGAGGATATAACAATATTTACATAGATTTTTTATATTATTTCCAATTTGAGTTCAAAATTTGTTGACCTTGTGATTCCTTCTTTATATACTCTTTAAAGATTTTCACTGTTTGATCGTATGATTTCGAATTGTGACAACTTTAAGATTTCAACGTTAGGTACGTCTTAACGCGCAGGTTTTAAAAAAATGTTGAAATTACATTTTGGAAAATGCATCGTCATTGCATAGAACCACAGCAAAGGCTATTTCTTTGATCAAAAGCAAAATTAACAGTTAAAAATAAATTAAAAATCACAACCTAAACCAAAATCAAAATCCAAAACAAAATCATAAATAAAATCAAAATTAAAATCAAAACAAAATCAAAATCAAAATCAAAATCAAAATCAAAATCAAAATCAAAATCAAAATCAAAATTAAAATCAAAATCAAAATCAAAATCAAAATCAAAATTAAAATCAAAACAAAATCAAAATCAACAGTCAAAATCAAAATCAAAATCAAAATCAAAATCAAAATCAAAATCAAAATCAAAATCAAAATCAAAATCAAAATCAAAATCAAAATCAAAATCAAAATCAAAATCAAAATCAAAATCAAAATCAAAATCAAAATCAAAATCAAAATCAAAATCAAAATCAAAATCAAAATCAAAATCAAAATCAAAATCAAAATCAAAATCAAAATCAAAATCAAAATCAAAATCAAAATCAAAATCAAAATCAAAATCAAAATCAAAATCAAAATCAAAATCAAAATCAAAATCAAAATCAAAATCAAAATCAAAATCAAAATCAAAATCAAAATTAAAATCAAAACAAAATCAAAATCAAAATCAAAATCACAACCAAACTCAAAATCAAAATCAAAATCAAAATCAAAATCAAAATCAAAATCAAAATCAAAATCAAAATCAAAATCAAAATCAAAATCAAAATCAAAATCAAAATCAAAGTCAAAATCATAATCAAAACCTAAATCAAAATCAAAATCACAATTACAATCAAAATCAAAATCAAAATCAAAATCAAAATCAATATCAAAATCAAAATTGAAATCGAAGTCAAAATCAAAATCAAAATCAAAATCAAAATCAAAATCAAAATCAAAATCAAAATCAAAATCAAAATCAAAATCAAAATCAAAATCAAAATCAAAATCAAAATCAAATCAAAATCAATATCAATATCAATATCAAAATCAAAATCAAAGTCAAAATCAAAATCAAAATCAAAGTCAAAATCAAAATCAAAATCAAAGTCAAAATCAAAATCAAAGTCAAAGTCAAAATCAAAATCAAAATCAAAACACAAAATCAAAATCAAAATCAAAACAAAATCAAAATCAAATCATGCAAATAAAATTAAAATTAAATTGAAAACGAAAATGAAAAAGAAAATGAAAATGAAAATGAAAAAGAAAATGAAAATGAAAATGAAAATGAAAATGAAAATTAAAATGAAAATGGAAATGGAAATGGAATTGGAAATGGAAATGAAAATGGAAATGGAAATGAAAATGGAAATGATATGAAAATGCACATGAAAATTAAAATAAAATTAAAAATTAGAATAAAAATAATAAAAAAATGGATTGAGAGTAAGGTTTAAAACAAGGATTGTTCTAACAATATTAGGACAAGAATTGAGGCTAGAATTAGGAAAAGAATTAGGACAAGACTTTTGACGACGTTAGGACAAGAATTTGAACATAAATTGGGAACTGGGAAAAAGATAAGACAAAGGATTTGGACAAGGATGTGGACAAGCATTTATACATTGATTGAAACAAGAATTTGGACAAGTAAGGACCATAAGGGAAATAGTAAGACAAGTATTAGTTTAAATATAAGAATAGATAAGAACTAGCACAAATAAAGATATACGTTGCCACGTCAACATACCTAAGTGTGTGTCCAGGACACACTTTTTTTAATGGACATAACCTCTTTTTATCTAAGATCTTATCTGAATAGCTACACAGCACACAGTAATGCGATTGCTGCAAATTAGACGAAAAAATCTTTTGTGGATTTTATTTTATAGTTTTAAGTGTTTAAGGTATAGAAAAATACAAACAAAATTATTTCAGAAATTTTGGACAAGTGGGCGTGGCAGCTACCATACAACTTAAATACATTTTGCTCTATATCTAAGAAATAAGATAAGCTACGATACCAAATTCAAAAGTAGACGTCTAGTATGTAATTTTCAAAAAATATAAAAAATTTAGACATGATTAGGAATTGGGCGTGGCAGCTGCTATACACCTTAAACACATTTTGTAATATATCTAAGAAATGATAGACAACAATTTTCAAAAACTATAAAAAAATTTCGTTGCGATTGGATTAGTGGGCGTGTCAGATACCACAAAACTTAAATACGTTTTGCGTTATATCTAAGAAATGAGATAAACTACGATAACAAAATCAAACGTAGACGTCTAGTATGTGATTTTCAAAAAATGTATAAAAATTCGGCGCAAAAGGACAATACAACTTGAACACATTTTACGCTATGATTAACGTATGTTAACAGTAACGCTAACAGAGCTATCATGCATAACTAATATTTGGATATAATTTGTCGATTATAGCTTCAGATATTTCATCACGTGTTAGTTCGATATAATTGATTTGAGGAGGAGGGAGTTGTGAGATGTTTTGTACATACACAGAATACTTTCTTGAAATGATCTGCGTAAAGATTGCAAATCTCTTGAGTATTAGAGGATGTAACATTGCCTTTGAGCATGGAGGAAGGGTATCTGTTTGATTTGCGTTTGACATTTACATATTCAACGAATTTCTTTGGCTGTACAGCAGTAATGTCACATACATAGTACCACGCGTGGTGAGACTCGAAAGCTTTATTCGAGAATCGAAACACGTACACGATCGAATGCACGAAGTTCTCTCAATCAGTTAGCGCTGAAACTTCAAGCAAGAATGTTCACGCCACTTGGTCGTGTGTTTTGCACTGCACAAAATTTTTGAGGCATATGAAAATGAGTTTTTGTGCAGTTATAAGTGCAGAATAATATCAATAATAATAATAATAATGATAACGATAATTAGAGTGATGATAATAATGATAATGATACTGATAATTATAATGATGATTATAACACAATTCTTGCTTTATACCTGCACTACAATTTTTGTGAGTGCATAGAGAGCGAGAGCTACGACCACAAGTACAAGAGTTGAAAATTGTAGTAATATGCGTGTGAAGTTTGAAGTTTCAACGCTACTAGCTTGAAGTTTCAGCGCCAATTGTTTGAGGGAACTTCGTGCTTTTGATCGTGTACGTGTTTCGATTCTCGAATAAAGCCGTCGAGTCTCACCACGCGTGGTACTACGTGAACATCACTGCTGTACAGTAATTCGTTCTAAAATGAGATTAATATAAAAATTTCTTCTTTGCTTCTTTGGATTGGATTCTTTGGATTTTGCTTCTTTGGATTTTATAGAAAATTCATGTAAAAACCCCTCATACTTTTTTCTCAATTCATCCGGTACATTAATGCTGGATTTAATGAAATTTAATAAAAATTTAACTTATTATGTGCCAAAGAAAGTAGAATTTCAAAATACTCCCTAAGCTTTGATTACCTTTAGTGTTCCATGATAGCCACTTAACCTGCAACAAATCGTTTTCAAAAATCTATTTTCCAATGTTCCCACATTACTTAAAAATAATCGAATTTTAATTCGAGCTTAATTTTAAACAATGCTAATGCTGGTGAAAATAATTCATAATCAAGGATTTATTAAATCCACCATTATGATTAAATATTCGCCTTTTTGTGAGCATAAAAGTATTTTCAGTAATTTTAATGTGTTTGTGTTTATAAGCATGTTTATAAGTCTGTGTGTTTATTTGTTTGTCTTTGTGCTTATACTAGTGCAAAACATACCCATTAAAAGCAAATTAATTGAAACCACAAAATATTTAACAACATTCAAAAATTAATTTAAATTCATGCCAGAAAACTTTTTGCAACTTTTAATGAAGTCCAACAATATTCGGGGGCGCAAAATAAAGCTTATGTTTTGTGTTTGCTTGTGTTTTATAATTGGTGTGGTGTGTTTTTCTATGTGTCTCTTTGTGTCTGTGTATTTGTGTGTGTGAGTATGTGTGTGGGTGTTGTAAAGCTTTTGTTTAGTTTTTGTAAATTCATAATTTACATGTGTTCAACAAAATATGCACAAACAATTTCTCTAACACACACGCGCACACACAATCACCCACACGCTCTCGAGCGTATAACAAAATGACAACTACAAACAAAAATATTCCAGTCAAAATATTTTCATTGGCATATTAAATTTTCGCCCAAAATATTTGCATAAAATCTTGTTTAAAAATAAAACTAAACGAGACGAGAGTTGTTTTGTGTGTGGAATAAGACAACAAAAAATTCATAAAATAACTGCATAAACAAAACCAGATTTAAAGCAAAAATTATAAATATAAACATATTTCCGACGAAACGCTTGTGAAACTGTAAGCCTCTTGGGGGATTTTTTTTTTTTTTTTTTTGTGTTGGGAAGTATTGAATGTATTCAGTAAATTTCACTATTGACATCAAACCTTTCGGTGTGTTGTGGTACAAAATGTTGTAATTTGCAGGCACCCTATTCATTATCATCATCATTATCCATTATTCACCTTTATGATAGTAATATTATTTACAATTCAGATGCCATACATCCTTGTGCTTAGTTTAATTTTTGCGCCTCGGCAACTCTTCGCATTGTCAGAGAAATTTTGACAGTTCCATTCGAAAATAAGACATTTTCCATCATAAATGTACTCACAACGTTTTGGTGCATGTGCGCTTATTGTGTTGTTTACTGTGGTTTGAAAATTTTATTTCAGCAAAAAAATGCAATTTACGCGTGAACATTTTTGGGTGATGATTTTATACGATTTTCGATGTGGATTGACAAGAAAAGTGTCATAAATTAGAATTTGTACTTTGTATGTTTTGCTTGTTGTTTTATAAACTGTTCAATTTTAAATACTTTTGTAAATTTTATCAAGTGAGAAAATAAAATGTTCACTCTATTTTCAATTGGCAATACAAATGGTAATGGACCTATCTCTATTAGTTATAAGAGTATTTGTTTAAAAAAATTACCCTGCAAGCATTTTCTGTGTGCCTCAAAAAATGACTCCAAAAAGAGTATTTCTTATGCGTGTTTTATAAGTTATTTTTTACGCAATAAAAAGGCTCATAAAGGAGTCTTTGATATGATTGTAAAATGATTGTTCAGAAATAAGACTCCAAAAAGAGCATTTTTTATGCGTGTTTTATGAGTACGCAATAATAAGGCTCATAAAGGAGTCTTTGATTGTAAAATAATTACTCAAAAATAAGACTCTTAAAAGAATACTTTTTAAGCGTGTTTTTTTAAAAAGACTCCTAAAGGATTACTCAGAAATAAGACTCCAAAAAGAGTATTTTTTATACGTGTTTTATGAGTAAGTATGCAATAAAAGAATCCTAAAGGAGTCTTTGATATGATTGTAAAATGATTGCTCAGAAATAACATGCTAAAAAGAGTCTTTTTTTATGAGTGTTTTATGAGTACGATGAATGGCAAAGTATGGAAATATATACAGCCATGGACACATAAATAGCACAAATGTATACTTATTTTTGAAACCTTTCGTTTGAACCTAATAATGCATTCATTAACTGCAGTTATAATTTTTTGAGACTCCAGTGTAACGTTGTTTAAAGCTCCGAGAGAGATGTACCGTTACTTACTTTTATTTGCTCAGGCCATCTCATTCTGTATAGGCATGTACGATCTGCTGTGGTCATATAAGTAGCACACATGTTAGTTGGTGAATAAAAGTTAACAAGATCGGGTGGTTGTAAAAATTTTAGAGTTGTATTCAGTTGATTTCAAATAAAATGGGTTCTGGCAAACATTGCACTCCGGAAAAAAGGTCTATAATTCACGAACTAAGTCGAAAAGTCAAAAAACCATCTAAAATCGCGGATATTCTGAAAATTTCGTGAAAAATGGTCTATAATGCACTCAAGCTGGTTAAATTAAATGGTTCAAATAATTTCGAGAATAAGCCACGCAATCCTAGACCACGTAAAACCACCGCTTCTACTGATAGACTTATAGTTCGCATAAGTAAGGCTAATCCTTTCAAGTCATCGTAGCAAATTATGAGGGAAATAAATGAAGAAAATAACCTTAATTTTTCAAGAAAACTAGTATATAGGAGACTACATGAAGCTAATCTTTATGGACGCATTAGCCGAAGAAAGCCGCTCTTAACAAAAAACAAAAAATAAAGGATCGCTTAGCGTTTGCAAGGGCCCATGTGAATAAAGAAGACCAATTTTGGAAGAACGTGGTCTGGTCTGACGAAACTAAATTTAATAGGGTTGGACCAGATGGAAAAACTTTTGTTCGGCGCCCCAAACGCCAAGAGTTGAATCCTAAGTATACAACAAAATCATTAAAGCATAGAGGAGGGAATTTAATGACTTGGAGAGCTTTTTCCTGGCACGACCTTGGGCCAATTTTTCGTATACCAGGAATAATGGACAAAAATATGTATTAAGATATTCTTAATAACCAGATGGAATCATTTGCATTTGAGAACATGCCTATTAGATGGACTTTTATGCACGATAATGATCCAAAACACACGGCAAAGGTTGTGATTGATTAGCTAAAAAAGGGAAAAAATAAATATTTTGAATTGGCCGGCTCAAAGCCCAGACCTCAAGTACTAGTAAGCATATTCGTAAGCTCATTGTAAAATAAAAATAAATTACTATGTCTTTTTTTCAGAATCCAAATTGTGCTATTTTTATGTCCACATCAGATAAGGAGCAATTTCAGATTTTTGATAAATTTTCTAATTTTTAATTCGTAATTACAAAGTAACTACTGATTTTAAGTTTTTAATGTTTAAACTCAAATATAATGAAATAAATGCTTGTTTTCCTCTATGTATTTTTATTTAAATTCATGTGAAACACTACATGTATTTTTGTGCTATTTATATGTCCATGGCTGTATATTCTTATTATTAATAGTATTAAATAAGTGGAAAAAAATGGCACACACGACAATTTCGCGCAAAGGGGTTTTTTATTATTTATTTAGATAATGTTGTACAACAATACGAATTCTTTTATAGTACACTATAGTGGCGAAAAGCAGTTTCTTAGCTTTTATTGACATCTTTTAACATTTTTACATATAAAATATTTTCAAGCCATTAAAGAGCCTTTAACATGAGGCTTATGACTCTTAAAATAATAACTTCTATAAGTTCTGAAAGAGTCTTCATATGAGTCTTTAAAGATTCCATTACATAATTCTTAAAAAGAGTATTTTGAGTCCAAAAAGACTAATTTATATAAGTTCTAAAAGAGTCTTTATTATGAGTCTTTAAAGAGTCCTTATTGTGAGTCTTAAAAGAGTCTTAATTTTGAGTCCAAAATGAGACATACAGCAGTCATTATTATGAATCATATTTTGAAGCCCACAACCAATGAAAATGTACTCATAAAAGAGTCTTTTTTGAGCGCATTTTGACGATGAAAACTCATTTATATGAGTCTTAAAAGAGTCTTTTTAGAGTCATAATGTTTGATGGGTAGAATCCAAATGACTCTAACACAGCATCAAATTGAAAAGCTCAGAGGATGTGAAAATTACCAGAACTGGAAGTTCGCAGTCGAGGCCTATTTTCAAATGCGAAATTCGTGGAAGGCGATACTGGGAACGGACACGAATGCTAAAAAGCTGATGGAGGCGAAGTCTGAGCTAATTTTGCTGGTTGAGAAGGAAAATTACCCGCATATTCGGGACAGTTCTACAGCGCAAGAAATATGGAAGACTTTTCATCGAAGTTTTCAAGATTCGGGTCTAGTTCGTAGGGTTGGATTGATCCAAAAATTCTGCTCTACTAAGTTGAGAGACTTCAGCAGTGTTGAAAGCTACGTCAACGATGTGCTCAACAATGCACATAAACTGCGAGGTGTTAGACTCAATGTAGACCGAAAAATTATGCTTGCAGGCTTGCCTGATGAATATAAGCCTATTATCATGGGTATTCAAAGCTCAGGTATGGAAATTACAGGCGACGCAATTAAAATTTAGCTTTTGCAAGATGTCAAGTGTAAGAAAACAAGCGACGAAACAGCGTTTTCTAGTCAACAAAAACTTAAGAAAAACCAGAAAAGCAACAAGGATTTGTTGTCAAGGATTCGGACATTTTGCTGCAAATTGTCCAACAAAGAAATCTTTGAAATGCTTGAATGAATAATTTTAAGATTTTAACAATTATAGTTAATAGTTATATTACACAAAACAAATTAATTTCACAGATATTCATTAACGAAAACATCACAAATGACAAAACCTCTATAGCTTGTTGATCCAATTGCTGTTCATTATCGAGAAACTAATGTAAATAAAAACAGCTGATTGGTAACGACACCAAAATAAACATAATTTTCAGGGATGTAAGTTTTAATACGTTTTTTGTACGGAAGGTAGCAACTTTTAAACTAGTGTTAAAACTTTAAAATTGACAATATTACAAAATAGTTCATGTGAAGCTCCTTAATTAATCCTTAAATGCATAGTGTGCCATATATGGCACAACCAAAGAATTTATCCCATGTCTGAACGAGAGTAATTTTGGGAAAAATAATAAACCTTTTGGGTCACACCGATTTTAAGCTTTCATTCTCTTCAAACGAATAAATAAAAGCAAAAGTGAATAACTGTTGAAAGCAAAAAGAAAGGCCATGCATTTAAGGGTTAAGAAACTTGTTCACTAAGTTTAACTCAATAGACGTAATTCCACGTTAGACGTTACGATTCATTGAAACTCTTTTCTTTTTTTTTTAAATCTTGCCATATATTTTTTTAAATTTGCAGCCAACGATGTATTATTTGAAGTGTCATCGAAGGGCTCCGGCGAACTGCACCGAAGTGCATCTATGGAGTTACGCCACTGTATAGAACACACAGCCTCGGAAATCGGTATTCGACCTCAAACCACACGCACCATTCTACTGGTTACATTTTATGGGCGTTTAAATAGGGGCGTGGCACTTTTCAGCAGCCCAAACTTTAAGCATAGCTTTCGAACTATAGGTCACAAATCAATGAAACTTGGTTGCACATTCCTATTTAGTAGTGTTCTTCGTCTGGAAAAATTGAACGAACATTA
Organism: Pherbina coryleti; assembly: GCA_943735915.1. Classification (NCBI taxonomy): domain Eukaryota; kingdom Metazoa; phylum Arthropoda; class Insecta; order Diptera; family Sciomyzidae; genus Pherbina; species Pherbina coryleti. The sequence continues at coordinate 48,544,650 of OX030948.1, read as the reverse complement.
TATGAGGCGGCGTGGCACCACTCATACAATTCAAAGTTTTTACATCGAATAGATTTGGAAATAAATGCCGTATAACAATTAAACTCAATGTGGAGTAGGGTACTGCGACGGATATTAAACAAAGGGGTTAGGCTCCGCATAAAAGGTACATTTCCTATTTAAAACCCACCCAATAAACTTTTGTGATTTCTTTTATAAAAATTAAGAAATCCGTTTCCGATTAATAAAGAAAAAGTAGTAAGCACTGTAAGGCTAGTAGATTACGATGGGAGCCCTCTTTTTTATTATATTTAAAAAAAAATGTGTCATTTTAAGGTGGTACAATTATCGTTTCATAGGTATAACCCAGTCGCAGTTTTTTTTTTTAAGAAAAAAGAGGTTGTATTATGTAACATTTTTTTAATAAAAACAACTAATAGTGTTATATCTGACCTAGGTATTCCACGTGATAAAACTTTGTCAGAAGTAGAAAAAGAACAAATTTTGGCTTGGACTTCTGAAAACATTCCAGTGAGGGAAATTTAAAGAAAACTTAAACGCAACCGACGCGTGATCGCTAACTTTCTTAATAATTTTGTTTAGAACATGGTACACAGAAAAAAATGTTTTAAAATTGACGACATTTGCTATTAATTTGACTAATTTTGTGTTTAAAAAATAGCTTGCATCAAATTTCGTCAAAGTAAGAGCAAATGTGTTTAAAACTTTTGAAAAACATATGAAAAAAAATAGCAAATGAACACATTTTTTGAACACATTGTGTTCAATTTTAAGCTAATCTTTTTTTTTCAGTGTAAAAAAAGCGATTCGGGCGTAAGAGAAATATATGCAAGAGGGAGGAGCGTGCATATATAGAGTTACTATGCGAGGTAAGTAACTCGACAGCCAGATGTTGACGGCTTGCGCAAGAAGTTGCGACACAAAAGTGTCTAAAACAACAGTTTGGCGTGTGCTGCAACAATGCCCTGATATTTGTCGAGCTAAAATTAAAGCTCCTTAAAGGCTCCTTAAACGGCATTAGACCGCCAGGCTGGAATTTGGTGAACAAAATATGGATGCTGATTGGTCCTCTGTAAGGGAAATGATTAACAGATGTGTTTTTTGCATAAAATTTACGTTTCTGCTTGCAGGTCATATTTTCTGTAAAAAAAAAAAAAAAATGGAACTTTGATGGACCAGACGGCTCATACTTTTATTGGTGAGATTTGCGAAAGGAACCTAGCTGCTTCTCAAAGCGGAACTCTGGTGGTGGGTCAGTAATGGTCTGGGGACTCTGGAAATCCAGTTAACGTCATCCAGGATGAACAGTGTAGAGTAAATCAATGTATTACAGAGCAGTTTACCACAACTTTTACGATAATATCATGACCAAAACTGGATTTTCCAGCATTACAATGCCCGAAAACACACTAGCGCGGAAACAAATTTTTGGCTCGCACGTAAAAAAATTAAAACTTTGAAGCGGCCACTATGACCCAGTATCCCAGACCTAAACCCAATAGAAAACTTATGGGGAACACTGGTTTGTCGTATGTATGCTGACAATCACCAATACAACAACGGTGGTGAGTTACAAAATGCCATCATTAATGCCTGGGAGAATTTGGACTCCGATATTCTACAGACCTTAATTTCTTCCATGCGTAAGAGTTTTTGAAGTAATAAAAACTAAAGGGGGGGGGGGGGGATATTAACTTGTAAATGTTGGTTTTTTATTTTGAAAAGTTGTAAAATACAAAGAAATAAGGCCTATGTTATAAATATGAAATGCTTCATAATAAGATATTTAAATTTAATGGGTCTTGATTTTAAATATAATATATTCAGTTATTATGATCTGAATACTGAATTTATATTTTTCTTTATCTTTTTTAATCAGAATAAAACAATTCTGAAACGTAAGAGTGAAATATATCAACATTATGGGAGTGGGTTATAAATATGAAACGCACCTTATAAGCCAAATTTTTGATATCGAATAGCTTTGAAAATAAAAGTCACAGTACAAAAGTCAGACTGAAGTTACTATTTTGTGATTTCCTGCTAGTGATGTGTATAGTGCGATATGAGTTCGGTTACGTGTGCACATAAGTGAAGAATGAAAAAAATGTTTTTAATAAATAAATAAAAAAATGTTTTCAATACAAAAAATAAATCAATTTTTATATGTTCGGATTTTTACCAAAGGCGACAGTAGTTCAAATAAATGTACGTCGTTTTTTTTTTTTTGTTTGTTTTTCATTATTGTATTTTCTTTCATTTATATTTTAGAAAATTTTGCAAAATTTTATTTAAAAATCTTAATTCCTAGTTAATTTCATCTTTCATATTTAAAATGCTAGAGTAGAGTGCCAAACTTAATTGATATGCGTAAAGTTTCAAAAACTTTATTTTCAAATAAATCTCTCTGAATAACTTTGGTACAAAAACAATTTAAAAAAATATGCCAGATGTAAACTTACGCGCAGAAAAAAAAAATAGTGTACTTACACAAGAACAGTTAATTTTATGGGCTGTATTTTGGCATCGTTAATTATTTTGCAACTCTGAAAGAAAAATAT